>JBBBDQ010028639.1:0-20000 GCA_037127315.1 Ascarosepion bandense | reverse complement strand
GAACAGTGTACGCACACGTGATGCTGGGTGATTTTATGGCATCATTTCTTGATACCCATACATTTCCATATATGCGTATATGGCAGACAGGGTATTGCAAGATTTTCAAATGTGACCTCATTTTGTCAAACTGTCTTTGATTTATCTCTAAAATATTCTGTGCTTTCTCGCAGTGACGAACTCAATTTCCGAATCCTATGACATTTCTAAGAGTTACGCCCCCATCCTCAAACCACGCTACTCACTGCCGAGCGAACACGTGACTTTTCGGACTTGTCAGAGATATCCAACAAAATTATTTCCGGGAGAAAAGAAAGCAAAGCACGAAATAATACGTCAGTTGGCTACAAAGCGATTAGCCAATGTCATTGCTATGACTCCTTTGCTCGGTATCCGCTTTGTAATGGTGCCAGAATTAAATCGATCCCCAAAATGACTTCTCTCGAGATAAACCCTTAATTCTCTGAAAACACCAATCTTAGGGTTTCCAATGATTTTTTTTCCCAGCCGGGCACCTGATGCGCCTTTCATCCCTTTTTATTATTATGTTTTTTTATTGCTATTTTTCTTCTTCTTCTTCTTCTTCTTCTTCTTCTTCTTCTTCTTCAACCCTCGCTTCTTCTTCTCTCTCTTCCTCTTCATCTTCTACCGTCTCTTACTCTTCTTCCACCCAGATTATTCTCATTCACCTCTCCTTTTTCTTCACCGTTCTCCTCCCCTCTAGCTTCTTCTTCTCCCTTCTCTCCTTCCACGTCTTCTTTTTTCCTCCACTTATTTATCTTCTCCTCCTACTTCTCTTCGCCATCTTTCTCCTCCCCACTCGCTTCTTCTTTTCCCTCATCTTCTTTTGCGTCATTTTCTTCTTCCTTTACTTTCGATTCTTCTTCTCCTCCCTCTACCCCTTCTTCTTCTTCTTCTTCTTCCTCCTCTTCCCAATCTTACTCTTACTCCTCCTCCAACATCTCTGCTGCTTCTTCTTCTTTTAATTCCGCTTCTTGTTTTTCTCATCCACCCCCCTCTTCTCCATCTTCCTCTTACTACTACTCTGTATCTTCTTTTTCTCCATCCTTCTTCCTCTTCTTCCGCGTCTTCTTCTACCTCTTACTCTTATCTTTTTCATTTTCCTCCTTTTTCATTTTTTTCTTCGCTTCTTCCTTGACAAATTCCAATCCTCATTTTCGCTACAAAACGTTGGAACAAAAGTTTGTTCGATATTTGAAACCATGATTTCGTTTCACACGTGCCTGAAATTTATGACATAAAGTAAAACGTGGACTTAAAAAACTTAAAGAGGTGTCTGTTCCTTAAATCCGAAATTTTCTTAAATCCGATAAAATTCTTCATTGCGTAAAGAGGAAGCCACTTTTGTAAACCCCCGCATTTATTGAAGATAATTTTGTTAAATTCAAGAAAGTCAGCACGCAAATAACCAATGTGACCTAAAACCTTAATATATATATATAAAAGAATTACCTACTTTTCCTTCCTCATACTGAGAGGATTTGTGGGGAGTGACGCTGTAGATGTAATCTGCACTTTGTACTCATAAGCGAAGCTTTGAACAAAGCTTCACATTTAAATAATCCTATTAGATTTGACGGGTACTATTCTTATCACTGGCTTATAAGACCCAGATTATTTTCTCAGTAACTGTATGTGTGGCTGTTTCTAATTTCTCTTAACAAAATTTAATGAAATCGTAAAATTTAACATTATTTAGCATTTCTCAATCTCTCTCTCTCTCTCTCTCTCTCTATATATATATATATATATATATATATGATAGAATGAAGAAAACATTTTTTACCTTTTAAATAACAAAGTCAGCATATACTTGGAAACCTAACAGAGACTCGTTGAATGGTGTGTTGTTGCGTTTATTTAACTTCGTTCTGTAAAAATAAAATGGCTATGGTGATCAACGATGGGATTCTTAAAAAGGAAGGACGTTAAATTTTGGTTTTACGGTCTAAATATAATCTGTACGGCTTTTTATAATAAACTTTGTCTATAAGTTTTAGAAAGAGGGATTTTATTTCCCGTCATTCCCTTATGATTGAAACAGTATACGCACACGTGTTGCTTTGTGACTTCATAGCATCATTTCTATATACCCACACATTTCCAGTTATTTCTATACAGTTCGAGTGAGGGGTTTGAAATTTAAATTTTTAAACTTATAACGTATTAAAAATTTATTTCCCGAGAAGAAAATGCACTATCTAAACAGCTAAAATAAAGTGTGTCATTTATGGTAATGGTGCCATAGCTGAAAATATTCTTCATTGCGTTTTTTTTTTTAATGATTGAGCATGAGAAAATTGAAACTCTGACTAAAATTGGTATAGATAACACGGTATCCAACACCGTAGAAATAACTTAAAGCCCTTGAAAACATCTGGATAGAAGAATCACTAAGATGTATAGCAACTTTACGAAAAATGTACGAAATATTAAAATAACGCAACGAGACACATTGATAACTAAGGATGAAAAATGTTTTGCTTACTGTTGTGGAGTAGTTTTCGCACTGAAGGTAATAATCGTGCTATGTCGGTTGCTAAAGCACCCAAAATGTTAGGAACTTGGTAATCTTCCACTATAAGTTGATTCCTTAGTAGTCAGCTAACTGCCGACTAATATCAACTGCCCAGTAGTTCTACTGAACTCCAATAGAACTCTAAAGAAATCTCTAGAACTTCTAAGAAACTTCTATGAACTTCCCAAGAACTTTTCAAATTAACTTCCTGTTAACTCTTATTAATATAGGAGAGAGAGTTCATTATCTGAGGAATAGGCGTGTTTCACCATAATACCTACAATAACGTAAAACGAAAAAGGTCTTGAGGATCGCAAAATAGTCTATATGTTCACTACTCCAGAAACTGGCTTGCATCAGAAGGCGGTGATGTTGTACATCTTGCGATATTTAAAAGGTATTGAGTATTACCAGCAGTTTTCACAAAATCATACACAGAATCCGCCGTTCATAATTGGACTAATGTGTGCTGGAAATGTTTTGCCCATCACCGCAAGTTGCTAAAAAACCCAAACATTTACCTAAACACTTGAGTCAGGTTGTTAAATATCGCTATAACATCGAGACTTAATTTTATATGGATTCTATAGAATATGTCCCGGAAATGGATATATATATATATATATATATATATATATATATATATATATATATATATATATACATTTAGTATATCGAGGCAGCAAGTAATTTTCTAAACATATACTGTTAAATATAAGAGACAATGAATGTCTATGTTTAATCATGAGCCGTTCTAAACGTCGTATTTTTGCTTTAATTTCAGTTGAAAATAAAGACAAAAATTCTCCAACATTTGGATAATTATTTATTGGTTTTCTTCTAAGCTTTCGGCTCACATGAGCCATCTTCAGAGAGGTTGTTTAAACTGAAATATTATAAAATCCACCATCACCGACGATTTTATTTTGTGTTGACATAAAACTCCGCTTGGCAACGGCAATAGTTACCAAAAATAATAAAAGCAGTTCTTAAGTTTGCGAAGCGGTTTTATGACGTCACACCGTGGGATAGCGCGAAATGACAACAAAGCCATATAGTCAAATGCAATGTAATATGTTATTTCCTGTTTTAAAGTTGATTTTATTGAGTGTTGGTTGTAATTATCCAAATGTTGGAGAATTTTTGTCTTTATTTTCAACTGAAATTAAAGCAAAAATACGACGTTTAGAACGGCTCATGATTAAACATAATAGACATTCATTGTCTCTTATATTTAACAGTATATATATATATATATATATATATATATATATATATATATATATATATATATCATTTGAGATAGTTAAGCGGTTAAGGCAAATGTAACCGGGTAGAGCAATCTACTAAGTATGCAGTAACCTGAGACGTAGTCCTATTCAATAGACGAAGACCAATAGACATCTAGAGGTAGACCAATAGTGGAAGATCTCTAATCAAAGACCTATAGACCTCTAGTGGTAGATCTCTATGCGTCCTTGTCTTAGTCTATATTTATGGCTGACACCAGCCAATCACTTTCCAGTGAGGGGGAGGGAATCAAGGTGTATACATATTCATTACATCGCTCAGGTCTCCGGAAGTGACTAAATAGGAGTGTCATATGCTCTCAGAACAATGTCAGGCATGACATCTTTTTGATGATCCGATTTAAATTGGTTTTCATTGGATAGGATGCCGACTATACGCGTAATCAATCAGTTAAGTGCCATACGTTAAACACGCTTGGGCGATCATGTCTCGAAAGCGACATGACTGACTGGGCAGAAGATTATCCCGCAGTAGGTTGCCATTGCTTTCTGCAGTAGACTGGTTGCCAGCCAAGGCTATAGAACCCAATCTGTCCTGTAATTTAACCTATAACTGGAAGGAAGAGACGGATAAATACTTTTCCCATGGATATTTGCGCGTAAGTGAATGCAATGAATTCAACTGGAATTCGAACTCGGCTCCCCGATTTCTCGTTCCGAGCCGATATTCACTGCTCCACAACGCCTGACACTGTACCTTCGACGTATCACATATGTCGATCCCTCCAACCTGTTGGGAAGAACTTCAATTCCTTGGAAGTTAGTTCACCACTCAGAAATGGAATCATGAAAGTGCCACAAATTTTGCGAAATGTATTTAACCAAAATGGCAAATAAGGATATATATATATATATATATATATATATATATATATATATATATATATATATGTATATATATATATATATATATATATATATATATGAAATAATCTGGGTTTTATAAGCCAGTGATAAGAATAGTACCCGTCAATATATATATATATATATATATATATATACACAAAAAATCTCAAGCGAGCCAAAACCTATATATATATGCGCAGGCATCTAAATATCTTCGAAATTGACTTAAGCCACTACTTTTGTAGCAATCTTAATCTTTGACGTTATTTTTTTTTTTTCATATTTTAAAAAAACATTTCACTCCAAGCAAGGTAGGACTGCCACTCGTGCGCAGGGGGTTACAGTGAGAGAAAAAAACAAACAAGGTACATGGTATATATAAGGAACCATAAAACATGTATCGGAATCAAGTAGGGCAAAGAGATGCTATTGACGTTGCATTTAAAGCTTTGCCTATTGTAGTTATCATAGAAGCAAGAAAATGGAAGTTCCAGAAACGGGAAGTGCGAAAAAAGAAACCGTTAGAGTAGAAGAGACGGTTAAGTATTTCGTCGGTAAATAGTGGGACCGTGATATCAATCTAGTAGCACGGCTAAATGCAGTCGGCGAACCAGGGGAAAAGCTCGCCAGCGCAGTTTCCATAAATGAAAAGACAGAGGGAAGCCACATCACGTCGGTACACTTGCTTTTATCACCCTTTCCAGTAGGGACGTGAAGCTTTCTTTCTATCCTTTAGTTTGACGTTGTATGGAAAGCCGAAGTATTGGTCCTGCTTTCATTAGATGTGATATCCATTTTACTTTAAGCAACGTTGAGCCTAGTCGGTACTTAGATGAGTAACCGCTTGGGAATACCAGGTGCTGTAAACGTTTAGTGACGGATATGCGTTGTGGTGCAGTGGATATCGGCTCGGAAAGAGAAAGAGGTGAGCTGAGTTCGAATTCCAGTTGAATACCCTGCATTCACTTAAGCATTGGTACCCTTGGAAAAGGTATTAATCCGTCCCTTCTCTCCAGCTATGGGTTAAATAACAGAGTAGAACACGAGGACCCTGCCCTTAAAAACAAATCTCAATGACTCTTGATACTCGAAAAAGTAAAAAGTATTACTAGACACAAAACTTATAAAAAAAAACAACAATAAATTCTTGAAAGAAAAAGGTATTACCAGCAATAAATAAATAAAATTTAGTTGGCAATAAATGACCCGCCGAGGTTGATATGCCATAAAACAAAACAACCAAACAAACCGTTTTACTTGTTGCGGTTGTTGAAAGTCCTCAAGTGAAGTGGTTTGTGATGTAATGGATAGCTAGTTTTAGCAAGCGTCTACTTAGATACCGGCAGTATGTCGCGTGCGTTAGGTCTCGACCGTCTAACACTGGCGCATCGTCATCGGCTTCTATGGTTCGCTGCTACTTTTGCACGCCGCCCACCATTTGCCATTGCCATTGCCGCTGTCACCACCGAAAGAGCTGACAACGACTGCGACTACGACGACGTCATCACGAAGCAGAGTCGAAAACGAGCTACGGGTACGGGTGCATTTTGGTGCAGTGGATATCGAGTCGGTACGACAAATCGGACAGCCGAGTTCGAATTCCAGTTGAATTCCTCGCATTTACTTACACACAAATAACTTTGGAAAAAGTATTAATCCTTCTTTTCCCTCCAGTTATGGGTTAAGTAATAGGACAGATTGGGTTCTGTAACCTTGGCTGGCAACCAGTCTACCGCAGAAAGTAATGGCAACCTACTGCGGGATATCTTCTGCTCTTTCGAGACATGATCGCCAAAAGCGTGTATCAAGGCACTTAACCGACTGACTAACTACTTAATTTGTGGTGATACCACCGACCGAGCAAAAGCGAGCAAACCGGACGTTGGCTCTATGCTGACCATTCTTTTATCTATTTCTGCCCATTACTATCTACCAGGAACTCTCTATAACTTCGTTGGACCTTTATTCCAAGTATTGTATTAATTGTAAAACATTAATTGAAATGTATATATGTATAAATGTTATTTTACAATCAAAGTTGTCTTTCTTGAATTTATAATCATTTATGAATTATAGTGGGCTATCTTCCCACAAGGCCAAATTCCGTTAAAATGCTACAGAATCCTACTACCCCTCACTACAAATAAAATAAGAGAAGCGATACCCGCTATAAATTACATGATCGGTTATCTACTCCTCCATTTTCTTGAAGACATTTTAATTATTATTTACAAATCGTGCTGATGGTTTCGAAAATTTCTGTACAAGCTGAGCAACATTCATAACCTCCATATAAAAGTCTCGTTGTTACGGAGATATTAAGAGCATGTCTCAAATATGCGTTGTGGTGCATTGGGTATCGGCTCGGAACGAGAAGTCGGGGAGCCGAGTTCGAATTCCAGTTGAATTCATTGCATTCACTTCCGCTCAAATAACCTTGGGAAAGGTATTACTCCGTCTCTTCCCTCCAGCTATGGGTCAAATAACAGGACAGGACAGATTGGGTTCTATAGCCTTGGTCGGCAACCAGTCTACCGCAGAAAGCAATTGCAACCTACTGCGGGATAATATTCTGCCCAGTCAGTCATGTCTCTTTCGAGACATGATCGCCAAAAGCGTGTATCAAGGCACTTAACCGACTAACTAACTACTTAATTACATGATCGGTTATCTACTCCTCCATTTTCTTGAAGACCTTTTAATTATTGATATGACAAATCGTGCTGATGGTTTCGAAAATTTCTGTACAAACTGGGCAACATTCATAACCTCCATATAAGTCTCGTTGTTACGGGGATATTAAGAGCATGTCTCAAGTGTTTAGGTAAAAGTTTAGGATTCGTAGCAACTTTTTGTTTGGGGCAAAACCATCCGTAGCCAGCATATTCTATGTTCAATTTCATATTCTACTATACTAAAACTGTTCCATATGATGAAATATTTGAAAGTTTTAGTATTTACTAATTAATTTAGTGTATACGAATTCCACATTTTGAACGTTTATAATGGATTCAGAATATGTGACGTCAATGCTATCCTTCCAATTCCAAATCATATTTTCTATTTTGGAAATGTTTATCCTGTGTCTTATTTCTTAGAACACTTTTAATAAATTATATAACTCAAGAAAAGGCAATAAAGCCACTCAGGCACATTGAGTATGAAAAAATAAGAAAAAAAAAAAAGAAACATTAAATAGCGAAACCAATATAAGCGTAATTAATAGAACAGTAGCTAACGATTAACAGCGCGTTTGTGTTTTCAAAGATCAAGTTTTAAAGCATAGAGTCGAAAAAGAGTTCCACAGTTACGAAGTGTGAAAAAAGAAACTGATAGCATAGAACATACGGTTACATCTAACCAATTCATCTGTGACTTAATGAGACCTTACTGCCAATCTAGTATACTGTTTAAGTTCATAAAGTACCTAGTGAAGAATGATATTTTTTGTAGTAAATGCAATAATGTGGCACAAGGTTAAAGTGGGTGATGGTGGAATGGCTGGTCTTTTTCTGACTAATAATCAAAATTATCTTCCCACTATCGATGATTCAAACATACCATAATATTCCTTACGCTAAAACAAGATATTCTTACTTGACATCCTTTGTACATCCACCATAATACCTCAGAATCCCCATGAAGTTCTAATGGGTCCACATATGTAAAATTCTTGGCAGTGGGGAGAGGTGGTGAATAAAACAACAATTTAAATATCTAGACCCCTAAATGTAATTACAATATGAGATAACCTATTGACATGAAACAAAATGTTAGTAATATCCCTTTCCCCAAATCCATAATTGCGGCAGAAACATCAGTTCTACTCCTCGAATCCCTGCTCTTTCTGGACGTAGGCGATCATGGCTTTTCAAGTTTCCCTATCCTTGGTGGCTCTGAGCACGCCTTCTCCTGTTACACCATGCAATCCTCGTTCCGTCATCTACCTGATTAGGTCCTTCAAATATGTTATCCGTTGCTTTCTCCTGTCTCTTTGTCTCCTCTATCTAGCCTGTTAGTATCAGATTCTCCAAGCCCTCCTTCCTCATTGCGTGACCCAGGAACTTCAGCTAACTGGACGAAATTAATGCAGGACTTTAATAATATAAAACATTTATTTGTTCAACAATTCATTCAAACACAGACTAATTTTTTTTATAAGCATATCGCCTCAAGTAAAGCATTTTACTGTCACTGTTTTGCAGGGGTTTACATAGGAGGAAAGTTATGGGAAATAGTGACTGGTTATAGGGATGTCTGGAAGTGGATAAGAGAAGGATGTGAATACTGATGAGAGTGGAGTGGACGGAAAAAGGAGCATAAGAGAGAGAATGCAGGTTAGTGAGATAAGAGATGACTATTGACTTTACATGTAAATTCTTGGAGATTATAGCTGTCGTGAAAACAAGTAAATGGAAGGGAATTTCACAGGAAGGAAATGCGAGAAAAGTAGCTGTGGGTGTAGAATTTACGTTTACAGTTTATTGGTTTCACAGCAGTAAAAGGGTGGGGCCTAGTTTCTAATCTTGTGGCTCGAGTAAATTTAAATGTAGAAGGCACCAGTGAGCTAAGTTTATCGGAGCAGAAGCCGTGAAAGTATTTGTAGAAGACACATTGGGAAGCCACATTGGGAAGCCACTTTGAGCCGGTGAGAAAGTGACTGTATCCTAACTGCCAAGTCGGGATCTATCACATTACAGATTCTCCGTTGGATCATGTCAAGGACACCCACATTGAAACACATCAACAGATACGAAAAAGGCATAACTAAAATACGAATGCCGCCAGCATCCACCAGAGAACTTACATCTTTAGTCACCAAACGGGTGAAACGAGGAGGAATTAAACTAACGAAAGTGGGGGCAGAAATAAAAATAGCCAATGAACATACAAGCCCCAGTAAAGTTAACTTAAAAAATTAAAATAAAGACAAAAACAGCCCTAAACTAACCTAATTACGGGTTGGATTGCCAATATTCAATCTAACTAGAAAAAAATCTTTTTGCCTCACTGGCATGTAAGTGCCACTCAAAATCGGCCCGACTCGATACAGACGTACACGATTCATCCACCTTTTGCCAATTTCTTCTGCCTTTCCGTCCTAATGTTCACTTTAAGCTGACGAATCAAGTTGGGAAGCGGTGAAGATAGCGTCGCGTTGAATATTTCGGACGTATCCTCCGTATCCAGCCAGTTAAGTGCCATACGTGATACACACTTGGAAGATCATGTCTCGAAAGAGACATGACTGACTGGGCAGAAGATTATCCCGCAGTAAGTTGCCATTACTTTCTGCGGTAAAATGGTTGCCAGCTAAGGCTATAGAACCTAATCTATCCTATTATTTAACCCATAACTGTAGGGAAGAGACGAAATAATACCTTTTCTAAGGGCATTTGTGCTTAAGGGAACGCAAGATATTCAACTGGAATTCGAACTCGGCTCCCCGATTTCTCGTTCCGAGTCGATATCCATTGCACCATAATGTATATCCTCTGTATCACGAATCTCATAACGCCTCGTAAGCCAAAAACAAACCACAAAGTTTTCGGCTTTCCTCAAAGACGGTATTACATTGCTACAGACATAACTTATTTCGGTGACGAAAAACTTTTCGTACAGCATGCGAACTATGATATCGTCCATCAATTTCTCAACAGGACCACGTCTCTGTCATAAAAAAATATTTGCTTCAGGCTCTCCACTGCCTGATCACAGCGAACGAAGTCTGGAGATTTTTCCAAGCACTCCAAATAAAGTCTTTTGACGACCAAAACCGCCCTTCGAATCACCAACCAGGTTAGTGATGCCTCATCATTATTGAAGCATTTCGACCCGGGTACCCAAGACCTTATTGAGCAAAAATCCTGCTTCGTGAGACTTAGCTCGTCTATCATGTTATCTTGAACGTATCCCCTAACTAACACATAATATAATATCCTCTATGACAATGGTTTGACGTCGGAGACGACATCCGTCGCCTGTAAGTGGTGATTCAGTGCAATCAGACAATCATGACAGAAGTAACACACTTGATTCGAAGTAAATTTCTCATCCCTGAGAAATGTGCAGTCGTACGAGGAATGGAGCCCATTCCTCGTACGACTGCACATTTCTCAGGGATGGGAAGTTCTTACAGGCTTTTTTTGCGGGCATATTCGACCAAGGAACCCCATGAGAAGAATATGTTGATGAAACTTAACGTTAGGAATATTCAGACCACTTTTAGAAGGTCGGAGGTAACACATCTTCCGAAATAACATTTAGATCTCGGCTCTCCATAAGAAGAACAAGGGCCTTCTAATGTCATTAGTATAGCGGACTGACGTGAAAGTACAGAGAGACGATGAAGGAGAATCAGTTATATGTGAGAGGCACATACTTCCGCCATCTCATTTAAGGAAAGATACCTCCGGGACCACAGTCGACCTGCGACCACAGCATTCTCCCACACGTCCGTCCAATTCATTTCCACGTCTTGAACGACCCACCTATCAAGAAGAAAGGCCAAGTAGATAAACCCACTTCCACGTTACTGACCGCAAGCCAACATTGAAACACATGGACAAATACAAAATAGGCACACCCGAAATACGAAAGTCGTCCCACATCCAACAGAAAACCGACATCACTGGATACTTAACAGGAGAGGGGAAGGAGAGTTAAACTAAAGAAAGTGAGGGTAGAAATGAAAGAAACCAATGAGCTACGGTTTACTCTCGCCTCGATCAAAAATCTACCGAGGCTGACAAGGCAAACATCGCTGTCGAGTTTGAAAAGGACCTTCAATTCGTGGTGGACTCGGATAAGAAATGGTTCGTGAATTTTAATGCTTCAAAAACGAAGCTGCTATCTATTAACCACCACAGACAATCGTTCTTGCCCCACCCTTAGCAGGGACCTAGCTAAGAGAAGTTTGGAAGAAGCAACTAAGGACAATGAACAACCCTAAAATAACTTAATTTTGAACTGGCATGACAATGTTCAATTCAGTTAGAAGAATATTCTAATGTCGAATCGGCATCAAAGTGCCACTCTAAATCGGTCCATCTTATACAACACAGACACGCAAGACTCACCCACCCATTGCCAAATTCTGATGGAGGTAGTCGCCACCTTTCGCCCTAGTCATGACTTTAAGTTGATACTTAAAGAACAAAATTGATCAGGAAGAGGTAAATTTCTGACCTCATAAAATTCCTTTTGACGTGTCCTTCATATCACCATTTTCATAACGCCTAGCAAGCAACGAAACACAGGGTTCAGCCCTCGTCAACGATGGCATCACTTAGAGACAGAACTAACCTCAAAGATGAAAAACATTCCGCCCAGGAAGCGAATTATGATATCTTAAATAAATTTACCCAGCGAGACTACAACTCTTCAATGAAAGAAGGTCTGATCCAAGGTTTCCACCGCTCCATTACAGCGAACGCAGTTTGGAAATTTTCCAAAACGCCGAACAAAGTCATTTGCCGACTCACAGAGCCCTTTGAATCACCAGCCTTTTCAATTTTGAGTCATATCAATCCCGGCGCTCAAGGTCATATTGAGCGGGCATCCTGCTTTATATGACAGAAAAAAAAAACTGAAAAGAAGATATCAAAAAACATATAAAATTAAATAATTGAATAAAGGAGAAATAAATGAAGTCAACACAGTTGGCTCTGGCGAAAAAGTTCTGAGCAAATATTTACCAAATGTTTTAGTAGTATACGAGCTGTATAATCGCATTTCCCTTCAGAACGTAGGCGATAATGGCTTTCCACGTTTCCCTATCCCTGGTGGGTTTGAGCACGCCTTCTCCTGTTACACCATGCAATCCTCGTTCCGTCATCCACCTGATTAGGTCCTTCAAATATGTTATCCGTTGCTTTCCACTGTCACTTTTTCCCTGGCCTGTTAGTATCAGATTTTCCAAGCCCTCCTTCCTCATTGCGTGTCCCAGGAACTTCAGCTGTCTCTTCCTGATACTCAGTATTGGTGTCCTTTTTGTTTCCATCATTTCCAAGACCTCATCATTGCTCACATGCCCGATCCATGATATTCGCAGCATCCTTCGGTAGAACCAGTTGCTTCAAGTTTTTCCTTCATCTTTGATGGTATTGTCCAGCATTTACTGCCATATTGAAGGACGGACATCATGTAACAATCCAGCACTCTGTTCCTAATTTCTAGTGAAATTGTCCTGTTTCTTAATACTTTACTCAACTTCTGGAATGCTTCATTCGACATGCCAATTCGCCTTCGGATCTCTGTGTCGCACTTTCCGTCTTCTGTATAAAAACAACAACAAAAAACAAAACAAACAGACTTAAACGACCGTGAAGTAATACCATAAAGGTATTTATCGAAAAGGCACGGGGAATGTATCTTTTGGCGGTAGTAAAATGACTGAAGCAGAGACACCAGGTCAGGCCCAATAATATTACTACTTCTTCTTTAGATTTTATCAAGACTATTTAGATGCACAGTTTCACCACCGGACAATACGTGAAAGTAATATTCAAGTTATAGATTGATGACAAACTTATAAATATGTAAGACTAGCAGTATAGCCCGGCGTTACTCGGGTGTAATGAAAGCTTTAAAACTAATCCATGGTCCTGGAGCTCAGACTCTTTGGACGTTGGCACGAAAGACTAAAAAGCAATAGTTGTTTCCAGTTAAAACGAAACCGTAGACTGAATGAAAAATGAATGGATGTAAGTCAAATTTTGATTTCCTGGTATCGATATCAAATAAGTTTTTTCGTCGTAAACTGAATTTTTTAGGCTAAATAAGTCCTCTGAGTAAATGGTATCATGGCTGAGACTAAGAACTACAAGTATACCTACCTAGATTCAAACCTGAAGCAAAAACTAAAATAAAAGGGCTGAAAAAAATACAGACATACAGGCAGATAAACAGACATACACACAAACATCGTGCCGTTTATATATGTATTATCGATTTTCTGCACTATTGTAAGAACTGCAACCTTGAAAGTTTTGAATATTGTTTCTTATGTCTCTGTCTATGAGTGTATCAAATTTGATTAAAATTGGACCACTCTTTCTATTACCCGATTTTTTCGATTATCGATTTTCGACATTTATCG
Source organism: Ascarosepion bandense (assembly GCA_037127315.1). Classification (NCBI taxonomy): domain Eukaryota; kingdom Metazoa; phylum Mollusca; class Cephalopoda; order Sepiida; family Sepiidae; genus Ascarosepion; species Ascarosepion bandense. Next base: position 6,205 of record JBBBDQ010028639.1, on the reverse strand, counting down.
GGGGTATCTCGACACAAAACCTAGCTAAGAACACCCGCAGATGCTTATAGTACAAGTGTGTAAATTCTTAAGAAAATCGGTTCAGCCGTTTCGGAGTTTATAGGTAACGGACACACACACACACACACAGACACAAACACACAGGATTCAGGATAGAACGGATCACAGCACAGAAACTCTAATGGCAACAGAATATGTATTGTAGAATATGTTGATTTTTGGTTCGAGAACATTCTTATCCCAACTATGTATACGTATGTTGTTGGCATAGCTCCCTTGATTTTTTATTAAGTCCTTATCAGGAGATAAAGTCAAAATTATTCAAAACGACCTAAAATCCACTAGTATTTATTATTGGACATATACGTAACACCTTTTAGTATGTTGATGGCATAGTCAGAATGGACAGTCTAAGAAGTAAACATTGTCAAAATATTAATAAAATAAAGGATGTAAAAATGTTGCCGTTAGAACGAGGACATAACAAACTGTGAACTCCGGATGGGTGCCATTCATAATCAAGCAGTCACATAAATTTAACTACCTGGGTAGTGTCGTAACAGACAATAGTAAATGCGACGCAACAATCACGGGGGGGGGCGTTTGAACAGCGGAAGATGCCATTAAAAAGTTAAAAGCATAGAAAAGAATAGGCGATTGGTAAGTAATATCTTTCTTTTTAATCATATCACCCCAAGCAAGGCGGTAACGCCACTGATGTTCAGAGGGGCTACATAAAAGTGAAAAGATTGGAAAAGAGAAAGCCGGAAACCACATTCTAAACAGGGAACAAGGGATGAGCCTCTACACCTGTTCAATAGACATGGGTGGAGTGTGAACCGGGCGATAGTTTTGTCTATCTACTCCAATTGAAAAAAAAATAAAAAATAAAAAACAGTGAGAAGATTGGAAAAGAGAAAGCCGGAAACCACATTCTAAACAGGGAACAAAGGATGGGCCTCTACACCTGTTCAATAGACATGGGTGGAGTGTGAACCGGGCGATAGTTTTGTCTATCTACTCCAATTGAAAAAATAAAAATAAAAAACAGTGAGAAGATTGAAAAAGAGAAAGCAGGAAACCACATCCTAAACAGGGAACAAGGGATGAGCCTCTACACCTGTTCAATAGACATGAGTGGAGTGTGAACCGGGCGATAGTTTAGTCTATCTACTCCAATTGAAAAAAAGAAAAAAGAAAAAGAAAACAGTCTGTAGGGAATTAAATGCTGAATAATGTTCTCAAAGATGAAACGACAGGGATATAGTTTACATTATTTACATTATTATTAGAGAAAGCCATTAACATAGAAAAATTGCAATGTGAACTCTGATAAAAAAATGGGTTACTGAACTTTAAGTTTATAAGTCCAAAAATTGAGTCGTTCTTGTTCTTAAAAACACATAGTCTAGTGAATATAGACGTTGGTTAGTTCCTGTGACTTAAACAAAAAAGAGTTGTGAGTTCAATACCAGGCTACAGCAGTGGCGAACAAGTAAATTACAGGGTTAACTCATGACTACCAAAAGAGGCCCTACTACGAAAGGAATGGAATTCAATAACCCTGTGATTGTAATAAAGGGTTCGGTTCGAAATTCCTAGCACCTGAAGAAGGCCGGAGCGTACAACGTTGTATAAATGGCAACAAAAAAAAAAAAAAATAAAAATAAAAACAATAGTCCGAATACTGTAAATACTACCTCATCTGAGAAATATAAACAAATACTAAGGGACATAGTTCTCGCAAAATTTGCTACGAATATAACGAGAAACGAAGCAAATCGAGAACGATATATATATATATATATATATATATATATATATATATATATATATATATATATATATAAATCATGCGAGTTTTATATAGTTTGTTTATATAAATTTGTTTGTAGACTTTAAGTAAAGCACATTAACAGATTTAGACAATTCATGAATTTGGACGAAAAAGACTCTATAATGACATCAAAATTCATCAAAACGATCCTATAATGACGTCAAAATCCGTGAAAATGTTCCATTCTTTAATAGTCAGTTATGGGAGAACGTAGTAGTCAACCGGACCAAATGAAGAGGAACCATGGCCCAACAACTCAAATCAAGGGAGGAGCAACTGAAACAAGTCGCCATGGAGAGGTAGGTTCGCAGAAAGCAAAATGACAGCTCCGACAGACCAGAAACAAAACAAAAATGCAGCCCCTGCAACAAAGAATGTCATTCCCGCATTGGTTTCTACAGTCACAGACGCCGATGCTCCAGACAACCAGGAAGCTAACCATGCTCAACACTGACTGACGGAGACCTACTCCTAATTTGTGACGTATATAAATGTAGGTAGATAAAATAGTGAGAGTCACAAAGCACTGCTCGGGGCCCCTAATCAGGCTCTCCATCATCTTGGGTTCGTGCGTATTTCGCACCGATTCTAATTATTACTGGACATATACGTAATATCGCAGCGGAGCAGAGGGAGATGCGAACTACGATGGAGGGTTATGTAATAACCGTCCTCCTATACAGGTGCTTATCTAGAGTAATCTCTTCACAGATGAAGAAGAGATTTGTGGTAACAGAATTGGGGTTCTATTAGAAGGGTATTGAAAATAGTATAAAATGAAATGAGAATAAGGAGGTTAAGTTTTAAGGAAAATGAAACTTTTATAAATAGAGAGGGACAATTGAAATATCTAGGATATATAATGAGGAAAGACGGCTTGGAAAATTTGAGACTCGGATGACATATTGATGGAAAGAGTGATAGACAAACGCAGTTAGCTACCTAATAAATGGACGGCAGAACAGGGAGAGGAAGTTGTGGAGAATCATGATTACCCACTTCTTGATATCACATGGCACCTATAAGATGTATATTAAAATGAATATGAGAAGAGTAACCGCTACTCAGAAAGAGAAGACGGCGGACGGAGTCTGAATTCTGATTGGGCTTGTTAAGTTTACTTTCAGTCAAATAATCTTGGGAAAGGTATGAATTCATTCTCTTCTACCGAACACCTTTGGGTGACAGCTAATTTAGAAATATTAGGTTGTCCCAAAAGTTCGTAAACACTTGCGAAAAATTGAATTTTTATGCAATTTTGCGTTTATATTGTTATAGTGATCTTCATTTTTGTATTCCAGATGGCAATTGATAAAACTGAGCTGCAAGTTTTCATTCGTTAAAAATTCGTTTTGTCTTTCAAAGAGAAACGCTGCAGAAGGGATTTGTGCTGCCGAAGGTGAAGGAACAATTGCGTATGCGGCGATCTCAAAGTGATACAAGCGTTTCGATTCTGGCGACATGAGTCTTGAAGATAAGCTTCGTTCGGGACGGCCGTTAAAGTTAGATGATGGAGACTTGCAAACCGGGTTGGACAATGCGCCTTCATGGAGCACTCGAGAATTGGCTGATGAACTTGAAGTTGGCAAATCCACAATTCACCGAGATTTGAAGCAACTTGATTTTGTTCACAAAAAGCCGCGCCAAGATCCGCACGAACTCACCGAAGCACAAGCCAACAGACGAGTTGAAATTTGCCGTCAATTTCTCAGCTATCCATTAGGCGAGCGTTTTTGGAAGCGCATTGTGACATCCAACGAGAAATGGGTCTGTCTGATCCAGCACAATTGAGACAAGCGATGGGTTCAGAAGGGGCAAGATACACCATCGGTTCTAAAACAAGATCGATGCGGCAAGAAAGTCATTTTGTGCGTTTGGTGGAACTTTGAAGGAATCGTGCATTTTGAGTTGGTTCCGAATGGTCGTGCCATCAGTGCCGAACTTTAATGTCAGCAACTTGAGCGGGTCTACGAAAAGTTGAAGCAAAAGTACCCGGCACTGATCAACCGAAAGCGCTCTTTGATGCAACAGAACAATGCCAAGCCACACACTGCCAGGAAGACCAAAGACAAGTTTGAAGAGCTGGACGGCGTTGAGTTTCTACCACATCCAACCTACAGTCCTGACTGTGCTCCATCAGATTACGGCCTTTTCTGCTCAATGCAACATTTTCTGAAGAGCCGCCGATTCGACTCGTTTGATGAAATCAAGGAAGCGTGTCAAGAATTCTTTGATTCGAAGCCGGCTGAATGGTACTTTGACCAGATCCGAAAGCTTGAAGATCGATGGCATAAAGTCTTGGAAAATTATGGTCTTTATTTTGCGCAATAATTTCTGTTGTTTTTGCGAGTAAAATTTCAATTTTTGAATGTGTTTACGAACTTTTCGGACAACCTAATATGAAAACTCTGAATTCTATACCAGTCTGGAGACCGATGGACATCATCAGGTATTCTTACCTCATAATTTCAAACAACTACTGTTTTGTCTGCAGTATATGTGATGTCTCTGCAGGCCCAATGTATTCGGGGACTTAGGCCATGTCGATGCATATTAATCTATGAGACTCCCAGTTATGGTCTAGGGCCATACGCTATACTATGCTATGTGTTACTGCTATGGTTTAAATATCAATTATGGGATAATGTGGTTTTACCCACACCCACCTGCAGAAGCCGATATTAAGCTTTTCACATAGCCGGGTAAAGATTAGCCTCCGGGGGTTAATTAGAAGTACAATATTTTATGCCTTAGTTATAGAACAACATTTCTGAACTATACTAACTGAGGCAAGTTTAAGCATTCTGTTTCTATTAATATCTACTACTGTTTTTCTTAACTAGAATTATACCTGATGGCTCCACTATTCAAGCTGGTAATAATTGTTGGAATTCATTCAACGCTAATCAGGGATTTATTTTTCTAAAGACTTACTAATCAGATGTTCCCAGTAGACATTACACTTAAACAACATTGGCCAATCACAAGAAAACCACGTTTTGATCATGCTACCGAATGGTAGTTCGGAGCACCAAATCTTGCGTAGCGTCTTGAGCGGCTGCTCTGATCCACAATTGCGTAACATCGGAGTTCTTGTAGTGCCATGACGCGCATGGCTAGGTGTCCCTGAAAGTTCCTCCGGTGGGCGACCCTGAGGCCACACTATGCTGCAGTCTGGTACCAGTTCCTTTCCTAGGCATGTTTTAGTTGATGACCGTCTTCTACCATTATTCGGTGCCTCTCCTTTTCAAAAAATAATTATGAATACTCACAAATAGAAATACAATGCAAAACCAGCCTCACAAAAATCCCCTAAACCCCTCAACGTTTCCTTCAGTAACATCCGTGGTATTCGTACCAACTTTTGCAGTGTGGAATCTTTCACTGAACGAAAAGTCTCCAGAGAGTCTAGCTCTCTGTGAAACAAATCTGAAACCCTCAATCCCCTCCACTGATTTCTCGATCCCAGATTACCTTCCTCTCTTTAGGAAGGAATCCAGCGTTCATATGCATAGCATGGGAGTCTATATCAGCACAAATAGCAGTCTCTCATGCAAGTGGTTAACTTACTCCACATGTTTCTAAATCTCTTCTTCACTACTATCCCTGACTCCTGCTATGCCTTACTTTTTTCATTCTTGGTAACACTGATCCCGCTGTGGTTTCTGTTAATATCTTTTCCCAAACCCCTTCCCCTCAGGAATCTCCGACTAGCAAAATCATTTACTGCTATCAAAGGGCAGACTGGGAGGCACTACGAGATTTTTTGTGTGACGTCCTTTGGAAGAAAGTGTTTAGTCTCCCCGTTGAAGACTGTTCTTCTGAGGTCTCCTTCTGGGTAAAAGTTGACATCGATGTTTTCATTCCAGCCAGGAAGTTTCATCTTAAGCACCATTCGCCCCCTGGTTCTCCACTGCCTGTTTGGTCGCCATAGCCACCAGATATTACTACTTCCGCTTTTATCGGGGCTACGCGTCTGACCATAATAGTCGCTTATTTGCTTCTGCTCGCAATGAGTATAAGAGAATCCTCAATGAAGGTAAGCCGTTGTTTGCCGACAGAATGTAGCAGCGTATAGTAACGCGCAAGTTTGGCTACTGGCGGATCTGAAAAAAATGTGCTAAACTTTTGCAAACCTTCTTTAATGAATAAATATCACAGCTACAGCGGACACGCTAAGTGCTTTGCTCACAGATTCTCCTCCAACTCCTCACTTAATTCATCCGGAATATTCGCACTCTACTCCCCACCTAGAACTGAGGCTCAGGTGAGCAATGTTTACATTACCCCATCGCTGGTCACTAAAATAATTTCAAAACTTGACCTCCATAAGACGTGTGGGAAGGGACGATATACCAGTCATCTTCT
>JBBBDQ010028638.1:65000-182190 GCA_037127315.1 Ascarosepion bandense | reverse complement strand
CTTCTTCTTCTTCTTCTTCTTCTTCTTCTTCTATGTGCCGTGTCTATACAGGGAGTGGGCGATCATGTTCTTCCACGTTTCCTTATCCATGTCTCTTAGCATTTTGTCCAGTTACATCACGCAACCCCCGTTCTGCTATCCATCTGCTCAGGCCATTCAAGTACGTTACACGCCGTTTGCCCCTGTCTCTTCTTTCCTTCTATCTGGCCTGTTAGTATCAGGTTCTCTAATCCTTCCTTCATCGTTGCATGTCTCAGTAACTTCAGCTGTCTTTGTTTGATGCTCAGTATTAACTTCCTTTTCGTTTCCATCCTTTCCAAAACCTCATCACATGCTCGATCCATGATATTCGCAGCATCCTTCTGTAGAACCACATTTCAGTTGTTTTATTTCACTGCCATATTGAAGAACTGACATCACATAGCAATTCAGTACTCTTTTCTTTGTTTCTAGTAAAATTTTCCTGTCTCTTCTGGAAAGCGTCCTTTGCCATGCCAATTCATCTTCGAATCTCAGTGTAACACGTTCTGACTTCTGTTAGAACACTTCCCTGGTATTTAAATATGAGTACCTGATTGATTTTATTATCTCCTACCCGTATTTGGCATTTTGGGCTGCTCTTGTTGCTGATGACCATTCATTTGGTTTTGTTGCAGTTTATTTGAAGTCCTTTCTGTTCACTCTCTTCAGCTACCTTCTGTAGGAAGTCTTGTAGTTTCCTTTCCGTGTCTGCTATCAGCACTGTTTCATCAGCATACCTTATGTTGTTCAAATTGTGGCCTCCGATGACAAACCCTGGCATAACATGTAGGGTCAGAATAGTCTCGCTTTACAAGTTGACTTACTAATTACCTCATAATTGTCGGAGATGGGGAAGAACAGTAGGATTCATACATTTCTTAAAGGTATTATTTAATCCATATAATTTCACATCCTTAATTTTTACGATAAATTCATGGTAGGGGTTATCACTGCTTACATTCTAATTCCAGACCAGAGTTTCTGTTTTGAAAACGGGTATTTTAAATATTATTTCTTGTCACACTTTTCAAAGATAACAGACAGTAGTTCAAGATTATTCTTATTCCAATGATCAATAACTACGATAACGACATAGACATGCTCCTCATCGATAAATGTTTTCGATTTCTTAGGACTTATCAATATTCTGAAGGTTTATTTAAAGCCAGAAAATTATCAGATTGCAAGAAATTTGGTTTGTTTCACATAATGATTTTAGTGACATAATTTTTACTAACTGATCCTTTCTAGTTGAACTATACTTGTGACAATGTATCTACACTAGAAGTAGCTGAGAAAATAAAATGGGAGCTTCGGTGTCGAATAATGGTTAGCAATCTTGCCTGGTTGAAAATTACTTCTGGGTAACATTTGTGGTTGCGTGTAAAAATAATTAGACCATTAACTTCAGGTCCTTCAAACCCGGCTTTCAAATCTGACAATATTCAATTAGTTAGTTAATGAATCCATTAATTAGTCAAGAGATTGATTCCTTAAGAATATCGTACCGGGAAGACGATCTCAGCTTTCAGAAGCGTCTGAAAGTATATGAAAACTACACATCAGAATATCCAAGACAATATCAATCAATGCGCTAACGTGTAAATTTATTGACTGACTCATTTTTTCCTGATTATCAATCTTTGCAGGTTATTTAAAGCCATAATATATATATATATATATATATATATATATATATATATATTTGTGGGGATGAATATGAGTTTAATAATAAAAGTTTTGCTAACCAACCCATACTTAGTGGGAGAAGTGGCAGATTTATAAATTTCTAAAGATTAACAGAATATATCTGAGGTTAAGGGGATTTTATTGGAGATAGTAGTGGATTTTAAGGTACAACTCATTCATATTAACCAGTAGATACAGAGAGAAGACTTTTTTCAAAGGTCTTTCAGTTAAGAGAAAATAAATAACCCACCTTAAACTTGAAATCGGCTCTCTGATTAACATTACTGAGGCATTATCCAGCGCACCACACGCACATACAAGTTTACAGCACCTGGTATTCTTTAAGGATGGTAGAAAACTATAACGCTTTTATATATATATATATATATATAGTAGATTCGTGGACAACAATGAACAATCATCTTCCATTCAGAATCAACGCCAATTCCAACCTCAGCATCAACTAAAGTGTGTGATAAATGCAAATGAATGATTTTAAAAAATGAAATAATGACTATATTCACGTTCCAAACTACTTTGAACAAGAATTCAGCAAGGAAACCGTCATCAATTTTAGAAAGGGCCATAACAGTAATTTGGGAAAACCTTTCCACAGAAAATTGTTTTAATCCAAAAATTGTCTAAATTTAAATAGGCAGGAGGAAAGGGAAGAGAAAAACCAACCAGTTACAGGGGGTGTCAGAAAAAGAACAGGAGAAGGATGGGAACACAGGCGGGAAGAAAGTTGCGAAGGTAGAGAGAAAGGAAAAGAACAAGATACACGTGGTGATGTAGAAAGGACTGAAGTCAAGTGGATAAGAGATAGAAATTGACATTGCATTTAAATTCCTGGAGGTTATAGACGTCAGGAAAGCAAGCATACGGAAAGGAGTTTCACAGGCAGAAAGTGCGAGAAAAGAAGAATTCTCAGCTGTATTTGGTTGAACTAACTGTAAAAGGGTAGGACCTTGTTGCCTGTCCGGTTGCACGAGTAAACTCTTGTGGAGGGGTACCAGTGACTTAAATTCGTCGGAGCAGAAGCCATAAAATTACTTGTAGAAGAGACAGAGGAAAGCCACATCCCGTCGGTGAGAAAGTGACTTGAGTCGAGCTGCTAGGTCAGTAGCTATCACATTACAGATTCTGTTTTGGAGCCTGTCTAGAACACTGAAATGAACAGAAGCATAAGAGATTGTTGGTGACATCTCCCCTGCACTCGATGTCCAACACACACACACACACACACACACACACACACACACACACATATATATATATATATATATATATATATATATATATATATATATATAATGGCTGGCCACTTATATTCAAGCATATTGTCCATCGTCTACCAGGGCGGCTAGCTGATCCTCAAGCACATTCGTGTTTGTTCAATACCCACAGAGTCCACCTGGGGTTTATCCTGCAAGTATGCTGAGTGAACATTAGTTACAGTTTATGGGCGATATCACGTTATCTCTCGTGAACAATAATCTGAACAAGGCCAGAATGCTCATACCCTCGGTCACGATGACTTGTAATTTCGATCTAACATGAATATATATATATATATATATATATATATATATATATATATATATATAAAAAGGCGTTATTATATTGATGCCCGGAGGATATGAATTTAGGATACGCCTTTCTTTTTTTTCTCGATGCCTTAGTTATAATTATGAATTATACGTTGATAAAGTGAAATTCAAGCCTAAATATATTGGAAAATATCCAAGATTTCATTGGAAATCAATAAAACAGGAACGTTAGGCAGAAATGTAATAATACTTAGAAAAATAATGTCGTTAGTTCCAATTTGCGACAGGAAGATATAGCCGAGCTCATAATTGCCACATAGGATGTTGATCATGTTTATCTTGGTAATCCAGATCTTGGGAAGAGAATTTTGTGAGCCGACAGGAGACGGTCGGTTGATTCCAGTGACCAAGCCAAGTGCAATTATCATAATATAACTCACACAATACAACAGCAACATCTCCCATCTCCATTATTCAGGTTATGTTTATACCGGATGACATAACAAATCTTAAACAAAAACAGGAACAAAAAATACAAATAAATTTTTAAACTACACCTTTGAAAGATTCAGAATTTATGACATCCCAAGAAAAAAGCGAACACGATTCTAAGAAGAATAACGCATATACAGCAAAAAGAATATATATATATATATATATATATATATATATATATATATATATATATATATATATATAACATGATACACCTGGTATGTAATCCGGATAAATTCCAAAGGAGACGAACTCGAGAGAACTCAATGTTAAATTCATTGTAATTCAGAGTAATATTTTATAAAGGATTTTCGATTATTACCATGGATAATACATATTTCACCGCTTTTTTGTTCTTAACGCGGCTCATCAGATACAAATCAAACCGGTGAAATATGTATTATCCATGGTAATAATCGAAAATCCTTTAATATATATATATATATATATATATATATATATATATATATATATATATTGACGTCACCTAGGTTAATATTTGTAATAAGAAAAATTAGATAATCATTTGATGAAAAATCAATTGCGATACAACGAGACACATTCAAATACATACACATCTATCCATTTATCTATCTAGCTATCCCTCCCTCCTTCCATCCCCTCTCTCTCTCTCTCTCTCTCTCTCTCTATCTATCTATCTAATTATCGAACTAGCTATATATATATATATATATATATATATATATATATACAATATCAAAAAAATTATGAATTCTGCATTCGTTGAATAGAAAATTCTCGCTTCTTCAGCAACGATTAAAAAAAAAATTATTAATTCAAATATTTGAATTAATAAAATTTTGTTTTTGATCGTTGAAATAGCTATTCAACGAATGTAGAACTCTGAATTTCTTTTATATGATATATATTTGGCTCTGTAAATAGACAATATTATTTACATCGAGCCCTCCTCCTGAATCATTTTTAATATTCATCAAATTAAAATTAATAGGATCTAGTTTTTGGGATTTTACCTATATGCTCTTCCTTGTTTTAGGACTTAAAATATATATATATATATATATATATATATATATATATATATATATATATATGTAAATAGTGACGTTAATTTATGAATATAAATATGAGGATGCACATATGTATAGCGTTATTATTCAGGTGTGAATAAAACAGTACTCAATGTATGAACAGAGCTGTATTATATATATATTCATAAATATGCATATTATCCTACGTCTATGACACGACTCGGAATTTCATGCGTTATGCAATTAGCAGGTGCATATTTCAAACTGTGAGTTTAATAGATTTGAATTTAAATTCACTCGATCTTTATGAGAATTAAGTCTTAAATATTTAAATATTTTAAGGTTACATTTAAAGAAAAATTTTAAACTTAAAAATAAAATAAAAACATTAAAAATGATAAAATGCAGGGAAAAGAAATCAAATGGATGTAAATTATGAAACGTAACAATTTAAATATTTAATTGCATGCAAATTAAAAAGTAAAATTCAAAAGTAAAACTTAATATTAAAATGATAAATTAAAGATCAAACAATGTAGAAAGCATAAATAAAAGGAAAAGAAAGAAAGAAAGGGGCTAAGATAAAAAGAAATCTATATCAGTCTGGGTCTTTTTTATTTTAGCAAATTAAGATTATTGATATGGTTTAAGATGACAAGTTTTTCTAAAAGGCATAGACCACATTTCTCTACTTTTCCATTGTAAAGTTTGGATTTATCTACGATATTTCAGGTAACATATCACTCAATAAGTTGTTTCAGATCGTTGTTTGCAACTTTTTTTAACGTAACAAGAAAGAGTTTTTGTGTAAATATGTGACAATATATGAAATATGGATCCACCACTTCACTCTGGAATCAAATCGGCAGTCAGCTGATTGGACAGTTACAGGTGACTGCCGTCCAAAGCAACTAACGACGCAAACATCATTTGCCTTCCGAATTTTGGGATGAGCAAGGTATTTTATTAATCGACTTTTGCATAAAAGTTGTTGTTTTATTAGTTAGGCCTAAGATTTATTGAGTTATGTGTTCATAATTGGGGTAAAATTGGTTGTTAAATTTATTTTCCACCCGTTAGTAGTGCTTCCAATGTAAAATTTAACATCCTTATCATCCGAATGAATTCCAGCTCTATAAACAATACTTTCGGACATACATTGATTATTCAGTGGTAAGGTTTGTTTGTTTTTCGGCGGTTGCAATTTTTTTTTTTTTAGAAGGGTCATTTTTGCTCTTATTTTGGTGACGGATGTTGTTTTTGTGAACCAATATTTATTTGCTATCACAGTATGATGTTATAAAATATATTTATTTTTTTAAACGCAACTATAACTGACTTTAACATTTCTGTTGATTTTTTTAGCATGGGTGAATAGTAGAAAGAGAACTGACAGGACAAAAAACCTGCTCCTCAACAGGATGTATAAAATCCAAGGAAGGGACAATCATATTAGAGAAAGAGGAAATACTCCAGCGATGGGAAGAATACATAAAGGATCTCTTTCGCGACAAGAGAGAACAACCAAGAATACACAAGGAGATGGATGGACCGGAAATACTAAAATCCGAAGTGGAAGCTGCAATAGCCAAAATGAACAGAAACAAAGCACCTGGTCCAGATGGTATAGTGATAGAGCTGCTGACAGCCTTAGAAGAATATGGCATAGAAAAGATTACCGACATAATAAACGAAATTTATAGCAGCGGAATAATACCAGACGACCTATGCAAGTCGATATTTATAGCGCTGCCGAAGAAACCTAGTGCAAACGAGTGCGAACTACACAGAAATATCAGCTTAATGAGTCACATTACAAAACTGGTTGTCAGAATCCTGATGAATAGAGCGAGAAGCCGAATCACGCCAGAGATAGGGTATGAACAGTGCGGGTTCGTCAAGGACACTGGAACAAGAAACGCCATATTCATGATTAGGATACTCTCTGAAAGGGCATGACAAATGAAGAAAGACTTGTACCTGTGCTTCATTGATTACGCGAAGGCATTCGACAAAATACGATACAAAGAATTGATGGAGATGCTAGGCAACCTCGACATTTTCGGCAAACACATAAGAATAATCAAGAATCTCTACTGGCAGCAAACAGCCTGCATACGGACAGGTAACGACCTCAGTAGATACACAAAGATAGAAAAAGGCGTAAGACAAGGATGTGTCTTTTCACCGGATTTGTTCAACCTATAGAGCGAGAATATTTTGAGGACCCTAGATGACACGTCAGGATTTGTTATTGGAGGCCACAACCTGAACAACATAAGATATGCGGACGATACAGTGCTGATTGCGGACACGGAAAGGAAACTACAAGATCTCATACAGAAAGTAGCAGTGGAGAGTGACAAGAAGGGACTACAAATAAACTTTAAGAAAACTGAGTGCATGGTCATCAGCAAAAGATACAACCCAAAATGCCAAATACAGGTGGAGGATAACAGAATCAAACAAGGACAAGAATTTAAGTACCTAGGAAGTGTTCTAACAGGAGATGGAAAGTGCGACACGGAGATCCGATGGCGAATTGGCATGGCAAAGGACGCGTTCCAGAAGATGAGCAAAATACTAACACACAGGAAAATCTCAATAGAAACGAAGAAAAGAGTGCTAGACTGCTACGTGATGTCAGTTCTTCAATACGGCTGTGAATGCTGGAAAATATCATCGAAAATGAGGACAAAACTGGAAGCGGCCGAAATGTGGTTCTACAGAAGGATGCTGCGGATATCGTCAACTGAGCATGCAACCAACGATGAGGTGTTGGAAAGAATGGCAACAAAAAGGAAATTGATGCTGAGCATCATGAAGAGACAACTGAAGTTCCTGGGACATGCAATGAGGAAGGAGAGCCTGGAGAACCTGATACTGACTGGACAGATAGAAGGAAGGAGAGACAGAGGAAGGCAGCGGATAGCATATTTGCAGGGCCTGATCAGGTGGATGACAGAACGGGGGTTGCCAGGAGCAACAGGAGCAAACATACTAAGAGCCACAAGGGATAGGGAGACGTGGAGAACCATGATTGCCTACGTCCTGAAGGGACAGGGCACATAGAAGAAGAAGAATAAGAATGGTAGAAATGTTTTTGAATTAAGTTACGGAAGAGTTTACTAATTTTAGTTTGGGCGATATGACTGAAGGGTGGGTCAAACCAAATAATGTTACGTTTACGTGATTTCTACCTATTTCTGTTTACCTTGTTTTTAACGGCGTATTCTAAACTAGTGTTGAGTTTGCATTTTACTAAAGCATTAAGGTATTTAATTTTAGCAAATGTCAAATATTTCCTTATTGCTAGAGTCAGAACTTAAACAAAATTGTACAGATTTGTTTATGCTGTTGGTGAATCTCTGGGGGTCATTTGATTCCCTGTTGATGAATCTATGGTAGGTCGTGATAAGATAAGACGAATGTATAAATATATACTTATATAAATATAAAGATATAAATATATATATACATATATATGTATTAATATATACATACATAAATATATATTATATATGTATTAAAAATACGAATGTATAAATATATACTTATATAAATATAAAGATATAATATATATATACGTATATATGTATTAATATATACAAACATAAATATATATTATATATGTATTAAAAAAATATATATATGTATTAATATGCATGAACATATATGGATATCAATAGATATACATATTTTCTGGTGTTCATAAAACTGTGTTCACTGTAATATACCAAAGCTATTAATTGCACATTAATAGATATACATATAATTTTTTTTTCTTCGCTAAACAGTCATCAGGTGGATATAATTATATTATTCATAATAATCACTTGATTTAAATATCTAAACATATTTATAAATGGAATTTGTCTCTATGTGTGTGTGTGTGTGTGTGTCCATTATCTATAGACTCCGAAACGGCTGAACTGATTTTCTTGAAAATTGACACAGTTGTACTATAAGCATCTGCCAGTGTTCTTAGCTAGATTATATGTCGAGGTACCCCCGATAAATGTCGAAAATCGATAATCGAAAAATTCGGGTTATAGAAGGACTGATCCGATTGTAATCAAATTTGATACACTCATAGACAAAGACATAAGAAATGATATTCAGAAGTTTCAAGGTTGTAGTTCTTACAATAGTGTAGAAAATTTAATACGAAAACCAGGAAATCAAAATTTGACTTACATACATTCATTTTTCTTTCTGTCTACGGTTTCGCTTTAATTAGAAACAACTATTGCTTTTTAGTCTTTCGTGCCAACTTCCAAAGAGTCTGAGCTCCAGGATCATGGATTAGTAACCCCAGGCTATACTGCTAGTATATATGAATGTATATATATATATATATATATATATATATATATATATATATATATATACATTTATATATATATATATATATATATATATTATGGTCTGCCTTTCTCTACCGAGCGGCGGTAACTTAGGTGTAGAATCGCCGACAGTTATCAAATCGGTCTGGTTCCAAACCTTTCTGGATGCTGTTTGTCAATTCGATGTCTAACCGAACTGATGAGCTGTGATGCAGCGAAACAGGAATGTCTGCTGATTTGTATATATATATACACTTTATATATATATATAAAAATTTTGATGTATATATTGTTTTGTCCGGATGTGTGAAAATTGTTGAACGTCGTCGAGAACTTTTGCTCTTAACCTGAAGGAAATGTCTGTTTCGTCAAAACGCGTCGTTTATAAATTAATGACTTTTTTCAGATCATTTTCACTTTTCTTTCAAATAATGGTATACATTTTCTACAGGCACACATACACATACATAAACGCTTATATTGTTCACACCATCTAGTAGTCAATTCAAGAAGTGGTTTGTTGTCTAACGATGCGACCTGTGTTAAAATCATGCCATTATCCGCTTGTCAGTAACTCGACTTCTTCACGATATCGACATGTGGAGTCGATCCTAGTATATGGTACTTTTAGAAAGTGCTTGAAAAGCAGACCACGGTCTGAGCCACGTCTTGTGAGTAAAAGTGTTTACACAGTACTGTTCTCAGATCGTCATAGCTTGTGCGAGCACGAATTCACAAGTCATCGTTACCGAGTGTTTCAACGTACTGGCGTTGTTCAAACACATGATCATGACGGATTATGCGTCCTTCCCCAGAAGCTAATGTATTAACATAGTTGCGGAAATAACTACCGGATGGGTTTGTGGACGCTGAACAAACACAAAACGTATCTTTGCTTGTGTCTGGATTTGGAAGGATGTGTGAGTCGTATAATGAAAACTCGGCAACAAATACAATCTAGTTCGTTACATTCATTTATACGCAAGCCTCTTGGGTTGTGCCAATGTCTGTCAATCCCAGAATTGAGACAGAGGTATGTTCTTGTACGTATCTAAGTGGTCACGCTCAAAATCGTAAAGATATCACTAATATATATATATATATATATGCCTGTATCACATATCGCACACACACACGCACACACACACGTCTACACACACAACATATATATATATATATATATATATATATATATATATATATAATCTAAACTTATTTATAAATGGAACTTTGTCTGTGTGTGTATGTGCCTGTGTGTGTGTGTCCGTTACCTATCGACTCCGAAACGGCTGAACCAATTTTCTTGAAAATTTACACATTTGTACTATAAGCGACTGCGAGTTTTCTTAGCTAGGTTTTGTGTCAAGGTACCCCGATAAATATGGAAAATCGATAATCGAAAAAATCGGGTTATAGAAGGAGTGGTCCGATTTTAATCAAATTTGATACACTCATAGACAAAGATATAAGAAACGATATTCAGAAGTTTCAAGGTTGCAGTTGTTACAATAGTGCAGAAAATCTATAATATATATATATATATATATAATGCAAGATGTTTGTGTGTGTGTCGGTTTATCTGCCTGTATATCTGTATTTTTTCAGACCTTTTATTTTAGTTTTTACTTCGAGTTTGGCTCTAAGTAGGTATAATTGTAGTTGTTAGTCTCAGCCATGATACCCTTTACTCAGAGGACTTATTTAGCCTTCAAAATTCAGTTTACGACGAAAAAATTATTAGATATCGATACCAGGAAATCAAAATTTGACTTACATACATTCATTTGTCTTTCAGTCTACGGTTTCGCTTTAACTGGAAACAACTATTGCTTTTTAGTCTTTCGTGCCAACGTCGAAAGAGTCTGAGCTCCAGGGCCATGGATTAGTTTTAAAGCATTCATCACACCCGGGCTATACTGCTAGTATATATATATATATATATATATATATATATATATCATGGTTGCCTTTAATATCAAAATAAATACTTTTTTATGTATCTCGTTAAAAAAATGGAGATTTAAGGCATTTTTCGTCCGACACTTCGTCATAAAATTAATCGTCGGCAGCATAAAACAAAGAAGTTGATAGGAAAAGTCATTATCAGCGACCGATGTTAACAATTACAAAAAAACTTTATGAGTACTAAATATTATCTGGGTTAAGCAGTAATCTCCCCAAATAAGGACAGTCTGAATTTCATCTCCCTTTGTCTGCACAGGGGTGGATGTTGCATTTTTTTTTTAATCATATCACCCCCAAGCAAGGCGAAAACTCCACTGATGAAATTAGCAAAGGAAAGTCTTCGCTTTAAATTTCTAAGGATTTGAAAAGGGATCATCGAACAATCATGAAAAAATGTCAAATGGGAATTCAAGCAAGGAAAAAAAAGTCTCTGGCTGAATTCAGGAATTTAACAAAGCGAGATCTATCACATATCCGAACAGAATTAACAAGAAACCCAAATGCGTCAAGTGCATTCATATTTGAGGCCGCTGGAGCTCCTATGCTATCAAGGGAAACAAGGTGTAAAGCATTAAGGAAGTTTGCTGATGTAAAAAGTCAAATAAAGAAACCCATTTTAACAAAAAACATGAGGAAAGATGATTGCAGTGAGCAACAAATACATGAAAACTGATTTCAGTAAAGTGCTTTTTACAGACGAATCAAGGATCACCCACGATGGGCCCGATGGATGGGCTCGACAATGGGTTTGCAAGAAAATTTTTCAACGCCAACAAGGCGGCGGTGGGATACTTATATAGGCTGGGATTATTGGTCGTGGGTTCATTTAAAGTGAAAGACGGGGTTAAAATAAATTCCAAAAGTTACTGTGATTTTTTAGAGCAATATTTCTTTGAATGGCTTGATAACCAGTCTTTAGCCAAGCGTAGATCTATGTCATGCATCAAAGTTTACTAAATCCTGCTTGAAAGAAAAGTGATTTGTTGAAGATTCTCTTATGGGCTGGCTTTCAAACAGCTGTGATTGAATCCCAGAGAGCCTGTGAAGCATAATAAAGTGAGATATTTATTCTAATGGAAGGCAATTCAACTGCAAGTGTGACCTCTGGGAGGCAGTTAAAGTTGCTGCAAACAACTTACCAGCCGCTAAAATTGCAAATGTAACAACAGATGTTGACAATAGGCTGCTAAGAGTTATTGAAAAGAAAGGAGCATTTGTGCATAAATTTTAGGAGGTTCTTAGTTGTTGTTAATATATATTTTATTTTTAAAATAAAATGTTTTTTTATGTTTTTTCTTTCGGAAATTGACGAAATTGTTCTAAAATCTTTTTATATCATTTTTTTACATTAGTTTTTCAAGTTATCATAAATAGTTGTAAATAACTACTGACAGACAAATTAGTCTTTTTTGTTAGCTTAGTAAAATTTCTCCAACCAAAAACAGTAATTTTTTCTATGTATCTAAGTTAGTAATATTGAGTAGAATCTGAACAACACCATAATAGGAATTTTAACATTAAAAACGTAACTCAATCAACCTCAATCGGCGCTTCAGCATTCTCTGTTCCGATCTTAACTTTCCTTTCTCTATCTGTCGTCTATTCGGTCGTTTTCGTTCGTTTTTATCTTTCTTATCCGTTACTGCACCAAACCAATTGGAGTAGATAGACTAAACTATCGCCCAGTTCACACTCCGCCCACATCTATTGAACAGGTGAAGAGGCTCATCCCTTGTTTCCTGTTTAGGATGTGGTTTCCGGTTTTCTCTTTTCCAATCTTTTCACTCTTTTTATTTTATGTTTTTCAATTGGAGTAGATAGACTAAACTATCGCCCGGTTCACCCTCCACCCACATCTATTGAACAGGTGAAGAGGTTCATCCCTTGTTTCCTGTTTAGGATGCGGTTTCCGATTTTCTCTTTTCTAATCTTCTCACTGTTTTTTTTCCAATTGGGGTAGATAGACTAAATTATCGCCCGGTTCACACTCCACCCACATCTATTGAACAGGTGAAGAGGCTCATCCCTTGTTTCCTGTTTAGGATGCGCTTTCCGGTTTTCTCTTTTCTAATCTTCTCACTGTTTTTTTTTTCCAATTGGGGTAGATAGACTAAACTATCGCCCGGTTCACACTCCACCCACATCTATTGAACAGGTGAAGAGGCTCATCCCTTGTTCCCTGTTTAGGATGTGGTTTCCGGCTTTCTCTCTTCCAATCTTTTCACTCTTACGTAGCCCCCTGCACATCAGTGGCGTTACCGCCTTGCTTGGGGTGATATGATTAAAGAAACAACTCTTTATGCCAATTCATAACTTGCATATAATCTCTAGACACAGTTTAGTTTACAATCAGAACACACCATAAATGCACGATAAGTAAGGGTCCTAATAAGATTAATCTTCCTAAATCTCGAAGCAAATGAATCGCAAGTTAAGTAAAGGCTCGAAAACGTTGGTTTACGATAATTACTGGTATGAAAATATACAGGCGGTCTTTCACTCAGTACATTCAGAAAGAGAAGCTGATTATTCTCTTCTATCAGATAAACAGACATACACACAAACATCTTGCCTTTTATATATATATATATTATTGATTTTCTGCACTATTGTAAGAACTGCAACCTTGAAACTTCTGAATGTCGTTTCTTTTGTCTTTGTCTATGAGTGTATCAATTTTGATTAAAATCGGACCACTCCTTCTATAACCCGATTTATTCGATTATCGATATTTATCGGGGTACCTCGATACAACACCTAGCTAAGAACAAGTGTGTAAATTTTCAAGAAAATCGGTTCAGCCGCTTCGAAGTCTATAGGAAACAGACACACACACATACAGACACACACACACACACATACAAACACACACAGAGACAAATTTCTATTTATAAATAAGTTTAGATATGTTGAAAAGCTTCCCCTTTAGTTGTATTACATGTTTATAATAGATATGTTGAAAAGCTCTCCTTTTAGTTGAACTACAATAATTCTTTCAGAAAACTAGCAGCATCCAAGAACTCATTTCTTCATGTTTTGATCCAGTATCAATCCAATTCATTTTTCATTTTACTCTCCGACTACATACATCATCCATTGATTGGCTACACATTTCCATTCTATATTTTAAAGAGGAATGGAGATTATTAAGCACGGAGAAAAATATTTCTGCTTTACTTAAAAGATGGAAATGGAGTAAAGGTATCATCAATATAGCGAAAGTAGCAATAGGGTTTCATTTAAGCGCCATACGTGATACACGCTTGAGCGATCATGTCTCGAAAGAGACATGACTGACTGTGCAGAAGATTATCCCGCAGTAGGTAACCATTACTTTCTGCGGTAGACTGGTTGGCAGCCAAGGCTATAGAACCCAATTCATTCTATTATTTAACTCATAACTGGAGGGAATAGACGAATCAATACTTTTCTCAGGTGAATGCGCAGAATTCAACTGGAATTCAAACTCGGAGGGTTTAATTATCGTATTAAATAAATGCTTCTCCAAGCAGCCAACAAAAATATTAGCCAATAAATGACCCAAAAGACTATCCATCGCAACCGGATTAATTTGCTGATACATAATATCACCAAAGCTGAAGGAGATAGACTTCGTAGCCATCTCCATCAAGTCAATGAAGGCACTCTCAGTTAAAGACGGAGTTTCTGTCTTCATTTGTTCCTTATTTTTCTTTTTTTGTAGTCTTCTGTATTCCGTTCCATGTTTTAGTATAGTTCTCTGTTTTCTTTCAATCATCATGTCGAGAATTTGATTTGTGAACCACTCGTTTTTCTTTCTACGTCCAATTTCCTTTGGGATGATGTCGTTTGCTGTCGTCACTATAGCTTCTCTTAGTGTCTCCCATTTTGAGTTTCCGTTTCTATTTTCACTCTCATGTTTTTCTTTTTACACTGTCCATATTTTGTTCCTTCCGTTCCGGGTCGTTCAGGCGTCTGCTGTATTGCGATCTGGGTGCTGTTAGTCTTTTTCAGTTTCTGTAGTTTTATTATTAGTTTACATATGACAGGGAGCTTATCAAATGAAATTATATCAGAATTTCATTGCATTTTTTATTTTACTTTTCGGAGCAGATTTTTAATGTCGTAAAATTTAAAATACAAAAAAATAATGATTTATATTCCCCGATGAGTCCTACGTTTAACTAATTCAAAAATAATTCGTCGCCAATTAAAATTTTAGTAGAAATTTCATGGATTTACGTGGAGGCGGGGTAACAGAGTTAAAAAAGAGTTTCACTAAGATTTTTAAAAAAATAATAATTTCAAAAATAATTTCATTCATTTGTGAATGGGTACTGAAAGTTTAATTAAAATTCGACAATTATTTGATTTTTGTGAGAATCTCCAAATTAATGTGTTTGTCACCGAAAAAAGTGAGTTATGTAAAATTACGTGATCGATTGTAAACAGTCGTAACTTTTTCTGCAACGCTAACTCAAATCGAAACAGAATTTTGGTCGCTTCTGCAGTCGGCACTTGGATAGGTTTTCCTGAATCTCTTGTTGATATTTATGTCATCGATTTGTTTTTTATTCTCTTCTCTTAGATTATTCTATATATATCTCCTGCTATTCACGTCGGGGTTCTTGATAAAATCCAACGAAAAATTTGTCATGTGATCGATACCGACTTCAGTCTCTCTCTCACCGGCGTGACGTGGCTTCCCTGTGCCTCTTCTACAAAAACTTTCACAGCTTCTGCTACAATGAACTTAGATCACTGGTGCCCCCTATGTATGAATTTACACGAGCTACTAGACTGGCAACTAGCTTCCACCCTTTTACAAATGTAACCGCAATTTCTACTCTACAGCTTCTTTTTCTCGCACATGTCGCCTGTGGAATTCTCTTCCATATACTTGCTTCCCAGACAGCTACAAACTTCAAGAATTTAAATATAATGTCAATGGACGTCTTATATATCATTAAGTTGCTTCCATTCTCTCAAGCGCTTTTCTGCACCCATCTACTCTCATCACACCGGTATTACCCTCCTCCTGACATTCCCTATAACTAACCCCTTTTTCTCATCACTTTCCCATATCTAACACCCTGCGCTACAGTGGCAATAAAACTGCCCTGCTTGGGATTAAATGACTTAAAAAAAAAGGATATTTGAATATGGTAATGCTTTTTACCTCATCATTCGACGTGCAATATTGGACCCCTTTATCTCTGTATTAAATAATGGGTAGGCTTACGGCCTATCACGTTGAATACACAGGTTCTCGCTCGATCATCAAATTTAAGCAACGTTGAGCCTGGTCAGTACTTAGATGGGTAACCGCTTGGGAATACCAGGTGCTGTAAGCGTTTAGTGACGGATGTGCGTTGTGGGGCAGTGGATATGGGCTCGGAAAGAGAAATCGGTGAGCCGAGTTCAAATTCCAGTTGAATACCCTGCATTCACTTCAGCACTGGTACCCTTGGGAAAGGTATTAATTCGTCCCTTCTCTCTAGTTATGGGTTAAATAACAAGGGTAGGACTTGGGGACCCTGCTCTTAAAAACAAATCCCAATGAATCTTGATACTCGAAAAAATAAAAAAGCATTACTAGACACAAAACTTATACAAAATCAACAATAAAGTGTTGAAAAGAAAAAGGTATTACCAGCAATAAATAAATAAAATTTAGTTGGCATTAAATGAGCCACCGAGGTTGAAATGCTATAAAAACAAAACAACCAACAAACATTATGGGTTCGTAGTTCCATCTATTTGTCTACTTCAGTATTCAGTTCTTCCAATATAATTATAATTTCTTGGGATTTACAGTGAGATTTGGCGTTGTCTAGCATAGATTAGAAAGATTCGATTTCGTTTTTTTATTTTGTGTTACAGGTTTATAACAGACTAGCAGTATAGTATGCTCGGGTGTAATGAATGCTTTAAAACTAATCCATGGTCCTGGAACTCATACTCTTTGGACGTTCGCACGCAAGACTAAAAAGCAATAGTTGTTCCCAGTTAAAGCGAAACCGTAGACTGAAAGAAAAATGAATGGATGTAATTTTGATTTCCTGGTATCGATATCTAATAATTTTTTGTCGTGAACTGAATTTTGAAGGCTACATAAATCCTCTGAGTAAATGGTATCATGGCTGAGACTAAGAACTACAATTATACCTACTTAGAGCCAAACCGGAAGCAAAAACTAAAATAAAAGGCCTGAAAAAAAGACAAAAAACAAAAAGCAGACATACACGCAGATAAACATCTTGCCTTTTATATATATATATATTATTGATTTTCTGCACTATTGTAAGAACTGCAACCTTGAAATTTCTGAATGTCGTTTCTTTTGTCTTTGTCTATGAGTGTATCAATTTTGATTAAAATCGGACCACTCCTTCTATAACCCGATTTATTCGATTATCGATTTTCGATATTTATCGGGGTACCTCGATACAACACCTAGCTAAGAACAAGTGTGTAAATTTTCAAGAAAATCGGTTCAGCTGCTTCGAAGTCTATAGGAAACAGACACACACACATACAGACACACACACACACACATACAAACACACACAGAGACAAATTTCTATTTATAAATAAGTTTAGATATGTTGAAAAGCTTCCCCTTTAGTTGTATTACATGTTTATAATAGATATGTTGAAAAGCTCTCCTTTTAGTTGAATTACAATAATTCTTTCAGATAACTAGCAGCATCCAAGAACTCATTTCTTCATGTTTTGATCCAGTATCAATCCAATTCATTTTTCATTTTACTCTCCGACTACATACATCATCCATTGTTTGGCTACACATTTTCATATACATTTTTTTTTTTTAATCATTTCACCCCGAGCAATGTTGACGTTTGACCTATTCATCGCTTGTTTTACTTTTTCCAGTTGTCAACGTTTTGAAGTCTAATGTCTCGAATTTATTTTTTTATGTGAATAGTAGCTGGATAACTGTCAGGTGCCACCTGAGACTCATATTGCTCAAGTTACGGGCGAGGGATTAGTTACGAGAAATTTTATCGTTTTTACGCCGTTTATACTGTCACTGGATAACGTTCAGTTAACACCTCTTATGCCTGTTCCTTCTTTTAGGACAAGGTGTTAATTTCTTTTTACTTAACCCAGTTCACGACGTTACTTTTCATATTGTTTATTTTCATGTTATTTCTTGGAATTAATCATATTTTGATTGTATATTTCTTTCTCCATGGTGATTTATTGAGGCACTGCCTTTTATTACCTTACCACTTCAGCTTCTTCCCTTCCCCTTCTCTCTCTCTCTCTCTCTCGTTCTCTCTCTTCTTTCTCTTTCTCTATATATTTAAATAAATTATTATTAGTACAGAACCGTATTAAAACCAAAAATAAATGAAATTCAATACTTACAGGAAGTGTGAAAGAAAACTAGATGAATGATAAAAAAAAAAACGATGGGAGAAAAACCGACCGGTTTCAATACTAACTTCTTCAGGGTCATCTGTAAATTTTTTAAAATTTAAAAATGAAGATGAAAATGTATAAGAGACAAAACAATATGACAGCAAAAAAGGAGGAACAGAAAAAAAATTGAGTGAAGTATTTATTATTATTTTCATCTTTATTTTTAAATTTTAAAAATGAAATAAATTTCCCAGATGACCCTGAAGAAGTTGCAATTGAAACCGGTCGGCCGTTCTTCCATAGTTTTGATTTTGATTTTTTTATTGTTCATCTTGTTTTCTTCCACAATGCCTGTAAGTATTAAACTTCATTTATTTCTGGGTATAATATATATATATATATATATATATATATATATATGCACTCACCCTCACAAACTTCTATGCCTACCTGCGTACTGATTTTGAAAAATGGTTGGTCCCTCTTATCTATTTCGAAGAATGGGTTTATTTGTCAGAATTAGTAAAATAAAAGGAAGAAGATCAATTTTCTTTTCAAGTTTTAACTCCTTATAACACTAAACACCCTCTCTTTGTAATTGCGTTTTCTTTGCCCCCAGTTAGTTTTGACAAAAAAAAAAAAAAAAAAAAGTAAATAAATAAATAAAAAATACCTTAAATTTTCTTGCCTCAATTAATATTTATGTTCGTATTGTCAGTACGGACGAAAATACATACATACATACATTTATGTTCAAACAAAAGTAGAAAATCAGTGAAAAATTAAAATGTTATAATTCTGTAAAATATTCATAAATTAATATTTTCTTTGATGACTGGCATGTTTGTATTTCACGAGATTAATCAAAAGTAAAGCATTCTGGATATATAAAAATAAACGATGTAGAGATGGAATTAAATTCTTAATAAATTACACATCATTTCAAGATTTCCTTGATCATTTAACCCATTTCTGTTTTTGTTGATGTGATTAGTCGAAAAGAGTGATTATTGGGAAAGTCATCCTTATCGTTCTTTATGGTTAGAAATGCTTGCTTACCGCTTAGTATTTGGACCCCGTCACTTATTGTTATATATCGCCGTACGACGACAAAACAACAAACACGCATATACAAAAATATAAGGTTATATTTTTATTAATAACGACGAACCGTGTGGAATAGAGAACGGAAGGGTGAGAGGCACATAGAATGGGTTGACGGGAGTGTATTCTTGCCGTGGTGTTTCTCTGCTTCCACTGGCCATTGTCTGCTGGCGAATCCGTGTGTCGAGGTCTTTTTATAGTCTCTAGAACCTGGACTTTCCTTCCGGTTTTGCCTCGCCCACGCAACGCCTACGTAATTCTAAGAGACACCTGATCTGTTTGCCTCTGTAGCCATTTCCGCCGCTGTCGGAAATAAGGTCAAATACCATCCGCTCCGGCCTCGACAGGATGTATTTCACAAACACCTGTCTTGTCGCTTCGCCGCCCCCTTCACCGACGGGAAACACCATCGCTTGCATCACTTCCTCGGGTGGGGCCAGATTGTTATATTACATTATGCCAGTTGCGATGTTTTTCACTTCCTCATTTATACTTTCAATGTAGAAATCCGGTGATTTTTGTAAGATATGGTGACGTCTTCATTCATTTTTTCCTATAATCCTCGGACATATTGTATAAATATAGCTTGTTTTTGTTTCCTTTACCAAGAACATTTTGTGATTTTTTATTTTTTTAATTCAGTATTTAATAGCCTTTGGAAATGACTATTAACACTTCTAAATTTAATTTTGTCTGTTAGATCGATCATATCCTATTTTTCGACAGCCAGCTCTTAATTTGCAGATGTTTTTTGGGGGGCTTTATTAAGGAGAGTACAGCTAGAAATGGATATCGGCTCGGAATGAGAAACCGGGGAGCCGAGTTCGAATTCCAGTTGAATCCATTGTATTCACTTACGCGCAAATACCCCTGGGAAAGGTATTAATCCGTCTCTTCCTTCCAGTTATGGGTTAAATAGCAGGACAGATTGGGTTCTATAGCCTTGGTCGGCAACCAGTCTACCGCAGAAAGCAATGGCAACCTACTGCGGGATAATCTTCTGCCCAGTCAGTCATGTCTCTTTCGAGACATGATCGCCCAAGCGTGTATCACGTATGGCACCTAAACTGACTGACAGCTAGAAAATAAAGATTTATTCTTCCATTAACATTTCTCATATTATGGGCGTTGTTATATCCGTGATATAACAACACCGATTTCAGGTAGATAGGACGGAACAGAATGGCTGAAAAGAAAATGTCAAACATGTTTGGTTCTCAGTGATCTTTATATACTACGAGTTACACAAAATTATATTTATACATATATACAAGTATCCTTGTTTTAAATTTGAATTAAAATTTTTCCATGCTTTCTTTGTCCTTACATATTAGAACATTCACGCTGATTTTTCACGAAGAGTAATGTTTTATTTACAAAAATAATAAGAAACATGTCACTGCTAGTATTGTTCATTACGAACCACTACTTTTTCTATCTTTCTCGTAGCATTTTAATTCCACATAGGAAAAAAGACACGTCTTTTGAAGGTAACCACAAGTCGACCCATTTTGTTGACATATTCATAAGAATAAAAGTCCTGTTCAGCCAGACCATGGACCATCGATCAGAACAAGTGACAAGCGGACGAGAAAGTGTTTGGCAAATACGCTGGGTGGTGTTAAAGTTCCCTTTTAAGCATTTCCAGGTAGGTTTTCACCCGTTTTACAACATGTGAATTGTCATGTTGCGAAATACTTTTCTCGTGTCTCTGCTCGTAAATCGTCCGTTTTGTTCTTAATACCCACCTAAAACACATCAATTGTAATCCATAGCGATCTTCTGTGATGTTTATAGTCGGTTTGAGCAGCTCATAATAAAGTAAAACCAGCAGATCTTACCAAATGCAGAGCAGAAGCATCGAACTATGGATATTCTTCTACGCTTAAAGTTATCGCAGTGTATCCACTTTTCATTGCCGCTCACGCTACGATGCAAATTTGTTTTCTTTTCTGCCTTTGAAAAAGCAGCTGTTCACACGTAACAAGACACCGTTCGAAGTCTCTCGGCTACCACTCATAAGGCATCCAATATCTTTGCTTTTTAAACATTACTAATTCTTTCAAACGTTTCCAAACTGTTGTGTGATCAGCTGTTAATGATTCTGCTTACGTCTGACATGTGTCTTTATGCAGTAATGTATTCAAACCTTTGTCTTTTAACATTGTCGTTGTGCCATAGCTGTCTTTATCTTCAACATCAAAATCATTATTTTTAAGCGTCTAAGACAATCTCGGCATGTTCTTTCAGACAAAGCATGGTTACCGTAAATATCAACAAAAATTCTACGTGCTTCAGCTGTGGATTTCTTTTGAATAAAGTAGTGCAGTAAAATTCCCCTCAAATACACATTCATTGGCACGATACCTGACATGTCCAACGCGATAAAAAATAAAATTGTTTACAAATAACATACACTAAATTTTCAGCTTGCTTATAGTAATTTCTCTTAGATGCGTTACTATCTGAAACTAGACGCACGCAGTTCTTGGAATACCATCTTTTGGAAAACAGCAAGAACTCGTTGAAGGTCCTAACATTTCTGTAAAAAAAAAATAATGACTTCCATCTCATTCTGGCAAAAAATCGTTTAGTTTTATGTTATAAATTTAGCCTGAATAAATGCCTGTTAGAAATAGGGACGTCTTTTAGCAAGTACAGTATTTTAAATTCTTGCACTGTAGTTTCTGTTATGACGCCAAGTATAAATGAATAACTCAACAACAGAATCAGAATATAAGTTGTATTCCGCGGAAAGACGGTTAGTATGTACAGAAGTGATTTACAATAGAAAGATACAAGAATCCAATCCGTCGTAAGACGTGTGTATACGTGATTACTTCCGGTACGCCACCGGAAGTGTGACTAACTCTTCACTGACTCATTAGAGACTCTCAAGTGACTCTCTACGACTGTATTTACTAGCCTTCCCACGCAAGGCTGGATGTGACACATGGTCATTTTATTGTGGGTATTCTCGGCCATATAGCCGGGCCAAAAAATGTCTGTCTATTTTTTCCCCAGTCGTGGTTCTACCCATCGGCGGAACCACGACTGGGTTAATGCTCTCTGCTCGGAAGCAGAGAGCGCCCTCTACCCGAAGACAGAGAGCTGACAGTGTCGTAGAGTCGTCAGTCTAGTGACTCTCTACGACTCTCCTGTAGAAAATCCACCATTGCTATATATAGCAATGGGAACAGTCCATTTGTAGTCAAATAGGAGCAGCGCCCTTACAGTTTCCAACGTGGATTTTACAGTTGTGCAGTCCATAGTCAGTCAGTTAACTGCCATACATGATCATGTCTCTTTCCTAACATCACTGACTTGGCAGAAGATTATCACGCAGTAGGTTGCCACTGTTTTCTACAGTACACTGGTTGCTAGCCAAGGCTATAGAACCCATTCTGTATTAACATTTAACCCATAAATGGAGGGAAGAGACGGATTGATACCTACCTCAAGGGTATTTGTGCATAAGTGAATGAAAGGAATTCAACTGGAATTCGAACTCGGTGCCCCGATCACTCGTTCTGAGTCGATATCCACTGCACCACAATGCACATCCTCAGTCGATAAAGAAGCGGTATTAATGAAGCAAAACGCACTGAAACATAAGAATTAAAAATATTAAAATATTTTGATTTTTTAAAGCGTCATA
Source organism: Ascarosepion bandense (assembly GCA_037127315.1). Taxonomy (NCBI): domain Eukaryota; kingdom Metazoa; phylum Mollusca; class Cephalopoda; order Sepiida; family Sepiidae; genus Ascarosepion; species Ascarosepion bandense. The sequence continues at coordinate 158,981 of JBBBDQ010028638.1, read as the reverse complement.
AAATACACTGATAATAAAAGTGCTCCATTGTAAAACAAGAGCAAAAATTGTAATTATTAAACAGTTATTGGTCAGAGTCGAATTAAACCCGCAAACAGTTGCCTTAAAACTTTTTTTGGCGGACCTGAAGCAGACTACCACCACGTTTAATTTCGTTGTTTTTCATTTTTTTTTTACTTCTTTTTCAGCGCAGTCCTTTCGATTACTCCCTTAGCTTTACGACTGACAAAAAAAAAAAAAAAAAAAAAAAAAAAATTGAAAAATTTCAGTATTTAAACATATTCTGGTGTGGATAAATTTCTCATACAACGTTATAGTAAATCGAGCCTCCATTTTGAAACCAGTCGCCGGTACGACATTACCGCCACCTGTAAATGTGTTCATTATCAAATATTTTGGACTTTTGTCAGTGCAACATTATCATTTACACCTTAAAGTTTACGAATAACAAAAAAAAAAATTGCAAACATTTAAATATTTAAACGATTTTAGTGGGCGGGAAGACCAGTTTCTCATACAACCTTACAGTGGATTGAAAATGGAGGATCGATTTACTATAACGTTGTATGAGAAACTGACCCCTACCAAAATTTGTTTAAATATTGTATGTTTTCAATTTTCTTTTTTGATAATCGGAAAGTTTAAGTAACACTCGATAGAACTGCGCTGAAAAAAGTAAAAAAAACAAAACAAAAAAAACAGAAAAACAACGAAATTGACATATACAAAGCGACCCTAACGGGAGTGGATTGAAAATGGAGGATCGATTTACTTTAACGTTGTATGAGAAACCGAGCCCCAACCGCCAAATTTGTTTAAATATTGTAATTTTTCAAATTTTTTTTTTTTTTTTGATAATCGGAAAGTTTAAGTAACAATCGATAATACCGCCCTGAAAAAGTAAAATAAAATGAAAAACAACGAAATTAAACGTGGTGGTAGTCTGCTTCAAGTCCGCCCTTTTTTTAATCGTTTCACCCCAAGCAAGACGGCGACGCCACTGATGCGCAGAGGGATACATAAGAGAGTAAAAGGCAGAAGGAGAGTGAAGAGAAAGAACCAGTTAGGGGGAGTGTCAGAGAAAGGGCGAGAGAAAGATGGAAACACAGGTGTGAAGACAGTTGCGAAGATAGAGAGAAAGGAAAAGAACAAGATATACGGGGTGATGTAGAATGGACTGGAGTTAAGTGGATAAGAGATGGGAATTGAGATTACATTTGAATTCCTGGAGGTTATAGACGCCAGGAAAGTAAGTATACGGAAGGGAGTTCCACAGGAAGTACCGCGAGAAAATAAGCTGATGGAGAAGAATTGTTGGCTGCATTTAACTGTAAAAGAGTAGAACCCTGTTGCTAGTCTGGTTGCACGGGTAAATTCTTGTGGCGGGGGCACGAATGACCTAAGTACGCAGAAGCCATGAAAATGTTTGTAGAATAGACGGAGGTAAGCCACATCCCGTCGGTGAGAAAGTGACTGGAGTCGAGCTGTCTGGACGGATCACATTGGTATATTCTCCTTTGTAGCATGTCGAGAACCCTGAGATCCACAGTAAGGGCATCTGACCAGATATGCTAACAGTATTCTATGCACGGTCGGATGGTAGATTTTCATATGTGCAAGAAGGATTCAGGCAGAAAAATATTCTGACCCGACAGAGTAACCCAACCTTCCTAGCAGAGGATTTAGCTATTGATTCAATGTAATGATTCCATGTGAGACCGGAAAATAGGATGAAACCGAGGAGGCGCAGTATATTGCTTTCAGGGAGACTCTTTTTGTCCATGCTTATGGCGGGTTGAAGAAAGTGTCTGCAATTGTTGACCAAAATACACGCTTAAAAAAAAAAAGATTTAACATCCAACGTTTTTAAATATTAAAATTAAGAAGCTCAGCCGATTACATTAGCATGGTCTTAATCTTTCAAGATAAAATGGGACAGCAAAATATACGTGGGATCTACTGAAGGCAACTAAAAAAAAAAAAAAAAAAACGATGTATAACCACAGATAGTCATTCAAGATATAAACATTAAGAATTGTAACAAACTAAAACAAATATGTTTGGAAATAAAAAGGAAAAAATGGCAAAAGCTTTAATGTGAACTGAAATATATAAAGAAAGGCCAGATCTTGCATCTGTGGTGATGTCTGCTAAGAAGAATAGTGGGCAATAGTATCCTTTCCAGAACGAGAAATGTTACCAAATCAAAGGTCCTAAATGATCTCCGGATATATACACATTACAATATATGAAGATTAAGGAAATCGTTTTAAACAATCGACAATTTGAAATTATTTGTTTGAACATTATTTTTGATCGATACTTGTATTTTAGTAGATATTCTGTTTATAATCAAACAGTATTATATATTTATTTCTACCGGCTGAGTTATTTACGATAAATTTTTGTTACGAAAATGTGTGTCACTCGCCAGAATCCTGCTGGTAGAAATAAATATATATACTGTTTGGTTGTAAACAGAATATCTACTCAAATACGAGTATCTATCATAAATAATGTTCCAAAAAATAATTTCACATTACAATATTTTGGCTTGATACAAACCTGAAGGAAAGTATGGGCAATACTATTTCGCTCGTCTTGATTTATTTCTCCCCTTATTTTAACCTTCCAGAGATGCGTTTTAAAATTCCTGTATTACGTTTAAAATAAATCGTTATGAAATCAGTTAATCTCTAACGATTAACGATACCGAATGGTTGAATGCATGGTAGCTTAATCAACTCTTCTTCCTAATTGTAATATATATATATATATATATATATATATATATATATATAAAAATATCCAAATAACATACATACATACATATATATATATATATATATTAACATATATATATATATATATGTATATATATTAACACACACACACACACACACACACACACACACACACACACACACATATATATATATATATATATATATATATAACCGACTATTTTTTTCACCAATTTTATCGATAGTTTCAGTGTACGAGTTCCTCTTAAGGTTTAGGTTGAACATAAGTTCCAGTTGGTGCCCAAGACACGGGTCCTCCCTGAAAAAACATTTTCATCACGGTTCGAGAAATTTTCAGGGACCTTTGTGTGATGAGGTGCCGTCACTATATAAAATGCTTGCCACATTTCACGACCATCATCAATGCTTATTCTATTCTATAAAAAAAACAAAACAAAAAAAAACAAAAAAAACGCCATTACGTTTTTGTTGACGTCAGGTCCATTAATTTCTTCGCCAGTGAAGAATCCAATTTGGCTATTGTTTTGTCTCAAAATCAACGCGGTGTGAACAGGTTTCATCAATAATGCCAAGTCAAAAAAAAGAAGCCTCATTTTACCGTTGAAAACTATGCCAAATCATATTGGAGGTGTCCAGAGTTTATCGTTTGCGATTGGCATTTAAATATATTGGCGCCAGCTTTTCTGACAGATTCTGTATACCTGCTCATGAATTATAAATTCCTGGATATCCCTTGAGTTTTAGGAAAACTTTTGGCCAAGATTCGTCGACTAGACAAAATTAGGCCGACAATATTGCCAACAATTTCACCGTTGAAAAGTGAGTTGAATCTTCGATTTGAAAATATCACGGTTATTTCTTCAGTTATATAATGGCAATCACTTACATTATTTTATTTTGCTTTATTAACAAGAGTACAGCTAGAGAAGATAGATCTATTTTCCCATTAACTTTTCTCTCGTTATGTGCATTATATCTTTGATATAACAACACCGATTACAGGTAGATGAGACGGAACGAAATGGCTGAAAGAAAAAATAATGACAAACATGTTTTGTTCTCACAGTGATCTTACGAGTTACAGAAAAGTATATCTAAACTTATTTATAAATGGAACTTGGTCCGATTTTAATCAAATTTGATAAGAAACGATATTCAGAAGTTTCAAGGTTGCAGTTCTTACAATAGTGCAGAAAATTTAATATCGATACCAGTAAATCGAAATTTGACTTACATCCATTCATTTTTTTTTTCAGTCTACGGTTTTGCTTTAACTGGAAACAACTATTGCATTTTAGTCTTTCGTGCCAACGTCCAAAGAGTCTGAGCTCCAGGACCATGGATTAGTTTTAAAGCTTTCATTACACCCGAGCAACGCCGGGCTATACTGCTAGTTTATACATATATACAAATATCCTACGTAGAGAAATATATATCACATATCCTCACAGCAAAGCAAACTATAAGGAGGAATTACATATAATTTAGAAATACTTTTGACAAGGAGAAGCCATTTTTAGACCTCCAGATTTAAACGAGCCAATGTGCTTGTAAGCTTCGGAGGAGACAGATTAATATCAGATAAACACAACATAGTTAAGTGCTATACGTGAAACACGCTTGGACAAGCAAGTCTCTTTCAAGATATGACTGACCGGGTAGAAGATTTTCTTGCAATAGATTGCCATTACTTTCTGTGGTAGACTGGTTGCACCTAAATCTGTACTGCTATTTAAACCCTAGCTAGAGGGAGATAGTTGAGGTTATTGTATTTGCATCAGGTTCGGAAATTGTCGATCTTTCCGTGACAGAAACCAGGTAACGTAGAGGAAATAGTACCTTTTTTTTTCTATTTGGTAAAGAGCGTCATCGGGATTCGCCTGAATCAGCTTACCTTCTCGTACAGTAGTTTGGTACTTGTTGTTCCGAACGTAGTTTCTTTTGATAACTTTACCAGGAATCATCAACCACAAGGGAACAGGTCTTCCGGAGGTAGATTTTCTCTGATAAGAAATTATCCGTTCATGTAGAGTTCAATACTTGGCTGTACACAGTAACAAATTGAGTAGAGAGTGTCAGATAATGGTGCACAGGCAAACCTATCGATTTTAATGCTACGTTGATCATACTTACAGAGCTCTACTTGACCGATACATCGTGGGTTGTATGCAGTAGGAGTAATTAATAGCTGTTCTTTTCTCTTGAAAAATATCTCTTTAACTCCTCCACATAAAACTAGGTCCGCAATCAGTGTATGTAATTTGGCATTACACATATACATAAAGCAAAATAATTTACTTTGAAAAGTCAATAGAGTTGTAGTGAGCTTATCACTGCATGCAAAAGCGAAAGAGAAACGATTATATTCCTCAATGATAGTCAATAAATATTTGTTTCTTCCTCGATTTTAAGGTAGCGGTCTACGAAAATCTGTATTCGGTCTTTTAAAGTTTGAGTAGCTTTTATTTATTTGCCTCCTCTTATCGCAAATCTTGTTTCTTTTTTTACGGCACCCACATTATATTTTTCGCATTTACTTCTGTGTAGTAGAAGAAATTTCTGAACCTGAAACTTAAAGAGAACATAACTTATTATGTAATTCTATACAACAGAAGCGCAGTTTATTATTGTTAACACATCTGCGCATGAATTTTAAATGTCCGGTCGATATCTGATACCATATTTTTAAATGGAAAGTTTGGTTCGCCGGCAATTAATTTTTTCCTTTACAGTTTTTTAAACTTTTTTGTTATGGGAAAAGTAGGATAAAGCTTTTGAGAAGATAAAATATTTAAATTTTAGTTAATGTGCGTTGTGGTACAGTGAATATCGGCTCGGAACGAGAAACCGGGGAGCCGAGTTCGAATTCCAGTTGAATCCATTGTATTCACTTACGCGCAAATACTCTTAAGAAAGATATTTATCCGTCTCTTCCTTCCAGTTATGGGTTAAATATCAGGACAGTTTGGGTTCTATAGCCTTGGTCGGCAACCAGTCTACCGTAGAAAGTAATGGCAACCTACTGCGGGATAATCTTCTGCTCAGTCAGTCATGTCTCTTTCGAGATATGATCGCCCAAGCGTGTATCACGTATGACACTTAACCGAGTATAATTTAGGTAGTATAATATATAGTGGATTAAGTATTTTTCCAGCTGACCTTTTCTAGATATTTTTGTGATCTTCTGCTCAGTCAGTCATGTCTCTTTCGAGACATGATCGTCCAAGCGTGTATCACGTATGGCACTTAACTGACTGACTGAATGTCTCCATTCCATGATTGTTTCGAGGGTAGCGTTAGTTTTTTTTTTTTCCTCTTCTGGGGAGTAGTTTGGTTTAGTTTGTTTTAGAGTTGTGGTCCAGAATGCAACAGATATGCATCCTTGGTTTAGTATCACAGCTAAGCTCACATAGCGAGCAACAGTTTAAATACGATTCTTTTCCGTCTAGAGTATGTACTACAGCTCGTTCTAATTTTGTTTTGAAAGGTAATCCTTTATTTTAGCAGGTAGAGGGAAATATAGTCTTATTTATTTCGCGAATTTTTAGGGAATATTTCTGGACCCAACGAATACGCCGACGATTCTCATTTCTGAGCTTTCGTATTTCCTGAAGGTGGAAGTTCTCGCCGAAACCTCATCCTTTTAGGGTCTGGTATAATGATCCCTTTAAATTCTTCATCGCCTGGGAGTTTTATTTTAGTTAATCTTTAGACACATTTATTCTCATTTAAGGTAAGACTGTACTTTTAAAACATTTCTTTGAAAATTGTTAAATTAGTGTCATGTTCTCTTTCATCAATGTCGCAAATGATCACGCCATCTATGTGCGCAAATGTTCCCTCTAGGCTTTCCTCTTCGATAATTTCATCCAAATTTCTTTGAAACCAAGCTACTCCCTTCGTGATCCTAAACGGTATCCTTTTGAAATTATACAATTTACCAGTGTCTTCAAAAGCCGTGTAAGGTCAGTCTGCTTTACGTGGAGAAACTTGAGGATACGCATATTTTAAAATCTAGTTTAGAGTACAGATTATACTTTGCTCTTTCCGAAAACATTGCTGTAACCTTAGGCAGAGGATAAGAAACTTTTAAGGTAAAACGATGTATCTTTCGGGATAAATCTATGAAGAACGCTTGTTTTCGTTTCTTGTCTTTAGTTACGACTATATGAAATTTTCACGGACATCTACTGGGTTCAATGATGCCTGAATTCAACATACTTTTTATTTTTCTTCCTTATAAATACCTCCTCATCTCTGGAGTATTTTAGGGATTTCACAGATATAGGTCTACGGTCAGCCGACAGATTTTCAGACAGAGAAATAGGTGAAATCTTTATTCTAGCTATTCGACACACATGGAAAATCCCGTATATATTTTGGAGTCTTTAAAAAAAGTAAAAAAGAAAAACTAATCGATATAGTATTTGAAATATGTGCAGATTGTATCAGAACAAAAGTTGGTTAAGAGCAAGGCATCTTGCTAAATGAGAGATTAAAAATAATAGCAAACATGTATCTACTGGAACAATATGAACCCGGATGAGAGTACCAAAATTTAATGTATATTTTTCTCTTTTTCCCCACTTTCACATAATTTCACTACTCTTCCTTTACTCCTTCCGTCCCATGAAATTAATCTTTGACGCCATGAGTGTAGAAATGAAGGGAGAGAAAAACAAGTGACAAATGTACTGAAATTTTTACAGACGGAGAAAGACTCGCAATTTTGGAAATGTGTATTGAGCACTTTTCTTTTAAATAACCGTTTCATAGACAAGATGAACCCTGGCTGTTAAAATAGTTTCTGTTATCTTTTATTATCATCATTGTTATAATATATATAATTTAATCTATTTTTTAGAGATTATTTTGATGTATTTTGAAGCTATTTCATAACACTTACATACATATATATATATATATATATATATATATATATATATATATATATATATCAGTAGGTTTATGCAGTAAAAATGTCTGGAAAAGATTTATATCGATATGCCATCTAAAATGACGGTAAAATATACATTAACGTACGTACAATTGAGTACCTTGCATTAAGATATAAGTAAAAACATTAATAATCCAAATACCTAAATGTGAGAGGAGGCATATATATATATATATATATATATATATATATATATATATAATAACATATATATAGATATAGAACGATCTTTATTATATTAGAGGATATATATATATATATATATATATATATCCGAGTGAGTACAGAACAAGGAAAGAAATTTTTTTCACCGTCCAAACCATTAATTGAAAACAGTGCTCGATATATGATGTATAGAGCTGTGAATATTTATTATAAATTATGTTTTAGAACATGTCCATAATTTTTTCCATATATGTCCTCTCCTCTACGATTGTAGAGAAGAGGACATATATAGAAAAAATTAAGTACATGTTCTAAAACATAATTTATAATATATATATATATATATAAATATATATATATATATATATATATATATATATAGATAGATAGATAGATAGATAGATAGATAGATAGATAGATCAAGCTGTAATATGCAGCCAAGCAACCCAACACGCATGCATACAAAATAGAAGTTTATGCAAAAAATAAATATTAATATATACTGAGGTAGGTAGCTAAATCGATAGAAATAAATTAAAAAAAATAAGGAATTATATGATTATTTTACTGAAGTTAAATGAGGTAAAATGTAAATATAATCAGACAGTTACTCGCACACACACGCACATCTACACACACACGTATATATATGTATGCGTTTGTTTGTATGTGTACGAGTCTGTGCGTATTAACTGACTGAGTTTCATGTGAACAGTCTAAAATAGTTTTATGGAAATCTTGAAATAAACAAACAGGACCTGACTGTAATATTTAGTAATATACATATGTGTGTGTGTATGCCACTATATTTATATGTGTGCTGTGTGTGCGAGGACACATTTAGTTAGGTAGAAATAAAATAAAACAATCGTATAGATAGATAGATAGATAGATAGATAGATAGATAGATAGATAGATAGATAGATAGATAGAAAGAAATTTACTGAAATAGAGGAACAGTCAGAGATATATACGTATATATTTCTGTGTGTTGAGAGTGCCTGAATAGATAGATAGATAGATAGATAGATAGATAGATAGATAGATAGATAGATAGATAGATAGATAGATTTATTACAGGGACTTAACAGTATGAAGTGATTTATATCCACTTGTTACAGACAATCCAATAAATCACTTTTGCCTCTACCCAAACCTATTCTTCCCTCTCAAAAAGCCCAGAATAAGTACCACCCTATTTTTATTTGTACGCAAGTGTGTGCGTATGTGTGTATGTGTCTGTGTACCTATTTGAGTCAATATGTGTATGTCTGTGCCGTTTTTTCCTCTATTCACTCTTGATCATTGCCATAATGGCCAAGAAGTTGCCAATAAAAGACCACCCTCCTCTGTCAAACATACGTTCGTAAAGCATCCATGTTATCTTAAGACTACCGCACTGTCAGTGCCGGATTATTTTCCCATTGATAACTGGGTGCCCCTGTTTTCGAAGGAGGGCAAAGGAGAGACAACCGGTCTTGACGACAGGGGTTAGAGGTAACTCAGTAACGTCCGATGTCTTCATACCCTCTTCTTACGTTGTTCAAATACCGACTGGTTTTACTACTGCATTTACGACATTGTAGCTGGCCTGACATTCTTAATATTTGGGTGTAACTGTTGGGGCAGGGTTGTGAATTAACAAACGTCTATAACGACAGGGGTCACAGGCGTTGACCGGATTTTATGTCCGTAACTCTCCCCACTCCCTTTCTCCATCGCTCTCTTAACAACATTTTTAAAGGGCAATACAAATGCATATATTATATATTCTTCTTCTGTGTGCTGTGTCCTTTCAGGACGTAGGCGATTATGGCCTTCCCCATCTCCATATCCCTTGTTGCTCTTAGGTGAGAATTTATATGTTTCTGAACGATTTAAGAGCCATGCATGATATCCATAAAAATATCGATGTAAACTAGCCTTTTAACAGAAGTCTTCTTCTATGTACGTTGTCTTTTCAGAACCTAGGCGATCATGGCCTTTCACGTCTTATTATTGCTGGTGGCTCTTAGCACGCTTTCTCTTGTTACAACACGCAACCCTCGTTCACCTGCTCAGGTTAGTCAAGTACGTTACGTTCTCTAAGCCCTCTTTCCTCATTGCATGTCCCAGGAAGTTTAGCTGTCTCTTCCTGATGCTCAGTATGAACGACTTTTTCATTTCACTCTTTTCCAAAACCTTATAATTGTTCACAAGCTCGATCCATGATATTCTCAGCATCTTTCTGTAGAACTACATTTCAGTTGCTTTATGGTTTTCCTTCATCTTTGATGATATTGTCCAGCATTCTCTGCCATAGTGAAGAACTCACATCACATAGCAATCTAGTATTCTATTCTTTGTTTCTAGTGAAATTTTCTTGTCTCTTAATACTTTACTCAGCTTCTGGAACGCGTCATTCTCTATGCGATTTCGCCTTTGAATCTCTTTTTTGCACTTTCCGTCTTCTTTTAGAACAATTTCAATGTATTTAAATTTTTGTACTTGCTTGATTTTTGTAATATCCACTTGTATTAGGCATTTTGGGCTGCTCTTTTTGCTGATGACTATAAGTTAGCTAAACACATTTGACAATATATGGCACAAGGATCTATTTGAAGAGGCATTCTTTTTTCCGGGAGTGGATCTGGTTGTGTGTTCCTGCCATTCACTTAGAGGTTCTTGACAAAAGCCAAGGGAGGATCTGCGATGCGAGCAATTTTGACTCGGCAGGTCGACGTTAGTTACTTTATCAACGACGTGACGTGACTTCTCTCTGTGTTTTCTATAAATATTTTCAGGGCAACATCTCTGGGTTGCTTCTTTTTCTGGTTCACCGACCACATCAATTTGACTGGCATTAACGTTCTACTGTTTACCTTTGAAATGTCCGCTTCTTCTACTCTAATAGTTTCTTTTCCGCACTTCCCTCCTGTGGAGCTCCCATCTGTTTACTTGTTTTCTTGATAGCTACAATCTCCAAAAGTTTAAATGCAGCGTCAATTGTCACCGTCTATTTTTATGAATCCCGTTCATCTTTAATCCTTTCTTTAAATTTATTTATTTTTTATTTTCTCTCTCTGTGACCTCTTTCGCCCTCGTGGCGGTTACGGCCTACTTGAAGTGAAATAATTAAAAACAAAACAGAACAAAACAAAATGTGTTCCCAAGTTAAATGGGAGAAGGTGTCAGATTCCAGTGACTCCAATCTGGTAGGAGTACAATCTCAATTGCACTAAGGAAGATCAATCGGTGTAATATTGGCGCCTGTGAGAGAGACGTCCCAGGACTGGCTAATTTTTGTGTTTTACCGTTATGCATACGTACGCGTATAGGTCCTCCACATAAAAATTGACCTATTGTCATCATCTAACTCAGCGTGGAGGACGGGCCAATATATATTTGAGCCGTTAGGTAAACTAGATTAGTTTAGAAACGATGCGAGAAGAACCTGTAACTTACACTAGGAGTAAACCAACTGCATACCGATAGAAAATGAATTGAGTATCTATACAAAAATAGAAAAGGGCGTAAGATATCTCCCCAGATTTATTCAACTTCGAAGGCGAGATTATTCTAAGGCAACTGTGGATCTTACCAGTATTTGATATCTGGAGTAATAGTAACGTAAATATTTCATGGAAAAATAAAATCGATGGCTGACACGAAAAGATTAGTACAACAGAGCGAGAAAAAATTGAATAACCGACAAGAAGACAACGATTAGGGTCATCCTGCAACAGTGAAAGCCCAAGATGCGAGTTACAGATTGAAGACGTCATCACACAAGACTTTGAGCCAGTAAAGCGCCATACGGGTTACACGCTTGTGTCATCATGTCTTTTTCGATCCATAAAATTTTTGCGCAAAGGGGTTTCCATTTTTTTCTACGATAGACTGGTTACTACCACCATCCAAGGCTATAGAACCAATCTGTCTCGCTATTCAACACCCAGCTAGAGAGAGACGTGATGGATTAATACCTTCCTTAAATGTATTTTCGCGTAAGTGAATTCAAATATATTCAACTGGAATTCGAACTTGGCTCTCTGATTTTTCGTTTCGAGCTGATATCCACTGCACCACAACACAAATCAGACAAGTAGAGAAGTTTAAATGTTTGAAAAGTGTTTTAACAGACGATGGAAAAGGCAACACCGATTTTCCGTGCGTGCATCGGACTAGCGAAATAATCATTTCAACAGCTAAGCCAAGTGATAATGAACGGAAAATATTAGAAACAATGAGAAGAATGCAAGATTACTATGCGATATCCACACTCTCATATAACAGTGAAAGCTGGATACTGAAGTGTAGGGAGCTGGTTATGTTTCTTTTGTTCGGCCTTGTGTCTTACTTAACCAAACTCCCTACAGCTTACAGGATTTATGCAGAGTTATAATCATCAGAAGGTTTTCATCAGAAGGTTGGTTGTCGGCAGTTTGGAATATGTAGAATTAGTGCAGAAGAGTGGAATAATAAAATCTACATTTTAATGTTAAAATAGAAATTTATCCAAGAGAAAGACTAACATAAGTTGTAGAAGTTAATGTACAAGTAGAAACATTATGATTAGTTTATGATTAGAGTATGATTAGAGTTCGTGTTCAATGATAAAGTTGAGTTATTAAGAGTTCGTACAAAATGTTTGTAGCAGTAATTGTTGAGAGAGATAAGGAGAAAAAGAAAGAGAACAAGGTGCGACCTGACCTTATCACCGGGTCGATATGAAGTTGCCGTTACATTTTAGATGTGTATCAGCAAACTGCCTCCTCTGAATGACCGCTGTGACCGTTTAGAGGCCATGCTTAAATATTCAATCCCGTCACGTGGGGTGGCTCACAGAATGATTTTTTCTTTAGCTGTTGGAAAACCGTTTCTCTGAAGTATTTTGAATTTTGCGATTTAATGACCAATCAGGATTAAGAATATGATTTTTCACCGGAACTTCTGCGTGGAGACCAGATGCGCAGAGACCAGTTTTGGTCATTTGCTATCTGGACCTCTGAGGGGAAACATCCGGTCCGTCACTTGCTCAGTATCACCACACTACTATCACAAAGAATGAAAAGAAAATGCAGGCAGAAAATTTGTAATTCTACAGAAGCATTCTGAGAATTCTTATGCCTAGAATCCGAAAGTGATAGTTGAAATTCTTCGGGGACCTAATGAGGAGGTCTTAGAAAAACTAACATCCAGATATTGAGAGCAAAGAGAAAATGGGAAGCAGCGAGTCCTCTACTTGAAGAGTTTGTGTGAATGAATGGAGGAACTGGTGCGTAACACTTCGCAAAAGGGCCACAAAGAATGGGAACTTTTGGAGAATCATGATCGGCTAACGTTTGAATGGTCAGTCAGTTAAGTGCCATACGTGATACACGCTTGGGCGATCACGTCTCGAAAGAGACATGACTGACTGGGCCTGCATTGGTTTGCCATTACTTTCTGTCCTGTTATTTAACCCATAACTAGAGGGAAGAGACGGATTAATACATTTCGCAAGGGTATTCTTACACACGCCATTCACCGAGAGAACTCGATTCATTTCTGAAGAGTCACGCATATAGCAGAAGTGGAAACTATTTTCAAGATTTTCTTCTCCAGAGAGCTCAATCATAATGAGAGCATAATATATTAGTCATCCACATATAAGCCTGTTTCGCTGTATCACAGCTCATCAGTGTGGCTAGACGCATCCCCTTGCTTCTGGCCGGGATCGAAACTCGAGCGATTTGGTGTCAGTCGGAGTCGCTACTCCCTAAGCGCGTAAGTGAATGCAAGGAATTCAACTGGAATACGAACTCTGCTCCCTGATTTCTCGTTTCTAGCTGATATCCACTGCACCACAAGGGATGTTAATCCTTACTGATGCAAATGAAAGGCAACAGGAAAAGGGTTCTGCAGGAGGATGCTGAGAATTAAATGAACAGAGCGTAAAGAACGTAGAAGACTAGAAGAAAATGGGGACGAAATGGATACTTCCACCCAGAACCAGAAAGAGACGACGGTAACTTCTTTTGTCAAGGAAGGTTTGAAGAATCTGACACCTACTGGTGATATCAAGGGCAGAAGGGAAAGTGAAAGGAAACGAAACATTTACACGATAATCAGTTGGAAATGAATAGCAGGATTTAGTAAAGGAACAATACTTGCTAAAGTTAACAAGAATTATGAGCTTATGAAGAACCATGATCGCTGAAGTCATGAAAGGCTACGGAACTTAGAAAAAGAATGTCAAATGGCAAATGATATATGCTTTAGAACAATACTTTATCACGGCTTAAAGCATCAGTAAGAAAAGACACTTATACTTGTAATCAGAAAATAACACTTACAATTACTCGGACACATAATGAGGAAAGAAGGTTTGGAGACTATGACACTTATAAAACATGATCAAGAAAGAAGGAATAGAGGGAAGCAGCCAACTGCGTTACGTGCAAAAAAGAGATAGTAAAAGTGCGACTGGGAGAAATAGCAAAAATACAAAACATCACAAAATTCTGGAAGTTGAGGCGAACCATAATCGCTCACTTTAGAGACACAGTATATAAAAGATAATCTATCAGTATTTGCTGGTAGTGTAACGTTTGTAGCTACAGTAATAGAAATCAGCGAGCGGGTTTCAAATTCAAGCCTCGTCTAACAAGTTAATTTTCGAATGAATTTATATTTATATCTACTTCCAAGTATTAATTAAATAGCAATGTAGACTGGGTTTTCTAGCCTTGTATCGTAGTCAATCGAGGAAAAGAACCAATTCAGAAATTATCGTGTGGAGAATGTAAAGGGAAATCACTTCATTATAGGGGTTTTCAAACTGTGTTCCGCAGCCCACAGGGGGTCCGCAAAGATAAGACAGGATTCCGTGGATTAACTCATCACATGAAATTCAAAGTATAAATTTTCAATGTCTATTTATACTTATTAATGTTATCAAATGATAATTTGAATTTATCAATTTAAAGTAAGCTTAAAACCAGTTTTTACTACGTTAATGCAAAACTATAAGCTATTTTTAGTAAAAGTTTATGTATAAATTTCATAAACGTTTATACTGAAATATAATGGGGTCCGTAAGTCCAAAAGTTTGAAAATCCCTGTATTTATTAATTGAATTAAATAAAGCAAAATTTCGTAATGTGCAAACAAGGTTATTTAAACAGGATAAGACGATATTGCACTACCACGTTGATGTGTGTGTGTGTGTGTGTGTGTGTGTGTGTGTGTGTGTGTGTGTGTGTGTGTGTGTGTGTGTGTGTGTGGATCGAGAAGTTTAGAAGTGGTCGGAAAATTGCGACACACGAAGAAGGAGAAAGACACCCGTCAGCGTCGACCACGTACCCACAACCGTACCAACTATAAGCACGCATGAAAATATATTATAGCGAAAGTGTGGATATTTTTTACTTACACTCTTAAATCAATATCTTCTTGGATTTTGATTTCTTGGAGAAACATATATCAATGTTATATCTTTCAAAGTCTTGAGCCAATAATTTCTGCTTTTCTTTTTTGCACAAGACTTCGAGCATTAAAGGCCCCGATATAGAAATATATATATTTTTTTATGCAGTTGGAGGTATATATAAATTTCAAAATAAGTTACCAAATTTTTAAAGTTAGCAACTGGAGAAGGCATTAATTTTGTGCTGAAAAAAGTAAAAAGAAACTAGCCATCGTATACTTGATGCAAATCACGTTCTATCGTGATAGATTTACTTGAAAAAAATTATCTGATGCTACTGCTGGATTGGCAAAACATGTTAACATAAGATTTTTCCATGTATGTATGTATAAAGTACATTTAGATAGAAAGAACAGACAAACTCTGTCTGCTACATTTTTAATTGTATTTTTTCTATATTTTTTTGAATAAGCTGTTGAGTATTGTGTTCGATTAAAACCAACACTTTAAATAAAATATAATTTACTACAGGAGACGTAATTTTCAAGTGCATATAATATATTAGGTTGTCGCACGTGATAGTGACGCATTTTTGGTAGGTAGTTGATCCTGTCGTCTAACGAAGTAATCAAATTAGCATATATCAGTAAGTTAAGTGTCATACGTGATACACGCTTGGGCGATCATGTCTCGAAAGAGACATGACTGACTGAGCAGAAGACTAGGTTGACTATCAGTAGGTTGGCATTACTATTTTTTGCGATAGACGTGTTGCTTGCTAATGATACAGAACCCAATCTGTTCTGTAATTTAACACATAACTGGAGGGAATAGATAGATTAATACTTTTCCCAAAGGTATTTGCGCGAAAATGAATGCAAGGAATTCAACTGGAATTTGATCTCGACTCCCCGATTTTTCGTCCCGAGTCGCTATCCACTGCACGACAGCGCACATATACATATCGTATATACAAATATTTTTCCTGACTATCTTTCTTTTCAGATAAATTTTCTTTCAATATATTGTTACACATAAACACAAATAAAAATGATTACAAGGAAACAACATTGATTAATATTACTGTATGATTAAAAACTGAGAAAATGAAGTATTTTTGCATTGAATCATTACATACGATGAAAAATGGATACCCTATAACAATATTAAGCAATGATGCAAGTGAATCACCAAAGCAATACCAAATACCTTGACTTAACTCTAAAAAGTTAATGGTTACTGAATGGTGGTCTTTTAAAGAAGCTATTCATTATTAGGGATGTGCGTTGTGGTGCAGTGGATATCGGCTCGGAACGAGGAATCGGGGAGCCGATTTCGAATTCCAGTTGAATTCATTGCATTCACTTAAGCGCAAATACCTTTGGGAAAGGTATTAATCCATCTCTTCCTTCCAGTTATGGGTTAAATAGCAGGACAAACTGGGTTCTATAGCCTTGGTTGGCAACCAGTCTACCGCAGAAAGCAATGGCAATCTACTGCGGGATAATTTTCTGCCCAGTCTGTCATGTCTCTTTCGAGACATGATCGCCCAAGCGTGTATCACGTATGGCATTTAACTGACTGATTCATTATTCATTTCAGTCTCAAGGGAAAAAATAACAGCAACGTCGTATCGTGGAAAAATTAAGTGTATGCACGAGAAATTGAGAAAGACACATCCTAGACTTGCGAATAGGGATGTCGAAATGTTGTTGCTCTAGAGTGAAATGGTCGGACGCGAAACAATCAACTATCCAAAAGCTGCAAACCCTAAAATCTGCAATTTTGCTTTATCCTCCCTATTCATTTGATATCTCTTCAACGTATTATCAACTAGTTAAGCATTTTCAGATAATTATACGCAATAAAACATTCTCCAATAAGGAAGAAATAATCGTAACATTTGAACTGTTTATTTCGTCAAAGGATCATATTTTTTTAAAGATGATTTATATATATATATATATATATATATATATATATATATATATTTATATATATATATATATATTTCATTTCTGGAAGGAGACCGTTTCAGAAATATTTTACCACCAGAGTCCTCTTACTTTAGATATATAGACGACCCCCCTCTAATCTATCCAGAAACTACTAACATAGCAGATCTTGTCAATAAACTCAACCACATTGAACTTACTATTGACTTTACCTTCGAAATTGAATCTATTCATCACACACACACACACACACACACACACACACACAAACACACACACACACACACACACATCTTAGAAATAGTAAAGAATTATGTTAGTGGTCCACTGTTTGTATTGATTTACGATTTTAAGAGTGCTTGATACTTAGTAGAACATTATATATAGTAATATATTTATTATAAATGTTTATAATAAAAACGTAGCTGCAACACAATATCTATTGTGTCTCCGTGAATGCTTATTATATCAGGTACAGCAACTTTTGTGTTGCAGTTAACTATGTTTTATTATAAGCACTTATAATCAAAAACATAACGATATATATATATATATATATATATATATATATATATACTATTAATTATATATATTATTAATAATTACGTTACAAAATGTGAAAAACATGTAGTTTGTTGTATACATTCTAACGTAATAATTAATAATAAATATTCATTTGCTTTGTTTTTGTATTGAGCACTAATTTAAATTAATGTTCTATTCAGTTATCGCATTCATTTTGTGTAGACTCGTTTCGCACTAAATGAAACAATATTTCCACATAAAATTAGATTATAAACGAAGGAATTTGAAACACGCGCGAGACATGACATTAATTCTTGAAAATGACAAAAAACAAAACATATGCAATAAACATAGTTTATACCCAAATTTCTAGCACCAACTAGTTCAAGTAAATGTCCGTATCAGCATGGGATTAATGTTAGTGAGTTGGATACAATGTTCAGTTTCTTTATTAAGCGAACCCCCTCATAAAAAAAAGTACTTATTCCCTGATGCCAGATGCCAAAGTGGTTCCAAAGTATTTTCCCGCACAATCTTTCATACTGAGTCACGTGATTCCGCACTTGTGGGATGTGCTATTTTAAACCAAAACTGATGCTGTTTGTAAGGTACACTGTCTTAGTTTACGGTATTCGAATGCTCCTTTCGTAGCACCAACAGCGTAAATGGGAGACACATCTTCGGAGTTTATACCTCGTCGGGGAAGGAACGACATGAGTAACAGGTGTCTCTGGACCGTTTCGCTGCGAATGTGACAACAAACAAAGAATTACCTGGGGAACATGGAAAGAAAGAATGCTGAACAACTGTGATCAACTCGTGAATGTCAATCAGGAAATGAGAAGATTGAACATCAATATTCTTGGAATAAGCGAAACTAGATGGCCTAACAAAGGAGAGTTCAGCAGATACAACCACAGAATAATATACACAGGAGGAAAAATTAACAAAAAAGTAACTGGCTTTATACAGGACAAGGAGTGATGAATGCGTTCTGGGATACTACCAGCTTTACGAAAGATTCCTCTTGGTCAAACTGAGAGGGGGACCCTCCAATATATCTATTATAGTAGATTATGCCCTAACAACGCAATGCACTGATGAAGAAATATAATCTTTCTACTCTATACTGGACAAAGCCAAGGTTCATCAAAAGACAAAAATTAAAATCATAATGGGTGCCAAGTTAGGTAAAGAAAGAGAAGGGGAGACGACCAGCAACTTTAGATTAGGAATCCGCAACGAACGAGAAGAAAAATGGGCCCAATGGTGCACAGCAAATGACAGGGTATTAATTAACACCTGGTTTCAAAAACACTCACGACATTTATGGACATCGAGAAGCACAAGAGGCGATACGAAAAACCAAATAGACTAAATAACCATAAACAGGAGATTCAGAAATACAGTGATTCAATGCAAAACCTATCCAAGTGCCGACTGTGGAAGCGACCACGTCCCAGTCATCTGAAAACTAAGGGTGAAGTTCCTTAGACTGAAGAAGCCTAGTGCAGCACCAAGACTGCAATACAACACGCTCGTGAATGACCTCAACCTGTAGAAAAATACACTGACAGCGTGAAAAAAAAAGAACAAATTAGAAAAAGAAACTCGAAATGGAACTCACTACAGGGATTGCTAGTGACATCAGCAAACAACATTGCCCCAAAGGAAATCAGACGCAGAAGAAAAAACGAGTGGATGACTGAAGTGACACTCGACATGATGCAAAAGAGACAGAAAACGATGACAAGACATAGAAATGAGTACAGGAAAGTACACAATAAATAAGAACCAAATGCAGACAGGCTAAAGAGTAATGACTCAGCAACAAATATGCAGAAGTAGAGAGACTGAGCAGGTCAAATAAAGCAGATATGCATAAAGAAATAATAAAACTGACAGGACAAAAAAACCTGCTCCTCAACAGAATGTATAAAATTCAAGGATGGAACGATTATATGGAAGAAAGAGGAAATACGATGGGAAGAAAATATAAAGGATCTTTTTCACGACGAGAGAGAGAGAGAGAGAGAGAGCAACCGATAATACACAAAGTTAAGAACGAACCAGAAATTTTAAAGTCTGAAGTGAAAGCTGCAATGGCCAAACTGAATTGAGACCAAGCAGTTGAACCAGACGGCATTGTAATAGACTTTCTGACAGCCCTGGACGAATTGCAGAAATAATAAATGAAATTTATCACAGTGGTGTAATACCGGATGATCTAAGCAAGTCCATTTTCATAGCACTGCATAAGAAGCCAGCTGAACACGAGGGTGAACTACACCGAACAATCAGTTTGATGAGCCACATTACAAAACTGATTGTCCGAATCCTGATGAATAAAGCGAGAAGCAGAATTAGGCCAAAGATAAGAAAAGAACAGTGTGCGTTTGTCAAATACACTGGAACAAAGAACGCCCTATTTATGATTAGGATGCTATAAAAAAGGGCAATACAAATGAGAAAGTACGTGCGCCTATGTTTTATCGATTAAGTGAAGGCATTCGACAAAGTACGCCACAAAGAACTGGTAGAAATGCTCGGCAACCTCGACTTATTTGGGAAAGACATAAGAGTAATCACGAATCCCTACTGGCAGCAAACCGCCTGCATACAAACAGCTAACGAATTCAGTAGATATAAAAAAAAACAGAAAGGGGCGTACGTCAAGGATGTGTTTTTTCACTGTCTCTATTCAGCTTGTATTTTGGGAACCCTAGATGTTATGCCAGGATTCTTCATCAAAGGCCACAATTTGAAGAACATAAGTTACGCAGATGATACAGTGCTGATAGTAGACACGGAAAGGAAACTACAAGACCTCCTACAGAAGGTAGATGAAGATATTTACAAGAAAGGACTACAAATAAACTGCAAGAAAACCGAATGCATGGTCATCAGCAAAAATAGGAGCCCAAAATGCCAAATACAGTTAGAGATACTATAATCAAACAGGTAAAAGAACTTGAATACCTGGGATGTGATCTAACAGAAGAGGAAAAGTGCAACAAAGAGATCCGAAGGCGAATTGGCATGGTGAAAGACGTGTTCTAGAAGCTGAGTAAAGTATTAAGAGACAGGAAACTTTCACAAGAAACAAAGAAGAGAGTAATGGATTGCTATGTGATGTCAGTTCTTCAATATGGCAATGAATGCTGGACAATATCATCAAGATGAAGGAAAAACTTGAAACAACTGAAATGTGGTTCTACTGAAGGATGCTGTAGATAATGTGGACCTAGCGTGTGAGCAATGATGAGTAAATCAATACTGAGCATAAGTAAGAGACAGCTAAAGTTCCTGTGACTTGCAATGAGGAAGGATGGCTTGGAGAATCTGAAACAAACAGGCCAGATAGAGGGAAGAAGAAGCAAGGTAAAATACTGTGTAACATACTTGACGAGCCTGCGTAGGTAGATGACAGAATGGAGGTTGCGTGTTGTAGTAGGAGAAACCGTACTACGAATCACCAGGGATAGGTAGACGTGGAAGACCATGATAGTTTACATCCTGAAAGAACAAGGTATATAGATGAAGAAGATTTCGTCAGTTCTCTGGAGAGCGAAGATATGTGTCACAGTTAGAAAGATAACCAAAGAGTGATAGTTTATTGACATTAAAATCATTTTTCCTGTGAGTGTAGGAAATAATAAGTGAAAACATAAAACTGCGAACACTTCTACTTCATTTTACTTCCTCGATTTTGATGTTAAATATATTTATATAATACAGCTTGTGCCATTTATTTTCTTCAAAATATGTATCACCCAGTTTGATTGAGTGCAGGTGATATAGCATTGGAACTCCAACAAAAGCTTGTTGTATCCGGACGTATTATGAAGGTATAATTACAAAGGTACGCAGATGATACAGTGCTGAGAGCAGACACAGAAAAAAAACTACAAGACCTCCTACAGAAGGAAGCCGAAGAGATTAACAAGAAAGAGATACAAATAAACTGCAAGAAAACCGAATGCATGGTCATCAGTAAAAACGGCAGCCCAATATGCCAAATACAGGTCGGGGATACTATATTCAAGCAGGTACAAAAATTTAAATATCTGGGAAGTATTATAACAGAAGACGGAAAGTGCGACACAGAGATCCGAAGCGAAAGAAGCATTCCAGAAGTTGAGTAAAGTATTAAGACACATGAAACTTTCACAAGAAACAAAGAAAACATTACTGCATTGCTATGCGTTGTCCGTTCTTCAATATGGCGGTGAATACTGGACAATATCATCAAAGGTGAAGGAAAAACTTGAAGCAACTGAAATATGGTTCTACAGAAAGATGCTGCGAATATCAGAGATCGAGCATGTGAGCAATGATAAAGTCTTCTAAATGATGGAAACAAAAAGAAAATTAATACTGATCATCAGGAGGAGACAGCTGAAGTTTCTGGAACATGCAACGAGGAAACAGGTCTTGGAGAACTTGATACGAACAGGACAGATAGAGGAGAAAAGAAACAGGGGAAAGCAGCGGATAACATATTTGAAGGACCTAATCAGGTGGATGATGGAACGAGTGCTGCATGGTGTAAAAGGAGAAGGCGTGCTAAGAGCCACCAGGGATAGGTAGACATAGAAAGCCATGATCGCCTACGTCCTGAAGGAACAGGGCACAAACAAGAAGACTCACAAAACAGTGTAGAAGATTTATTTTTATGCATACGTTAATACAATATTCAATCAAGAGGTTATTATTTTACGTCTTAATTTGAACATTGATATTTTTCAACGTTTATCTGCCGTTTAAGCAATGATTTGGTTAATGTTTCTACTGTTTCAAAATTTATATTACTTACATTATGTTTTATTTATTTTCATAGATTTTCATTTGAATAGTTTTCCATTCAGTCGCTATTAAAGTGTGGCCATGACTTTTCCATTGGTATAATATCCGGTGAATGTATATCTGACATCACTGAAAAAGTTATCATTATTGAAGTACCTAATCCTGACGATAATAACAGGCGGCACGATATTTGAAAGGTTTTTCCTATTTCCTTTGACTTTCTGCTTTGGTGACATACTCATATGCCACAATTTTCCAAACTATATATAAGCAGCAGTTCCCATTTGACAGAGAGAGAGAGAGAGAGAGAGAGAGAGAGAGAGAGAGAGAGAGAGTGAAATAGATAGAGAGAGAGGGGGGAGAGAGAAAATCTATTCCAGCAGATAACTCTAACAACCAGACTAACAGTCACGCGAATAATCTCACAATTGTATACAGTTTGATACTACAGTCTTTATTATATGTTAAATATGTTCCTTCTTTTTTTGTTTTTACTTCTGGCCCTAACAAGGCCAAAATGAGTTGGCGACGAGAATTCTTGAGGACATAACACTTTCAGGGTGGCAAGATTCGTTTCTCTCCCATTCACAGCAGGAATATAAGTATCTCAGGGGCACAGATTGAAGATTGTATTGAACTGTTCATAAATTCAAATTCGTTTCTTTCTTTATCCGTGCGTAACATGTCTTATTAATTCATTTCTTGTTTGCTTGAATTCCGTGTTTTTGTAGTTTTTTTACGTGGAATCACGTGATCCTGCTAATTATTGCGGACAAATGTACAAGGAGGTATGAAATGATAATATTTTCAAATCCAGCAACATTATCAATATTGTTAATAATGCTAGTTATACATTAAAACTCGCTTTCATTGCGAATGTACACAAAAGTATATCATGAAAAAGTTACCCGCATTGGCTGCTGAATATTAAGTTTATTGCGAAAACATTGATTCGCAGAATGAATTTCGACATTGTGTATGTCTAATAAGGAAAATATTTAATCTCAGAATTTCAACGCAAATAACAACATAACTGGCAAACAACAATAGATTAGCTCCATGGCTTACAATAAAAATAACAACAATTTAACAAACAAATCAAATTTACAAACTCCACGATAGAACACGTTTCACATTAAAAGAACGTTTTGCAATGTATTAGATTCAAACGAATGCGATGAAAACACGCATGTTTGTCTTCTGCCATTGAAATTTAAACTTGGAAGATGATCGTGGAAATTCTGGTGTTATTACTAAGCATCCGACATTTAATTGTGTGCAAGTGAGGCGATAAATCAAACGAGGAAGTTATTTTTTTTCATTCTTTTATTCAAATGCATTGAATAATCATGTGCTAGAAACAAAAATACAGATTTTAATTTAAAATATTAGGCCAATTTCAAAGAGGAAAAGAAAAGTGAAACTGTGAACAAAATTTATCACCATTTTTATTTATCTAGATAGCTACATATGAATAGATACGAGAATTCACAGATAGCTGGAATTCATTGCCGATTTCTTATTCAATTCATGTCTATCGCCGTTCTCTTTTTATTCATATCTATCTCCCTGAGTTTGTTCCTATCTATCTATCTATCTATCTATCTATCTATCTATCTATCTATCTATCTATCTATTCAGTGTGTATATATATATATATATATATACATATATATATATATATATATATATATATAAATATATATTTCTAGGTAGTGAAAAACAGGTAGATTAAAACACACTGTTCAATCATTTACTTTATAAACAGTGTTCAAAACAAAGTAGAGCTTAATATTGTACAATTTATACATACACACACACACACACACACACACACACACATATATATATATATATATATATATATTTGTTCCTACCTACCTATAATCTCATTCTATCTATATATAATTCACTGTTTTCCATATATATATTTATCAATCACATTTTGTTCTTATCTTTCTATTTTACTGTTATAACCACACACACGCACATATATATATATATGCATATATTATTACACTTTTATATAAGAACATGTAAGTAATTCCTACAAAACTGAACATTTTATAGTAATTACATGTTCTAATGTAAAAGTTGAATAATAAATATCCATTGTTCTATTTTTTTATTGAGCCCTGTTTGAAACTAATGTTTTGAACGTTGTAATTTTATTCTTCGTTATTCTTCACTTATATATATATATATATATATATATATATATATATACTTCGATTTATCAATACTCTCATTTTATTCATATCTATATATTTTGATATTCATATTCATCTTTTCTACCAAGCTGTCTGTATCTATCTATGTATATTTGCTCTCATTCTATTTATATCTATCTCTGTACTTTACTATATATAGATATTCTTATCTATATATTATATTATATATATATATATATATATATATATATATGCATATATGCATATATGCATATATGGTTTCAATCTCTGGATCAGGCAGTGTGTACTTCGACTTAGTGGGAACAGAGCGAGCACTACCTAGGGAGTAGAGAAGATATCCATAGACATCCCTCTCGTAGATTAATAGAAATTTTCAGTAAGTTAATCAGATCGGCATACACCTGATGGAAGCCGGAGTGCGCAACATCCGAAAGAGTGTGATAACAACCACAAAGATGAGGACAATAGTCCGCATGTAAATACTGGAATATTTAAAAGCAATAAATCCAAAAATAATAGGCCGACCGTTGTCGAGATCACAAGTCGGTGATAATAAAAGTCGGTACCTCTACTCATTTTCAATACCTCAAATTAAATTCAATGTTTAAAAAGAAAAGTTTTCTTGAAGCTTTAATGTTAGCTTTAATTGAAAGCCAAGAAATTAATTTTACTAATTACAGTAAGCAAAATACCCTGGTGTATTTCAAAGCGAAATTATATTGATCGGAATAAAATATTTTATGGATTTTTAAAAACGTTGTTAAAATTTCAATTTTTCCGCCATTTTTCATCAATTGCAAACAGAAGCCGTTTTAATTTTTAACTTAACATCAGGAAGAGACAGCTGAAGTTTCTTGGACACATAATGAGAAAGAAGGGCTTGGAGAATCTAATATTCACAGGACGGACAGAGGAAAGCAGCGGGAAGGCTTGAGCAAGTGAAGGTTTGGGAGAGATACCAAAAGGAAACGTGTTAAGGGATAAGGTTAAATGAAAATCCATGATCGCCTTCGTCCGGAAGGGACACGGCATATAAAGAAGAACTCTTAAAACGGCTTCTGTTTGCAATTGATGAAAAATGGCGGAAAAATTGAAATTTTAACAACGTTTTTAAAAATCCATAAAATATTTTATTCCGATCAATATAATTTCGCTTTGAAATACACCAGGGTATTTTGCTTACTGTAATTAGTAAAATTAATTTCTTGGCTTTCAATTAAAGCTAACATTAAAGCTTCAAGAAAACTTTTCTTTTTAAACATTGAATTTAATTTGAGGTATTGAAAATGAGTAGAGGTACCGACTTTTATTATCACCGACTTGTGATCTCGACAACGGTCGGCCTATTATTTTTGGATTTATTGCTTTTAAATATTCCAGTATTTACATGCGGACTATTGTCCTCATCTTTGTGGTTGTTATCACACTCTTTCGGATGTTGCGCACTCCGGCTTCCATCAGGTGTATGCCGATCTGATTAACTTACTGAAAATTTCTATTAATCTACGAGAGGGATGTCTATGGATATCTTCTCTACTCCCTAGGTAGTGCTCGCTCTGTTCCCACTAAGTCGAAGTACACACTGCCTGATCCAGAGATTGAAACCATATATGCATATATGCATATATGCATATATGCATATAATTTTATTTAGCTTGCTAGCTCAATTTATTCATATCTATCTATCTATCTATCTATCTATCTATCTATCTATCTATCTATCTATCTATTTAATTTAATCCATGAAAATATGGAAACCAGGATTTGCGGCAGAAAATATGCCCCTACTTCATACTTTAGATTTTCATTTTCTAGCTATTCTTTTTTTAGTCTTTGTTCATAGCTTTCTTCCATTAATTGAATCACAAACATGATGATTATTATTACATTTTTTGTCTGCTCGATCAAAGTACGTTCCCTGAATAGTATAACGTTTAAACGCATGAGTGTGGCGGCTAGTGAATTCTACGAGATCTCCAGTTAATATATATATATATATATATATATATATATATATATATCAGTAAATTCATATCATATGTAGTGGGGATAGCTATTTCAACATGTCAGTTGTTACGACGATGCTATTTATGATATTTATATATAAAAATCATATTAATAATGTCTATAAAGTTGTAGTAAGGGACTCTAAGGAGTCCTTCTTGTTATTACAAAAAAGTTTTAATTCATGAAGTAGTGGTAGAAATGGAGACATTAGAACGTTTTGGAAGATTGTAAAACATTACAGCAGATTCGAGAGAGTTCAGTGTTCTAGAAGTATGCAAACTGGGCGTTAGACCCTATAAAAATAGGTTTTGAGAAGAGAATATTCAGTTGTTAACAGGATGTACTGACATTATCAACTCCGGCTTTGATTCAAGGATTTATATCCAGTCGAGAGAATCTCTAATAAGTCGTCGACCGACTAAAACGTGAAACAGTTGTTAAAAGGATTTGCTGACATTATCAACTCCGGCTTTGATTCAAGGATTTATATCTAGCCGAAAGAATATGTAAGAAAAGTGGCCGACCAACTAAAACCTGAAAGAGAACCTCATGGAATTCTATGGGTAAATACATATTTTTGTCTCTTTCATTGACCAAACTAATAATTATTCTTTATATATTCATTTAAGGATTTCCAAAAAGTATCACTTAGCCTCTTCGCCAACTTAACAGGGTAAAGATATTTGACCTCTACCCTCCTTGTAGCACTCGTCAGTAGTAAACTCTATGTTTCTTGTTTTGAATGCAAAAACTGTATATTTGTAAATATTTTTATTTAATGTTTTCGTAAATTGAATATTTTTCTGTCAATTAACTCTCAGTTTTGCTCAATCTTTTTTCTTTTGTTACACTTAACACGTAACACAGTTCAGCACATGCATTTTCAACCCGGGTTCAATAAAAAAAAGAAAAATTCTTTGCTGGAAGCAGGGGCTTGTAAAGGAAGGTGTGAGGAATGTTGGTTACTATAAGGTTAAGTCGAGGGTAATCGTAGTATTAAAATGTCTTTTGGTAGTGGCAGGCAGGGTGTTTGGCCATTGGGTAGTCGTGGTAGGTAGGTGAGAAAAAGATAATGATTCACCAAATTTTTAAATCTAATTTATGTAAAAGGCAAATTCTGTTATGAATAAATAGAAGAAGATAATTATTGAAATTTAAATCTATTATGGTGACGACACATACTAATGATTTCTTTACGTTTATTTAGAAATATATTCTGATATTGAAATTTCAGTTTTTTTTTGTTTTTTGTTTTTTTTTGTTAAACATAAATAACATTTGTCACCTACGATATCAGGGGTACGTGCCGTGCTTATCAGCTCCACTTTATCTGCGGATTTTGGCCATTCTTTTTTAATTCTCAGTATTTTCGGGAGAGAACTGTGTGATACCTTAAATTAGGGTTAGTAAAGGAGGCACTGTGTGTATAAAAACTTGTGTCTAAATTCCCGCCGAAATTCCGATGTAAATAATATAGTTTTCCTTGCTTTTCTCAGGATAGGTAGTAGCTTGATAGATCAGATTTGTAAATCTACGTTTCCATTTAACAGGACAGGTTTTCTCTGAATCTGGCATTACAGGAGGGTATAATGCCATTTTCTGTATTGGATTCACTGAATTTCTTCAAACTGTGGTTATTGTAAGAGCTAATTATATATATATATATATATATATATATATATATATATATATGTATATGTATATATATATATATATATATATATGTATTGTCTTCCGCAGACAGATCTGTTTCGCTGTATCACAGCTCATCAGTACGGTTAGACTCCGATTGCTTTTTTTTAAACCCAGGATTGAAACCCGACTGAATTGGCTTCAGTCGGCGATTCTACCTCTGGGCTATGGGCGTTCGGTAGAAGCAGGCAGACCTTTTTCCGTGTATATTGTCATTATATATGTGTGTGTGTGTGTGTGTGTGTGTGTGTGTGTGTGTGTGTGTGTGTGTAATTTGGAAATGAGTTATTTCTGCAACCTAGGTTTCAAACTTACTGTATCTTCAGGCGATTTATAATAATTGATTTTTCCGTTTTTTAAACGTACGAATAGGTTATATATATATATATATATATATATTCTCAACATATATTGTTAAATATAACAGACAATAAATGCCTATTATTTTTAAACATGAGCCGTTCGAAACATCGTATTTTGGTTTAAATTTCAGGTGAAAATAAAGACAAAAATTGTCCAACATTTTGTCCACCGAAATTTTTACTGGTATATTTCTTTTTACAATCCTGTCGCTCCAAGCAAGGCATTTTGCTGCCTCTGTTAAGCTGGGGGTTACATAGGAGGTCAGTAATGAGAAAGAGTGAGAGGTTACAGGGGCAGTCAGGAAGAGAGAGAGGGGGAGAGGAAGGATGTAAATAAGTGAGATAGGAGATGACTACTGACTATTGATAAAATTTTATATATCGTTAACCTACATATATAGTTTAAAGTTTTTCTATATCTACAACTTATGGTGCATATCGCCTCAGAACGATATATCAGGGGGCCGATTTGGAATTCCAATTGAATTTGTTGTCACTTAGCAATGTCAATAGCAGGACATGTTGGGTTCTGTAGCCTTAGTTGGAAATTAGTGTACTTCAGAAAGTAATGGCAATATACTGCGGGAAAATCTTCGCCCAAGCGTATCTTACGTATGGCGCTTAACTGAATCTGACAGCTAAAAGTGTTCAATATCAGAAATTGAGCGTATATAAATATAAGCTATCAAAGAGGACACTGATGGGAATATCTAGCTGCGGCAGTTTGTTATATGAATAATATGGCCTTAAGATCGAGTTTACGCATGAAGCAAAGTAAATAAGTTCAAATAGTGATTTTCTGACGTTGCTTAGATGTGCCACAAAGCCAGAAGAAATGGTCCCGTAGCGAGGTTTTAACTGCTTATTCACTTACAATAAATCAAGCCAGACCAGCTTACATTTCATAATGGCAGTTTGTAAATCTTTTCATACATACATTAAAATGAAGAGTGAAATCGGTATGAATATGTTTGAGTCTAACACTAATATTCATTTTCACACCATCAAAATTCTGTCTTATATTCTTGCTATAATTAATGAACCACTTTCTCAACTCTTCATGAACTAAAATTAGTAAAATTTCAAGCAAAAATTATTTGGTATTAGATTACAAGTGGAAAGAAATAGAAAAAGAAGTGAAAGTGAAACTCAAAGAAGCGAAATTTAATCAAACAAAGGAAAATAGTTGTAAAAAATGTAAAAAAAAAAAACAAGGAGCGTTAAAAGCAACATGAATCTTTAAAATGGCTACGTTTGTTTGCGCCTGCGCACTCAACGCTCTTTTTGTGAAAGAAGCGGGAAAGAAAAAATAGAGAAAAGACGATTTTTAAACCATCTGTCTCTCTGTAAAATCAACGCTTTTCGGCTTTCAGAGAATTTAGTGCCGTGAAATGATGTTTCATTGAAGTTGGCCATGTTTAAGGCGTGGGAACCTAATCAGCTGAAAGCGAAATGCTCGGACTAAATCGATTGAGAAATTGTATTGATTTCCTTCTGTCTACCCGTCTGTTTGGCTTTCCTTTATTCTTTGGCGTATATAGACTGAAGATCAGTAACACATATAGGCATTCGTAGGCGTGTTTGCATGCTTGTAATTAAATCTTTATTCACAGATGTAAATTAATATTTACATTTATTTCAAACTAAAGAAGACACGCACATGCGCAAGAAGGTCGAGACGATGATGATGATGAGAGGCAAAAGGAGACGATTTTTTAAAACTTATCAAGTCCAGCTGGTGTTATCATTATTCCCAGTAATTCGCATCCTTATCTTTTATATGAAGTCGTGTGGAATGTCTGATTCTTAACAATTTAATTATTTTCTCTTTGAGTTACATGTGATGTTCATTTTAGCTGTTGTCATTGTTAAATATTCTCAAGAGATGTGGTTTCTGTTATTTGGTAAAGTTCGCTATGCGTCAACTGCAAGTCCGCTGATTGCGTGATTTTTTTAATACCTCTTGTTCTCAGGTCTACCCTGACCCGGGTAGTGGCATCTGTTAGGGTCCCACCTATGGGCAAATATTTAAACTCTAGATTGGTGTCAATACAATAGGAAAACCTAAAAATATTTTTTTATTAAAAATACCGGTAATATATACTTGAAGAAAAATGTTTGTTTTTAATTGTATCACCCCGAGCAAGGCGGTAATGCCGCTGATGTGCAGGGGGCTACATAAATGTAAAAAGATTAATTAGAAGAGAGTGAAGAAAAAGACGATCCAGTTAGAAAGGAGCAATAGAAGGATGAGAATGCTGGTGTGATGTCAGTTTCAAAGGTGGAGAGAAAGGAAAGGATATACGGGTTGGGGAAGAG
Source organism: Ascarosepion bandense (assembly GCA_037127315.1). Taxonomy (NCBI): domain Eukaryota; kingdom Metazoa; phylum Mollusca; class Cephalopoda; order Sepiida; family Sepiidae; genus Ascarosepion; species Ascarosepion bandense. The sequence goes on along the minus strand of JBBBDQ010028638.1, from coordinate 127,846 downwards.
TCAAGTGGTTAATAGATGAGTACTGACATTGCATTTAAATTCCTGGAGGTTGTAACCATCAAGAAATATGGGAGCGAATTCCACGGGCGGGAAGTGCGAGAGAAGAAGCTACAGGAGTAGAATTGTCGTCTGCATTTAGCTAACCTAACTGTGAATGGGTGGGACCCAGTTGCCAGTCTGGTTGCACGAGTAAACACCTGATGAGGAGGCACCAGTGACTTAAGTTTGTTCGAGCAGAAGCCATGAAAGTATTTATAGAACAGACAAAAAGAGGCCACATTTCGTCGGTGGGGAAGTGGCTGTAGTCGTGCCGCCACATTACCTATCACATTTCTGATTCTTCTTTGGAGCCTGTCGAGAACACTGAGACGAACGGCAGGGGCGCCTGACCATATATGGCAGCAGTATTCCATGCGCGGACGAAACAATACATTAAAAAATATTAGCAGTAATACATTAAAAAAAAAACTGAATATTACCATCAATACATTTAAAAAAATATTACTTAAAATAGATTTGACTCTCGACAAAAATCGTTTCAAAAATACGTTAATGAAACCTGAACTATAAACTGATTTCTCAAAAATGATACATATTCTATTCATAAGAACCTATCTGAAAAAAATTTGTTAGCAATATATAACCCATTGAGTTTGATATGTTCGAAAAACAAATAAAACCAAACCTTGACCTAGAAACTGATTGTTACTTTAAATACTTATTTTATTCATACGAACCAATCTTAAAATTCTTGTCGGCATTAAGATAACCCATTGAGGTTGATATGCCGTAAAACAAAATAAATCTAATCCCTGATCTACAAACTGATTGTTACTAAGAATACATATTCTATTCATAAGAACCGATTCTAAAATTCTTGTCGGCATTAGGATAACCCACTGAGGTTGATATGCCCTAAAACAAAATAAATCTAATCCCTGATCTACAAACTGATTGTTACTAATACATATTCTATTCATAAGAACCGATTCTAAAATTCTTGTCGGCATTAGGATAACCCACTGAGGTTGATATGCCGTAAAACAAAATAATCCTAAACCCTGATGAACTAACGGATTGTTACTAAATATATATATTCTATTCATACGGACCGATTCTAAAAAAATTGTCAGCATTAGGAAAACCCATTGAGATTTATATGCCGTAAAACAAAATAAACCAAAACTTTGTTGATGGTTCAATGGTGCCAGTCCGAAAGTTTAGAGAAAATATGATCTTTGCCAAAACCCACAGGTTTCACTCATCTAAAGCCATTTTATTCATCGATCTGAGAAATTTGTTATATGCAGGCGATAGGTTTAGAATTTTATACTAGAAGTATTATTGTCTGAGTCATTATCAACCCTTTTGTAGATTATTTAAGAAAATATTTTTAGATTATTTTATCTTTTTGTAGATTATTTAAGAAAATATTTTTAGATTATTTTATCTTTTTGTAGATTATTTATGAAAATATTTTTAGATTATTTTATCTTTTTGTAGATTATTTAAGAAAATATTTTTAGATTATTATATCTTTTTGTAGATTATTTAAGAACATATTTTTAGATTATTTTATCTTTTTGTAGATTATTTATGAAAATATTTTTAGATTATTTTATCTTTTTGTAGATTATTTAAGAAAATATTTTTAGATTATTTAATCTTCTTGTAGATTATTTAACAAAACATTTTTAGATTATTTTATCTTTTTGTAGATTATTTAAGAATATATTTATAGATTATTTTATCTTTTTGTAGACTATTTAAGAAAATATTTTTAGATTATTCTATCTTTTTGTATATTATTTAAGAAAATATTTTTAGACTGCAAGTAATGTTTTGGGATAATAATGGTTCAGTGATACAAATTTCACTATTTAATCCAAAGCTGGAGGAAAATAGGTGGATTCATTTTTTTTCAAAAGATACAGTACTGCGCAATAGTATTAGGGCAAGAATTATTTTATCTCTTATGAGGCATCAAAATAAAATTTAAAATCACTCCTGTCCTAACACTTTTGAACATTACCAGTCGTGGTCAAAAGTATTAGGACAGGGGTGATTTTCCTAAAAACCTCACTGAAATTCAAATACAGGGTGAAAAGCTAAGTAAATTGCTAATAGATATTGATTCTTTAAAACTAGAAGTAAAAGAAATGTATTAAAAAAAAGTTATATTTAATTTTTCCTATTTTCTATTAAACACATTTTGAGACTACTCATTATTCTATTATTCTTGGATATGACTGACTTCTTTCTTATTCCCTCCTCTCGAATTGATGAATCTAATGTTACTTCGCAAGACACTTTGGGAAGAAATAAAAGCTGCTTGGGAGGAGATACCATTAGATACATTGAATGAAGGCTATGATCAAAGCAAACAGCTATTATACTAAATATTAAATTTATTTTGTAACAATCATTTTTGTCTTGTTAAAGCATTTGTTGAGTAAATCAAATAATATTATTTTAATTAAATTGTTTATTTTCTGTCAATATGCTTCATAGAAGATAAAATAGTTCTTGTCCTAATACTTTTGCACAGTACTGCATTTTCGTTTAAGTGAATATAACGAAGCCAGCTGAAATTAGAACTCTGCTACCTGAGTAACAACATAGATATTGTTCATTAAACCACTAGCACATTCAAGCTTACAATACCAGGTATTCCTAAGTGGTCACTCATCTAAATGCTGACTAGCCTCGATGTTGCTAACTTTGGTGATCTTACGGGAATATGTGTTTTAACGTAATGTTGCTGTAAGCCCATTATACCATCAGCATATCAAAGTTTACAGCACTTTGCATTCCCAAAGCGGTCATCCATCTAGGTATTGACTAAAATCGTTGTTGGTCAACTTCAATGATCAGATGATAACTGGTGTTTCAACTTGATATGGCCTAAAGCTTATAGAACCTGGTATCACCAAATGTCACCTATGTAGGCACTGACCAGATTCCATGTTGCTTAACTACGATGATCTTACGGGAATTGGTATTTCAAAGTGATGTGGCCGAAAAGGGAGAGGAAAGTACTGATAGTGTTCGATACATCCAAACCTGAGAACAGAACCGCTGCTTACACACTGATTGTAGTGTAGATGGTCTGAGCTCGTGAATAATAACCTGAAGAAGTGTATTTTTATGAAACAGAAAAAAAATTCAGTCTGGCTAGCTAAAGAAAAATAGACATTGTTTTGACAAGTATTTGACTGTTGGCAAAATTAAGAAAGCGAGCAAAATTCTCCATATCAGGAAAATATTTTATTTTTTTGAAAACAGGATAGCCAAGGTTTTTTTTTCTTTTTTTTAATCGTTTCACTCCAAGCAAGGAGGTACCGCTACTGGTGCCCAAAGGAGACTATATAAGAGAAGAGTGAAAGTTTAAGCAGAGGGAGGGCGAAGAAAAAGACGAACCAGTTACTGGTTTGTCAGAAAATGGGCAAGAGAAGCATTGGAATACTGGCGTGAAGACAGTTGCAGGGGTACAGTGAGAAATAAAAAGAACAAGATACACGGGCGATGGGGAGAGGAGGACTAGAATCAAGTCGACAAGAGATGGGAATTGACATTGCATTTAAATTCTTGGAAATTATAGTCGTCAAAGAAGCAAGTATACGGAAGCGAGTTGCACAGGAGGGAAGTGCGAGAAGGAAGCAACTAGAGTAGAAGAGTCGGCTGCATATATTTGATCTAACTATAAAAGGTTGAGACCTTGTTGCCAGTCTGGTTACACGAGTAAATTTTTGTGGAGGGGCATCAGTGAGCTAAGCTATTCGGAGCAGAAGCTATGAAATCATTTGTAGAATAGACAGAGGGAAGCCACATCCCGCCGATTAGACAGTGGCTGGAATCGAGATGCCAGGTCGGGACCGATCAAGTTACAGATTCTTCTCTGGAGCCCGTCTGAAACCCTGAGATGAATGGCAGGGGTGCCCGACCAGATATGACAACAGTGTTCAATGCATAGTCGAATGCTTGATTTGTACATGTGCAAGATGGACTCAAGTGGAAAAAAACATCCTGGCCCGACAAAGAGACCCAACCTACCTAGCAATCGATGTAGTTGTGGACTCGATGTAATGCTTCCAGTTGAGGTCGGAAGTTCATATAATGTGGGTTTTGGAATTATGTAAACAATATGTCAGGATATGGCCTTATCGCTTATAAAAGAGACAGAAATTAGTATTATGAAGCAGTCAGTCCAGAGTTAACATCGAAACACACCAAGAAAGCCACAAGGAAAACAGAGGACGACCGCATTAACTGGTCTCTCGATGTATGTGTGCTGTCACTGTCGAACATACCTCCACTCGACATGTAAGCTGATGAGTGAATAAATGATATGCCGTCTACATTTGTTTAGATATTCTTGTTAAGATCGCCATTTTGATTGATGTGCGTCTTTCGCAGGCGAAGAAGACGATGACTCCTGGTCACTAAAGATTTGGGTGTGTGCGGAGGTGGCTGATAAGGCCAATCTTTTCACAGAAGAGCCTGTTGCAGCAGGGGCGGGGGATGCAGGGGACATTCTTTCCTTTACTGGCGTCTCTCTTTGAGGGCCCTGATGCGATCCTCTTCAAATGTTGCAACTCCAGATTTCACTTGGGATCTCCAGACAGCTCCGTTTTTAGTAGTAGATTCCCAGGAGGTGTATGGGATGTCACAACACTTGAGGGTTTCTTTTAAGCTGTCTTTGTACCTCAACTTTGGCCGGCCAAGCGAACGTTTCCCTTTGGAGAGTTCACCATAGAAGTACCTCCTCTGTAGTAGATTGTTTTTCATGCGGTGTTTATGACAAGCCCACCGAAGTTGAAAGCGTCTTTACGTGAGAATATCGTCATTAATTCTTTGTGGAAAAGGCAAGCTATTTTATGAGAGAGAATATAACAAGTTTTGGGACCACGTCGTCGAATTAATAAGCGTTGTTCCAATGAAGTTTATACAACATGGATGTCGTTATTGTTGCAGTACATTTTCCTTATCATTGGTCCAGGTTAAACAACATTTTGATCATTTTGTTTTTGTATTTTATCATACAGCATACATCGCTCTGGTATATATTACAGGTATATTAGATATAGTATAAGTTACAGGTATAACAGGTGTATTAGATATAAGTTACAAATATATTAGATATAGTATAAGTTACAGGTATATTAGATATAGTATATTTTACAGGTATATTATATATAGTATAAATATTACATATTGGTTCATAAGCAATGGACCTGGTCCAAGGCTAAGCAGCATCGAAACTCATCTAAACACTAAAGCTTGACCGATATAAAATATTCAATACTCTTAGCAAATTTGACATGTTTTATTATAGTTTATATATGTCTCAGAAATATATTTATACAGATAGTCAGATTGTTCGAGTATGATGTAACTGTCAATAATTACAAGAAATAGAGAAGTGCCGAGAGATAAGGAATTATAATTTCAACATTTATGTGACATGACCTTTCAGTACGTAGGCAATCATGTTTCTCCACAACTTCCTGTCTTGTAGCTCTTAATAACTTTTGTCGTGTTATTTTTTCCGGACTCTGCTATGCTTTCCATTTGCTTAATCCTATCAAGTATGTCACTCGATATTTCTCTCTGTCCGTCTTTCCCCTATCCGCTTTGTGAGTATCTTATTCTCCAAGCCACTCTTCCTCATTATGTGTCCCAGAAAATTCTACTGCTTTTTCCTGAGGTTAAGCAAATTTTTTTTCGTTTCCATTCTCTCTAAAACCTCGTCCTTGCTCACATGATCGGTTCATGGTATCCTTATCATCCCTCTGTAGAACCACATTTCTGTTGCTTCGAGTATTTCTTTCATCTTTTATGAGATTTTCTAGTATCCGCTACCATATAGAAGGACTGATATAACGTAACAGTCTAGTAAGCTTTTCTTTGATTCCAACGAAATTTTCCCGTTTCTGAATACTCAGCTTTTGGAATGCGCCATTGAACATGCCAATCCTACTACCAGTGCGATTTCTGATCGTGCCTCAATAAAATCTTGCCTAAAAGATGGATTTGAAGACGAGGTTTAATAGAATGTTGGTTTTGTTTACCAGACATCACTACATTAGCCTTTTTTTGTTATTTTTTTTTTAATCATTTCACCCCAAGCAAGGCGGAAACGCCACTGATGTGCAGGGGGTTACATAAATGTAAAAAGATTAATTAGAAAAGAGTGAGGAGTACAAGCTAGTTAGAAAGGAACAATAGAAAGCTGAGAAAGAAGGTGCGATGACAGATACATAGGTGGAGAGAAAGGGAAGGTTATACAGGGGAGGGGAGAGAGCTAGAGGCCAGTGGTTAGTAGATGAGTATTAACTTTGCATTTAAATTTCTGGAGGTTGTAGCCGTAAGGAAAGCAAGAATACGGGAGTGAGTTCCACAGTGCGAGAGAGGAAGCTGCAGGAGTAGAATTGTCGTCTGCATTTGGCTAACCTGACTGTGAATGGGTGGGACCCAGTTGCCAGTCTGGTTGAACGGGTAAACACCTGTTGAGGAGGCATCAGTGAATTAAGCTCATCCGAGCAGAAGCCATGAAAGTATTTATAGAAGAGACAGAGGGAGGCCACATTTCGACGATGGCAAAGTGGCTGCAGTCGAGTCGCCAGATCAGTACCTATCACATTACAGACTCTCCTTTGGAGCTTGTCAAGAACACTGAGGAGAACGGCAGGGGCACCTGACCATAAATGACAGCAGTACTCCATGCACGGACGGATGGTTGACTTGTATATATGCAGGATGGATTCAGGTGGAAAAAACATCCTGGATCGACATAGTGACCCAACCTTCTTAGCAGTAGATTTTGCTATGGATTCAATGCGAATATTTAAAAGTTAAAGTCTACGCTATGATGTCAGCGACAATAGTTCAAATGTTACAAAGGGCAAGAATACAACTCGTACGTAAAGAGATGGTGATTGCTTGTAATTCCCCTGAACCACGTTGTTAGAAATGTCCGGATCAGATTGGTTATCAATTTGAAAAAGAACAAAAAAAAAAAACAAAAAAAAAACGCGACGACACAGTACTAAGAACATGGATTTATAATTAATATATCTTCATTATTTAAATTAGATATAACTGCTTCTGGTAAGTAGAATTATTTTTTGAAAAAGCTTAAAATATGGATACATGTTTGTGATACCATATCATAACGAGTGCACCTCGACGTAGGGTAATTGTTTGTTTGTTGTGCTAGTTTAGTTACGAAAGAAATGGTGTGTTCGATCATCACTAGGTGCGCCATAATATCGGCTTTGTGCTACATCTAAGCTACGCTTAGAAAATCGCCATATGATAAGGATATTTTTTTTTAATCGTGTCACCCCAAGCAAGGCATTCCACTGCCACTATAGCGCAGGGGGTTACATAGAGGGATTGGGTATAGGAAATGTCAGAAGGAGGGTGATAGACGACTTAGGATGTACATAGGGAGAGGGTTGGAGAGAGTGGGTGTGAGTTAGTGTGTTAGGAGGTGTCTATTGACCTTACATTTAAACTCCTGGAGGTTGTAGCTGTCGGGGAAGCAAGCATGCGGTAGAGAATTCCACAGGCGGGAAGTGCGAGGAAAGAAGCTGTTGGAGTAGAAATTGCGGTTACATTTCATCGGTTTCACTGTAAAAGGGTGTATACGATTTTATATATCAACAACAATATTCGGGGGAAAATGTATAACGAAACGGAAATTTATTTTTTGTGTCTCTTTTTTTTTTAAATCTCGTTTTTCATTGGTGCAAATACACATTATTTTAAAGGAATTTCTTGGATTTACAATTCAATTTGTGCAAAATCATTCACAAAATTTTTAGTTAACTTGGTTGTTTGCATAAAGGTCCTTCCAAATATGCTCCAAATGCAGTGTTAGAAACAAACTTGCAAATGTTGTGCAAAATTGTCAATTAATCAGGCACATTCCTCTTTGGTGATTTCCCAGATTTTTGCTGCGTTGCTGTCTGCAGTTCACCAAACGTATGAGGGTTGTCCTGGTACATACTATCTTTGAGATACCCACTTTAAATAAAAATCTGGTTCAAGCCCTGTAGAGAATCAATGTTCTTTTCTGTTCTAGTACTCACCCTCCAACCAGAATAAGAGTTTCTCATACCTCCAGAGTTCAGATTTTTCACAGTCCCATAATCTCTGAAATTTTGAATTAAGTCAAAAATTCTGCTTTTTCGGAAAGTTTACTAGCACACCAGCGTATGCTTCCTTGGAATAATAGACGTCCACACAAAATGTCCTTTCCTTAGTTGACCAATACAAATTAAGAAAGATATTTTATGCGCAAAGTCAACGTATATACTCTGAAAGAGAAAAAATAATATTAACAGTTTCATTTAAAGAATTGTCGGCTTTTTTATTTTTTTGGCGGGGGTCATTGTATTATCACTGTGATAGATAGATAGATAGATAGATAGATAGATAGATAGATAGATAGATAAGAACAAACTGAGATAGATAGATAGATAGATAGATAGATAGATAGATAGATAGATAGATAGATAGATAGATAGCGAGACAAGGAGAAAAGATAGTATGCTCAATAAAGACATTCAAGAGAGATAAATTGACAAATTTATAATATTGATAATAATAGACTAATACTATTTATTGTATATAATTAGATCTTTTGACAAAATAGGAAAATAAGAAAAGATGTAAGCTATCGAAATGTTTGCATGCGTCTTAAAGTGAATATTTATCTATACTTCTGAGATTAGGTAGTATTTACAAGATTTATATTGTGCAGACTATTGTTCTCAATTTTATTGACATGTTTACGATGTTTTCGAAGTTGAGGAAAGATAACCACATGGCTACCAGAAGTAGCATCGCACATGGAATGAGGATGATATATATCAGTGATCCAAATGAAGGGTTCGGTACAAAAAACCTAGTACCTGATAAAGGCCTGAGCTTACAACAGCCGACACTTCGGAAACATCGAAACTTATTTATAAATGGAACTTTGTCTGTGTGTGTGTGTGTGTGTGTGTGTGTGTGTGTGTCCGTTACCTATAGACTCAGAAACGGCTGAACTGATTTTCTTGTAAATTTACACAGTTGTACTATAAGCATCTGCATGTATTTTTAGCTAGGTTTTGTGTCAAGGTACCCCGATAAATATCGAAAATCGAAAAAATCGGGTTGTAGAAGAAGTGGTTCGATTTTAATCAAATTTGATACACTCATTGACAATGACATAAGAAATGATATTCCGAAGTTTCAAGGTTGCAGTTCTTACAATAGTGCAGAAAATCGATAATATATATATATATATATATATATATATATATATATATATATATATATATATATATATATAAACGGCAAGATATTTGTGTTTGTGTGTTTATCTGTCTGTATGTCCTTTATAAAAATCCACAATTTTTATCCAATTCTCACCAAACTTCACACAAATATTCTTTAGGCTGAGTCTGAGCTCCAGGACCATTGAATTAGTTTTAAAGCTTTCATTACACCCGAGCAACGTCGGGCTATACTGCTAGTAGTAATAAAAATGAAGACCATAGTGTCTTAATGAGAATTAAAAAATGGATGTTGAAAAATGTTTTCTTAATGCGGGGGGGTTCATATATGTTTGTGTCAAGTTGTTTGCCAGAATTATACTTGTAGGGGTTTTTAGATGGCTTTTGTGAAAAAGTATTGTTTAAATACAATATTTTTTGCTAGTATATATATATATATATATATATATATATATATATAATCTTACGTCTATAGCACGACTCTGAGTTTGATGCGAAGTCATCGGATGCATATAATGAATCGCAGTTCTGAGATTTGAATTATTAAACTATTGGTTCGCGTGTTGTTCATGATAACTATATATTATAACAAGGGGATGATATTTTAAAACTTGTTTAATTATAAAATGCCTATGATCGACATATACAGATCAGTTGTTCCCTCAGCCTTTTTCTACAGTGCTGCAACTTGAACCCTATACCACAAGCACATTAACCAACTGACGCCTTTCACATGCACTGCCTTCGTGACATATGTGGTAAAACGTGGGATGACAGGATTAAGAATAGTGCAATACTGAAAAAATGTAACAACATCGTAGGCAATGAAACCATTCTAGCAAAGACACAACTTAGGTGAACTGGTCATGTTGTCACAACAGATGTGCATAGACTATTAGAAAGGGTGCTGTATGGACAACTACCACACTCCAATCATTCATTTAGACGTCCACTCTTATTCTACAAAGACAAATTGAAGGACAACTTGAAACATCTCAACTTTGATCTAAAAACTTGGGAAGTTCAAACATCAAACCGAGAAGAGTTACGTAAAACATGTTTCATTAAGTTAAATGTTATGAACACAGTAAACTGAACCACCTTGATGAACTTCGTCAAGCTCTGAAACAGAGACACCAGGACGTAGGCGATCATGTCTTTCCACGTTTCCCTATCCCTGGTGGCTCTGAGCACGCCTTCTCCTGTTACACCATGCAATCCTCGTTCCGTCATCCACCTGATTAGGTTCTTCAAATATGTTATCCGTTGCTTTCCCCTGTCTCTTTTTCCCTCTTTCTGGCCTGTTAGTATCAGGTTCTCCAAGCCCTCCTTCGTCATTGCATGTCCCAGGAACTTCAGCTGTCTCTTCCTGATGCTCATTATTAATTTTCCTTTTGTTTCCATCATTTCCAAGACCTCATCATTGCTCACATGCTCGATCCATGATATTCGCTGCATCCCTCTGTAGAACCACATTTCAGTTGCTTCAAGTTTTTCCTTCATCTTTGATGATATTGTTCAGCATTCACTGCCATATTGAAGGACAGACAGCACGTAGCAATCCAGTACTTTCTTCCTTGTTTCTAGCGAAATTGTCCTGTTTCTTAATACCCACCTTAACTTCTGGAATGCCTCCTTCGCCATGCCAATTCGCCTTCGGATCTCTGTGTCGCACTATCCGTCTTCTGTTATAACATTTCCCAGTTATTTAAATTTTTGTACCTGCTTGATTCTAGTATCCCTGACCTGTGAAGATACTTCTAAGGATGTTCACATCTGATTTCCGATTTTCTTTTCAGCAAGAATTTAATATTCACATAAGATTAGGACATTTAATCTTTATACATAGAATCATTCACATACGTGCAAATAATCTTGGGAAAGGTATTAATACGTCTCTTCTCTCCAGCTATGGGCCATATAACAGGACGGATTGGGTTCTGTCGCCTTAGTTGGCAAACAGTCTACCACAGAAAGCTATGGCAACCTACTGTGGGAAAATTTTCTGCCGAGTCAATCATGTGTCTTTCAAGACATGATCGCCCAAGCGTGTATCACGTATGGCATTTAACTTACTGATATACAAGATATACGAAAAAAATGAAATCAGTGAATAAATAAACGAACAGACACATGAAGATGAGCATTGAAGATTCGACAGAAGACGGGGATGAAGATGAAGAAGAAAAGAAATGATGAAAAAGTTGACGAAAGAGAAAAAAAAGAAAATACGAAAGAGAACGATTATGAGGAACTTAAGAACATGATAAAATCATAACAAAGAAACTGGAAGGAAAATAAGCAAAAAAAAAAAAAAATAATAGAAAAGAAGAGAAAAAGAATAGGAAGTAAAAGAAAAGAAAAATTACAAAAGAGAAAGAAAGAAGAAAAGTGAGAGAGAAAATGTAGAAAGTAGATACATCATTTTCTATGGAGCAAACTAAACTGAAAAGAAATAAAACTATTAAGATATATATAACAGGAAGTATAAAAGTGGAAAACGATTAACGGTATAGGAGTAGATAGACTAAACTATCTCCCGGTTCACACTCCACCCACGTCTATTGAACAGGTGTAGAGGCTCATCCCTTGTTCCCTGTTTAGGATGTGGTTTCCGGCTTTCTTTTTTCCAATCTTTTCACTTTTCTTTTTTTTTTTGTTTATTTTTTTCAATTGGAGTAGATGACTAAACTATCGCCCGGTTCCCACTCCACACACGTCTATTGAACAGGTGTAGAGGCTCATCCCTTGTTCCCTGTTTAGGATGTGGTTTCCGGCTTTCCCTTTTCCAATCTTTTCACTTTTACGTAGCCCCCTGCACATCAGTGGTGTTACCGCCTTGCTCGGGGTGATATGATTAAAAAAAAGTAACAGAAAAATCATAGAAATTGATAAAGAAAATTAATTAAAACCTGAGTATTGCATAAAAATGCAATTGTGAAAAATGTTATTGTAAGCTTAGATTGGATTTGGTACAAGGCTGAATGTGAGGATAGAACTCATTCCTCAATCGGAATTATTATATTGCAACAAGCATGGTAACCATTACATCGCGTAGACGTGCCTGAAAAATAAGGAAAAAGAGATATCCGGTAATAGAACAAAAAAAAAAAAAATTCAAAAAAAGAAAAATGAATAAAATAAAAAATAATGAAAAAACAAACAAACAGATGTAGTGGAAATCAATGTCAAAAAAAGAGAAAAAAATTTAATCAAACCAAGCGATATAAACAAAACAAATATCTCCTTTTCAAAATCGTCGTTATTTTTGAAGAGTGTTTCTCTCTGGACGCTGCAAAATAAATAAATAAATAAAAATATAACTGGCTAAAGAAGCCCCAAACTGTTTGCTTTGGCGGTGGTAGCTCAATTACTTAAAAAAAAATATTAGGGGCTGACTAAGATCAGATCAAAGGAAAGTTTCATTTGCTTCCACCTTTCATGAAATTCTGCCGTAAGGTGTCTTCGCCGTCGGGAAATGGCTTCCTAACTTAGTATTAAAGATTCGATCCACCACATATGGGTCAGAGCAACCTGACCTTTTCACTAGCCTCACCACGTCTAATTTTTAAACCACACTCCTCGCTGATTATTGAAAGTGTCGCAATTTGGTTTCCGTCTGACTAATACTTGTCACCACGAGAGAAACTAAGCTAACTTCGTTACATATTTTATCGGCTGATAATTTTGTGCAATAGTCGTTAAGTCAATGTATAAGATGGGTTTGGTGACATTGTAACGTTAATCGGATCGAAAAGTGTAATCGTCGAGCCAGGTTTAATTTCCAGTCTTGTCTGTTTAGTTCATTTTCACACAAATGACACTGGGAACGGCATGAATTAGGCACATCCACTAAATCACCGAAAAAAAAAATCAGCCTAATATGAATAAAAATGTCCCAAACATAAGAAAAACAAACTTTTTCCATCAAAATGTTTATATTATTATTAAGAGGAAAGATCAATGTATTTTTTAATTATTTTTAAAAATGTTTTAATCCTTTATAACACATTCGAAATTTTAGTAAAAAAATCTTGTTTTGATTTGAGTTAGCTGGTAACTAAATTGTTACGAGAGTTTACAATGAAAAACGTAATAATTTACATAACTCAGTTTTTTTTCCGACAACAGATTAATTTGGAAATTATCACAAAAATCAAATAATTATCTGATTTTAATGAAACTTTCAGGACTCATTTACAAATGAATGAAACTACTTCTGAAATTATTATTTTTAAAAATCTTAGTAAATATATATATATATATATATATACATATGTTACTCCCTCAATATAAATTAATGAAATTTTAAGAAATTAAATTTTCTTGCGATAAATGGGTTTATTAGCTAAAGTCAGGACTCATTCGGAATGTAAATCATCTATTATTTTTTGAAAAAATTGGTCTATATTCCGAAAATCTGCTCTTAATGGCAAAATGAAAAATTCAATAGTACTATGACATTATTTAATTTGATTAGCTTTTAATTTCTTGAATAAATAATAACAATTAAGGACATTATAGGCTGAAGAAAAAAATTCAATTTCTCTTGAAATTTTAAAAGAATTGTTTTCATTTTGGTTTTAATTATAATAATTTATGAATTTTCAAAAATATTTTAAAAATACTTCAAACATTTGTTGGATTTAGTATGAAAACAAATTAAGCGAAGATTATATTTAGTAATCGAAAATTAAAAAGTTTAACAGAATTCATTTGGCCTCCCTATTTTTAAAATAATTTTTAATTTTTTTTTTTTGTGTAATCGAAGATAATTTTTTGTATGGTAATTCCTATGTATAAAGTAAATAGTCAGAGTTTCCTCTCCTTACCCGAAAAAAGTTGTAGAATTTTGTCATTTGTGATCGCCATACACTTAACTTAAAATACAGAAAGAGAATTGACGCATGTGTTAATGCAGAGGGTGAACAATTTAAGCATCTGTTATGATTATGATAAATAAAATTGATATTCATATGTACTTTTATAAACATCGGGATGGTGCACAACTTCTGGGAAACCCTATATATATATATATATATATATATATATATATATATATATATATAGTAAGTATCAATTTTTCAAACTATCTTTTCTTTTTACAGCTACATATATTGTCGTTTATGGTTTCTCTCAAGGGGAATTTGAATTTTTATTTCGAAGAAGGTGTTCTTAACAGAATCCATCGAAAAATCTGTAATGTAATCGATCCGCACCTGGCAGCCCAGATACAGTCACTTTCTCACCGGCGCAATGTAGCTTCTCCGTGTCTCCTCTACAAGTACTTTCACAGCTTCTGCTCCGATGAGCTTAGCTCCCTGGTTCCCCTATGCATGAATTTGCTCGGACAACAAGTTTAGCAACTTTTACTGTAAAACCAATAAAATGTAAACACAAATTCTACTCTCTAAGCTTATTTTCTTGCACTTCTCGCCTGTGGAATTCCCTTCCGTTTACTTGCTTCCCTGATAGCTACAATCTCCAGGAATCAATAGTCATCTCGTACCTTGATAACATCCTCTCTTTGATGCTCCTTTCTCCGTTCATTCTACACTAAGTATTTAGCACTTCTCTAGCCTACTTTCTGACACGCCCTCTAGCCTGTCACTCTTTCTCATAACTTTCCTTTTATGTAACCCCCTGCGTATCAGTGGCAGTAGACTGCTTTGCTTGTGGCGATATGATTATAAAAAAGCTGGAAATGACAAGCTATCGAAAACATGTTGTTTGTCGAAGCTGGGAATGTTGTGTTTGTCCAAAAACTGCTACGTAATCCAGGCTCAGTGATGGAACCTCTGTGGTGTGAACAGACGACTACAAAGGATAAGAGAGAGGGAGAACGTTAGAAATTTCTGGGCATGCGCGACAGAGTTCAAATTTTATTTATTCCAAGCAACGTTTACCAGGGCAAAGTCCCGACACTTTTTGATCAGACTTCATACATGTTACTCAATTTATTTCTTACAAGCCTATAAATACTCTACGAATCTCTAATACTCTAGACCAGCGTCTAGAAGTTACCAGGAATCATCTTTATAAATATTGCATAAAACCATGTATTAATATAATAAGTATCTGATTATTAAGAGTATGTGGAGAAGAAATAGCCAGCCTTATAATATTGATATAATTTCCAAGTTAATTTTTAAAATTACCTAATATTTTTTAATTCATTCAACAAAATAATTTTTGTTGGGTGTAAGAAATTCAGAATATAGTAATTCTTAATGTTCTGGAAAAGATAAAAGTGTGAAGGGCCTCGGAGATGATTGGTTAATTAGCCTTGTGCCAAAACACATCCGAAGTCTCCACAATTTAAATATCTAAAGATTGAAGGATAAAATATTTCATGTGTACAGTAAAGATTTATTAAAAACATTGTAAGAAAAATATAAGTAAATGTCGTATACTGAACTCGATAACATAATTGTGAGAAGAAAAATATTCATTGAGAAAATGCATGCAGTTTTGTAGTTAAAATTTTTCAAAGAGAAATATAAGTATTTAAAATGTTCACAGAAGTTTAGAGTTCATGGTTTGATATTAGCAAAAAAGTGCTATGTTCCTTCCTCTTTTTGGTAGGTCGGTGACAGGGTGAGAGAGAAGAAAAAAAATAGTACTTAGCGTGTCCCGTTGTTGTTGCGTTGTTGTTGTTGTTCTCTTAGCGGCGTGTAGTGAAATAGAAGAAAAGTAAATTAGACAAAGAGGTAGAATGAAATGTGACGCGCCCTTGCGTCCGTATTTCTTTTCCTGCATTGTCACAAGGTCCGTCAGCTAACCGCTCACATGCTTGACTGATTTTGACCGGTCGCTGACATAGTTTAAATAGTGAAACTTTTCATTTGCCGGCTCCAGCAAGCCTTTTTGCTTCTAGGTGAGAAAAAGCGTCATATATGAATTTTCTTTTTTAATTCAATCAGGATCCAGAATTTTGCTTTTGACACTGACTTGTGAATTGTTTTGGTCTGGATTTTTCCAAGATGTTTTTAGTCGTTTGAATCCACTTTTGCGAGTGAGCAATTTTACTTTGTCTGCTATAGTTGGACTTTCCGAAAATTCTTTTAGTCGTTTGGAGCCAACTTTACGGGTGTACAATTTTACTTTGTGTGTTTTAGTTAGTTGACGGATTGGATAGGATTTGTATCCTATAGGAGGTTCACGAATTAAGTGAAGATAAAATATAAAATGCTGTGAATTTTTTAAAAATCGAAACGATTTCATAAGATATTTTAATGAAATTTTGAATTAAAACCCCGAAAACACACACACACACACACACACACACACACACACACACACGCACACACACACAAACACACAGTACAAGCAATAGAATCCCTGCTGTCGGTACACTATGTAGCCTACCATATTTGTATGTGCCTTACCACAGTAAAAGTATGTTTATAAATATAAGTATTCGGATACTTATTGAAAAGAATTATTTTCCTTAACCCTAACCCTAACCCTAACTCCTAACGCTAACCCTTACCAGATAGTTATAATACTTCCTTATAATATGCTTTTTAAATTAGGCCTCATAATATACTAGTGACGGTATTTCGTACCCCACGTTCAAAAGGTAAGCCACATACTTTACCAGCACCGAATTGAAAAGAAATAATAATTACTAACGTTTTGTGTTTTTTAATGTTTTTTTCAATAGGTCTCATATCTTACTATAATTTTTAAAACGTTATCGTATTTTTTTCCTGAAAAATCGATTTTAACTAAAGTATAAATATTTGTGACGGTGACGTTTCAAAATGAACTGGCGGCTAATTTATAAATGAAAAGGTCGGGCGAGATATCACAAAGTCTACAGTGCAGTCTTTTCTTAGAAAATAAATAATTAAAATTATGTCTGAAAATGTCTATCGTAAAAATGTTATTTATATGGAGGTTATTTCTCATTTCTTTTCATTTTTATGAAATGAAAAAAAAAGACAAACATTTTTTTTCAATATGACGTTTTTTTTTTCAGGAAATATTAAATTATCATTTACCTTAACATACACAGTAAAGACAAACACACACAAACACATACACACACTTATATATATATATCTATATATATATATATATATATATATATATAACATTTAATCAAATCTATTATGTCGAATATGCCCGGACATTGTAGAAATTTATACTTAAAGATCTACTGTGAACATATAAATTAACACATCTCTCAATAAATCCAGGACCTAACTAATTGAATATAACTTTCAGGCAAAATTCAACTTTATTCATCAACATAGGGTGATACACTAATTCCAACGTTTCTATAACAATTCGATGCCTGTTTTGTAGAATTGATTTTCGTTTCAAAATAGGTTTCCGATATCACTTCTTCACTGGAGCCAAATCTCTTTCCCTGGAGCATTCTTTTGAGATCTGCAAACAGCCAGTATTCACATGGGGCCAAATCTAGAGAATAGGGTGGATACAGAAGAAATAGGAAGTGCAATTCATGTAGTTTTGTCATCGTGGCGATCGAACTGTGTCACGCTGCGTTGTCTTGGTGAAAGATCACTTTTTTCTTCTTCATTTATGGTCGTTTTTTGTCGATTTCTTCCTCCAAAGGAATAATATTATATGATATTCGCTATTGATGGTTCTTCCTTTATCAAGTTAATCGATGAACAAAATACCTTGCGTATCCCAAAATACGGAGGCCAAGACCTTGCTTGCTGATGTTTGCGTCTTTGGTCGATTTGGACGTTTGTGATGTTGAAGATAAAAAAAAAACCCTATGCCGCAACGACAATGTTTGAAGACGAAGGTTTTGTTTTGTTTTTGAGGCTTAACGACCTATCAATCCTTATGGGATCATTTTAAGGTCATAACCAGTGATTTTGGGTAAGGTTATTTTTAGAACGTTTTTCTTTTCACGATTCATTGGGATTTGTTTTTAAGAGCAGGGTCCCCAAGTCCTACCCTTGTTATTTAACCCATAACTGGAGGGAATGGACGGATTAATACCTTTCCCAAGGGTACCAGTGCTTAAGATAATGCAGGGTATTCAACTGGAATTCGAACTCAGCTCACCGATTTCTCTTTCCGAGCCGATATCCACTGCAACACAGCGCACATCCGTCACTATACGCTTACAGCACCTGGTATTCCCACGCGGTCACCCATCTAAGTACTGACCAGGCTCAACGATGCTTAACTTCAGTGATCGAGCGAGAACCGGTGTATTCAACGTGATAGGCCATAAGCCTTGAAGACGAAGGATCGGATACATTACTTCATGAAGACTTATGTCAGGCCCTAGCTGAACTTGCAGAATAGTTAGGAGTTGATCACATATCAGTTTCAAAACGTTTGAAAACATTAGGAATGATTCAAATGCAAAAATATTGAGCGCCTACGAGTTGAAGTCGAGAGAAACGGCACTGGAAAGTGGAGGCACTATGATAACCCCAAGCATTTAAGATCTTGCGGTAAGCCGGTCTATGTATCAACATCGGCGGCAAAACCCAATATCCATGGTTCGAAGCTTGTGCTCTGCATTTGGTGGAATCAGCTGCATGTAGTTTTTTTTTATGAGCAGACTAAACTTACCGAAACCATCACGGGAAAACATTATCGACTACGATGGATGCGTTTGAGACGAGCATTGGAGAGAAAACGGCCGCTATCCGACCAGAGTCAGGAAAATGTGATTTTGCAACACGAATACTAGGCCATCTGTTGCAAAATTGGTTAATACCGACTTGGAAAAGATTAAAGGTGAAGTTCAACCCTACCCATTGTATTTACCAGTCATTGCCCCGAGCGATTATCACTTGTTCTGAGCGATGATACATAGCCTAGATGAGCATCACTTTGATTTTTATGGAGATGTCAAAAAATGGATTGTGTTTAGCTCGTGTTTAGCCTCAAAAGACCTCGTGTAATTTAAAAGTAAAAGTCGTGGCTAGCGACGGACACTACCTTCAGTGACTGTATTTGCCTATATTACTGAGATGAAGTAGTATTCACGCTACTCACAATATTCGGACTATTGTCCTCATCTTTGTTGCCATTTGTACGACGTTTCGGCCGTTGTACACTCCGGACTTTTTCAGGTGCTCAGAATTTCGAACCGAACCCTTTACTACAATCACTGGGGTATACCATTCTCATTCCTTGCATAGAGCTTATTTTGGTGACATGTTTCTTAGTATCTTTTGTAAATAAAATATTAATTTTCATGAAAAATCAGTGAGAATTTATTCAAGATTTTAATATAAAAGTTATTTTAATAAGGTACCCGTATTCCAGTTGTTATCCGTCAAATATACACTAGTTTGATCTCAAAAAGCAATTTAAATCGCCTTTCAAACTGAGAAATGGACTGAAATCGAAACGATAAGTCAGAATCGATTAAATTGCAGATCGTTCTTTGGATTTTGTCGAGAACATTTAGGTGAATGCCAGGTCTAACTGACAAGATATTGCAACATTATTCAATGCACAGCCGAATAGCAGATTTATAAATGTGCAAGATGGACTCGAAAAAATATCTTTCTGGCCCGACACAGTGACCCAAAATTCCTAGCAGTAGATGCATCTATAGATTCGTTTTAGTCGTTCCACTTGAGATCGGTTGAAATAATTAGGCCGAGTAGGCGAAGTGTCTTGCTTTCAAGGACACCCGGCGTCTATCATGCTGATGGTAGGTAGGAAAGAGTCTCTATCGTAGTCAAAGGAGAGTAGTTTTGTTTTGGAGGCATTAAAATTTACGAGCCATTGCCTATTCTAATCCATTACAGATTGAAGATCTTTTTTAAGAGCAGAAGCAAGGTTTACTTTGTCAGCCTTGGCAAATTTCCTATTGAGATAGAAGTAAATGCTGGTGTCATCTCGATAAACGTTTACTTCCAAGCTGATTACATCAATTTGATCCAAATACATGGTTAGGTTCAAAATTCCGAGCACCTGAAGTATTTATTTATTATTTTTGTTATTTTTGCTATTTTATCGAAAAGTGAAATTAATAAAAACTGATATAGAACTTAAAATTTAAAACGCTAATATATATCACTCTCGAAACATTCTTATCTACTCAATCTCATATCATTGATTGGGATGTACTCCGTAGCTGAGTCGTTATAATCACGTTGGATCAAATAACAGTTTCCCTGCTAACGAAGATGCAAGTTTGAATTCTGCCGGACAACGCATTTTTTTCTTTAATAAGATTTCTGGAATATTCAGGCTAATAGGCGAAAATAAATAAATATACGCTTTAATGAATAAACGGAGCGTCTACTCAAATACGAGTGTCCACTAAAATTAACGTCTGAGTAATAAAATCTGTCGTATTAATAAAAATTTGTCCTTACTTTAGAAATTGCTTTGTTTACGTTATGATAGGATACGGATGAGATATGAATATCTCAATAGTCTGACAACGATCTGTGTTTTTAAGATAGTTTACAACATGGCCCCATCATCGACGCAGTCCGTAGTTTAATAGGTATGAGCATGGTAGATCCAGCCGTGAGAAGGCATATTTTTATGCAATAAGTTTTCTCAGATATTCAAACAGGGAGAAGAAGATAAATAAATATACTGTTTAACAAATAAATAAATAAGCGTCTACTCAAATAGGATTATTCGCTAAAAATAAGGTTTAATGATAAAATGTGTATGATTAATAAATAAAAAAAGTACTTATGCATGTTTCTGTGTGTGTGTGTGTGTGTGTGTGTGTGTGTGTGTGTGTGTGTGTGTGTGTGTGTGTGTGTGTGTGCTGGTTGCGATGGATAAATTGTTTATATTAAGCAGAATTTTGTTTAGTAATATCGACATCTCACTTTATGAGACACTAGTAAAATTTCACAAAAATATTTTGAAATAGTAAAGAATAAATTTATTCAATGAAATCGTAATTGGCTTCAACCACGGTCTCTAGATGACTTCTGAATCTCCTGCAAATCTTTTGGACTGTCTCCTTGTGTAAGTTGGTGAATGTTGCCATTATTCTTTTCTTTAGTTTAATTTTTGTGTTACAAGGAGTTTTATTTGTTTGCCGCTAAAGTACGTCTAACATAATAAGCAAGGGAGTTGTAATCTGGTGCGTTAAGAGACCAAATGTAAGTGGTAATTTGGTCGAAGAAATTATCTGACAGTCATGAATGTATTCCTTTGCTATTGTGGCATAGACCAGAGCCTTGTTTTCAGACATAGTGTATTCCAGAAGCCACCATCTTGACCCAGGCCACCAAAATCTCATCAAGTTACTTGATGAATCTAAGGCTCTCATCAACAAATTCGGGATTTTTTTCTCATCAGAACGACTAGAGTGAATTTTCTAAATTGACATACCTTCGTAAACACCATTAGACTCATCCGCCTATTTCTTAAGTCACTGATTGACACTCACTCTGAAATGTTCATATTTGTGCTTCAGGCTTGAATGCAATGCCAAGCAGTACAGCATGTCATTATTTTAAATTTTTGGTGGAGTGAATGACGTCATGGTGCCCTCTTTCTCACAAACGATGTCCAACTGACATTAATAAACTGTGCTCTAGGCCAAAAAAACAAAAACAAAAAAAACAAAAAAACAACGCGCATGCGGGTAATTCAGATAACGACAATTTACTTATCACATTCATATAAAAGGTTTCCATAAAGTTCGTGAGCACTTTATAAAAATTATAACTTTAATTGTATTTGCGAATGAAATAATTTATACAAAGGATTAAAAGAAGCAAATCTATATTTTTAAGGTTCTATTGAATTTTATTTAAGTTTTGTCTGTGATATATTGTCTTCCAGACCGTGTCTTACCATAAACAGAGCCTGTCTCTTTAAGTTTTTTCTTCCATTTAGCAATAGTGTTCCTTTGAGGTGGTTCTTTATTGTATATATATATATATATATATATATATATATATATATATATATATATATATAATGTAACCTTGTGCAGCAACCTTCCATTCAAATATCTTACATTGAATACGCTCAACAAGTAAGATTTACTTAATTTTTTTATTAACTTTTTCCAGCATCCTAACATTTTTTCGTTTTGTTGAAGATAAGGAATATAAAAATTGTCCTTAATTTTTATCGTCCCAAGAGCTTTCGGCTTCTTCTGTAGCCATTTCCAAGGGTGTTTCATTAATGACATCTCCCCTGCGTACAATAATCCGTACTTAACAATGAATGGGTCGACTGAAATTAGTCGTAAACGTGCGAATGAAAATCGTGACTTGCAGACTTTTTCTCTAAATTTTGATGTGATTATAAAAATACGGATTCCAAATCTGGAAATAATGTTTGAAAAATTAGAAAGATCGTGCCGTTTGAATTTCAGTCTGGTTTAAATGAGCTCTTGCTGGTTAAATATACATTTTAGCGCCCCCCTCGTATATAGGGAGCCTGTTTTTAATGTAAATATTTGTAAAACTTGGAATGTATATTTGCAAACGTGTACACAACTCTATAGTCTGCGAAAGGGATAGGACATATCACTCTGAACCTGTGCAATGGATACGGAAAAGAATGTTACGGCGTAAATCGGCCGTAATCAGCCCGCCACTAATCATAATATTATATTACAAGATTCTCTCAGCCAGCCCAATCTTCTCACAGATATATGACACTCCCAGCCTCCAATGAGCGATTGAAGTACCCTGATGGCACATCCGGTTGTAAAACGGGCTTAAATGGCTAACGCCGTTGGACATTTCCGGAAATATTCAGTTTATAAACGCTATTTTCTATCATATGATATCACGTGAACTTTGAAAGAAAAGACATTATTTCTACGCCAAGGAATGATGTATATGCACGCATATTATATATAGACGCAAGCACATATGCATGATAAGCACAGATATCTATATAAATATACATGTGTTTGTGGGAATACGAAAATAATGCAATGTAAAAGAAAGCAAGAAAATTAAATTGGATAAACATGCTGTGATTTAAAAATAATACGAGACTATAAAAGTTAGATTATGCAGGGATGCTACAAGTCTTCATGAACAAAATTTTGATGTGGAAAATTTTTTTTAATACAAAAAAATGAAAAAAGAAATTAATTCTGAAGATGATGTAATAAAACGTCATTATCTAAGATTAATGGACGGTCGGGTTTTCAGTTTATCGCATGTTTCTTTTTTTTTTACAAAATTAGAGATGAAAACTAAAAGTTATAACATAATAAAATTGCTCCTACATCGGTAGTCAATCTAATATGAAAGTTGTTTCTCTGTCAGGTGCTGTACAATTCTTATTCTCTAAATCTATCCTACGTATCTACAAGTCTACCATAAGAATATTGATGCTATTCCTTCCATATACTTGCTTGTCTGACGTCTACAACGTCCAGGAATTTAAATGCAATGTCAATTCCCATCTCTGATCCACTTAACTCCAGTCCTTTCTACATCATCCCCTGTATATTCTCGTTTTCTTTTCTCTCTACATTCGCAACTGTCTTTAATCCTTTGTTCACATACTTCTCTTGCTCTTTCTCTGACACCCCCATGTAGTTGGTTTGTCTTTCTCTTCCTTTTCCTTCTGTCTAAAACTTTAATTCTCTTATGTAGTCCCCTGCGCATCAGTGGCAGTACCGACTTGCTTAGGATGAAATGATTAAAAAAATATGGCCAGGAGCACCTGCGCTTTATTTATTTATTTTTTTCAATTATTTCACCCCAACCAAGGCGCGAACGCCACTGATATTCAGGGGGTTACATAAGAGTTGAAGTAATAGGCACTCAAACGGCTCATTGATTTCAAATGCTGCCAGAAAAGTGTGAAAATTAGTGGCTAGCAATGGACAATACTTTCAGTGAAATGTTTTTGAGTATCTTTTGTAAATAAAACATTACTTTTCATGAAAAATCAGCGAGGACTTATTCAAGGCCCTAACATATATATATATATATATATATATATATATATATATATATATATGTATGTATGTATGTATATGTATATATATATATTATGCCATTATGGACACTTAATGTATCATAACATTTATAATAAAAAAAACAATATATATACACTTTAAAGAAAACGTTCACGGCTTCTCACACTTTTTATTATATATATATATATATATATATATATATATATATGGATGAACTATCAGAGTAGAACTTAGGTTCTGCTTTACGTTAACCACCATAGAGAAGCTTTGCTATCTTCCATTAATATGGATCACACTAGTCTTTCCGAAAGCAATACACTGAGTCTCTACGGTCTCACTCGCTCAGTCGATCCTTTGAAGAATGAATACATTGAATCAATAGCTACATCTACTGCTAAGAAGGTTGAGTCACCGTGCCAAGTCAGGAAGTTTTACGCCTCAGAATACATCTTGCTCATTTATACATCTACCATTCGTCCGTGCATTCAATGTTGTTGGCATGGTCAGGGTTTGGCATACAGGTTTTCTCCATAAGCTGAAAACTTACGGTTTCTCTTGAACATCAGCACTCAACTTGGTATCTACACTGATGACACGACGACTTATTCTTGTCTTCATAGTAAGTCACAGCAGATAGACGAGGTCAAAATGGAAGGCTGTGCCCGAATCAACGGAAACGCCGATGTTAATTGGGGCAAAAGAATGACTTTTTTTTAGTTTGTACGATTCTAAAACTAAATTTCACTACATTAATCATGTGAACGACACGTGTATGACTTCCATGACTATGTCTGATGTAAACTTCAAGGAAATTGACTCGTTCCGCCTTTTCGAGTTAACATTATTAAAAGTGGACAAGAAGTGGAAAGATTTTATTAAACCTACTACCTCAGCTGCCAAGAAAGTTGGTTAAATATGTCGTGCGAAAAAATTGCTCTCTCCAGAAACTATCTAAACTCATTTATAAATGGAACGATGACTCTTTGTGTGTATGTGTGTGTGTGTGTGTGTGTGTGTGTCTGTGTGTGTCTGTGTCTGTGTATCCGTTACCTATAGACTCCGAAAAGGCTGAACCGATTTTCTTGAAAATTTACACACTTGTACTATAAGTGTCTGCGAGTGTTCTTATCTAGGTTTTGTGTCGAGGTACCCCAGATAAATATCGAAAATCGATAATAGAAAAAATCGGGTTATAGAAGGAGTGGTTCGATTTTAATCAAATTTGATACACTTATAGACAAAGATATAAGAAACGATATTCAGAAGTTTCAAGGTTGCAGTTCGTACAATAGTGCAGAAAATCGATAATATATATATATATATATATATATATATATATATATATAAGGCAAGATGTTTGTGTGTGTGTCTGTTTATCTGTCTGTATGTCTGTATTTTTTCAGCTCTTTTATCTTAGTTTTTGCTTGGGTTTGGATCGAAGTGGGTATAATTGTAGTTCTTAGTCCCAGACATGATACCATTTACTCAGAGGATTTATGTAGCCTTCAAAATTCAGTTTACGACGAAAAAAACGTATTTGGTATCGATACCAGGAAATCAAAATTTGACTTAAATCCATTCATTTTTCTTTCAGTCTACGGTTTCGTTTTAACTAGAAACAACTATTGCTTTTTATTCTTTCGTGCCAATGTTCAAAGAGTCTGAGCACCAGGACCATGGATTAGTTTTAAAGCTTTCATTACACCCGAGCAACGCCGGGCTATACTGCTAGTCTTACGTATGTATAAGTATACCATTTGCCCATTCTTATAATATTGTTGCGGCAATGATCCACTGCCTCTGCTATTTACCTTAAGGTGCTTAATAAAATCCAGATAAGAATCAGAAATAGTAATGGTCCTGATTTGGAGGCTCCGCTGCATTCACTTTCTCACTACAAAAAGATTGCCGCTCTGTCTCTCTCTCTATATAAATATTTTCATCGTAATTGCTGTGATAAGCTCTTCGCTGTTGTCTCGAGAATTTGTTAATTTAATCGCAGTACTAGCCTGGCGTCGAGATCTCATCAATTTACAGCTGATGCGGTTAGATGTAAATCTAAGTTCTCTTTTCTTGCGCCTCTGAGTTAGTTGATTGCCCTTCCGGCGCCATGCTTTTCAGACAACTTTAATCTGCAAAAATTGAAATGCGATGTCAATCGCTATCTAATATACTCATGATTATTTTTCTGTTCCTAATTCCCCTACATCCTGTAATCCCTCATTCTTTACTGCATGAAATGGCGTGATACAAATTATATAAAAAGCCAATAAAGTAAAATAATTTTCAAGATGACTAACGAATTCTTTTAACAATGAATAAATAACCATCCGTGTATGACGTTTGTTTTGCTATAAATGAGTAACTTCAAGTAGACTTAATTGAAGAAACGATGGCAAAATATACATATATATATATATATATATATATATATATATATATATATATATGTGTGTGTGTGTGTGTGTGTGTGTGTGTGTTTATTTATTTATTTATTTATTTATCTGTAAATTCAGATAAAATTTAGAAGGGAAATAGCAATTTTGAACATGTCAGTTTAAGACATGTGTTGTTACCCCATGTTTAAAGAAAGAATGATGAAAAATTTCTAAAGCCGAGAAAGAATGATGAAAAATTTATAATTTCTTCTTATAAAAGTAAATGTTTGACCAGTGGGTTTAATCTACATGTTTTTCATTTTATTATATATATATATATATATATATATATATATATACATACAAAAGAAGAAGTCAACACATGCGGCGAATCTCTGTTTCTTAGTTAAATATAATCGTCAGGCTCATATAAATGATCTGATGATTGACTTTACGCCTGAAACATTCTGTCACTGCTGGATGCTGACTTCAAGGTCTACGTTTATATTTACATACGTATATATATTTAAATTATAATTAGTGCTAAAATTAATTGTTAATGGTGCAGAGTACCAAAATTTTTTTTAGTAGTTGACTGATTAAAACAATTGTAGTCAAAACATTTTTATCAGAATGTGCTCCATATCGAGTTAGTATTATTGATTTTCTAAGTGTAGTTTAGATGAGGCATAAGGTAAAAGTTTGGGATGCCCAGTAAAAACTGAACTCACTACTCAGTGTAATAAATTCTACCAAGCAAAGCTTCATAACCATTGCACCATATCGAGGAGAAAAACATGTAAAATTTATCATATATTATAGAAAATGGAAGACAGTAAACCTCGTCATTTCTAATAATAATAATAATAATAATAATAATAATAATAATAATAATATAAAATCTAAACTAGCGATGGCTAATATAGTGTATGAATTTTAATGTCCTGTACAAGATTGTGTTTCTTCTCATAAATCAATTACATATATTGGCTATACTATCACCGCATTGGGTAGACGCCTTACATGCCACCTATCTAGTAATAATAGTGCAATAAAAAAAAATTATTAAAACCATAATTAGCAAAAATTCTCAAGAAAAAATTTTGGTTGAAAATATAAAAATACTATTTAAATCACAATATCAAAGGCACCTCGCTATAGCAGAGGCACTGTATATCAAACAATTTTTTCCTACCAACAACTTTACATTATTTAACAGTTAAAATAGAGTTTTGAATGTTTTTTTAAATAGACAGACGCTCACATAATGTGCGCTGCACGGATCACGTGAAAACTTCCCAGAATTCTGTTAAAAAATACAAAAAAAACCCCACTAAAACGAAAAATGACCTTACAGTCAAACATGAGAAAATATGAACACCAGAAAAATAATGTTTTTGATACGATATGCTCTTCGAAAACTAAATTATTACCAGCATATTGCAGTATTCATGATCTACACAGATCATAAACGCCTAGAGCATTCACTTAATTCGCCCATACAAATTAAAAAGATACAGACTTACGCTTTGAGCATAGCTCGCTACAGTTGCAGCATACAGTATCCCAAAGGTAAAAATAATGTTTGTGCAGATTTCTTATTGCGTGTCGTTGATGCAAATGACAGCAATGTTGATTCTCGGTAGATATAGACGATAAGACTTACATAATTAGTGCGATTAATTCAAATTTAATTGAACCAAAGGAATTTGCATCCTATGAAAATGTCGACGACTCATCAGAGGTGCCCAACCGTTTCACATTGCAGGGGATAAACATAAATAATAAGCAATAGTCTGATGAGGACATTCGAGACCTGGAGAATATATTAAAAATGGCAGGGCTACCAAAGCACAACACAAAAGGCGCAAAGTAAAAAAAAACGTCTTAGGCATTCGCCTGACTTTTCTATGACAGAGCAGAGAGAACAAACCCAGTCGTGGTTCCGCCGAAGGATAGAACCACGACTGGGGAAAAATAGACAGAGATTTTTTGGCCCGGCTATATGGCCGGTAATACCCATTATAAAATGACCATGTGTCACATCTGGCCTTGCGTGGGAAGGCTAGTAAATACGAAAAGGCGCAAAGTAATGGATGAATAGAGTTATTATTGCAGACTGACGATGAATCTCTTATCAGGCTGTATGTTTCCTCTCACCTTAGATAAACTCTGTTGGCTCAATACAATGATGACAATAGCCATACGAGTATATATAAAACATTCCATTCAATAAAACGGAAGTATTTCTGGCCCTGTTTGTTAGGAAATGCATGCCATGCCGGATAAGGAATTTGAAGATACAACAACCTCATATGCAGGATTTCGATCTTTCCCTTTGCGAAGCTAGCTTTGAATATCTCTGGACCATAACCAAAGACACATTCAGCTAATCGATACATAGTTACATTCATATGTTTGTAGGGTTCGCCTTTTTCACAAAGATGGACTCGTCCAGATTATACTTATACTACTGCTATAGAAACGAGACTGGAGAATATTGCGTGTCACAGAGAGTTAACCGGAGATTACGAGAGTCTAGAGAGAGATTAGTAGTCAGTACACAGTAGCTCATAGTAGCTCTGTGCTCTATTTATCGAGAAGATTATTCCGCAGTACCCGTCAGCTTCCGACGCGGACATACTCAATATACTACCGCTTCACCTCCAGAGACTTGTACATATACTTTTACTAACCCGTATTCGTGGGCTACTAATCTTCATTCAAGGAGGTTATAGCCGTCGGGGAAGCAAGCATGCGGAAGGGAATTCCACAGGCGGGAAGTGAGAGAAAAGAAGCCGTTGGAGTAGAAATTGCGGTTACATTACATCGGTTTGACTGTAAAAGGGTGGGATCTAGTTGCCAATCTAATATCTCGTGCAAACTCACACCTAGGATGCACCAGTGATTTAAGTTCACCAGAGCAGAAGCCATGATAGTATTTATAGAAGAGGCACAGGGAAGCCACGTCACGCCGGTGAGAGAGTGACTGCAGGCGATCAGCTAAGTCGGTATCAATCACGTTACAGATTCTTCGCTGTATTTTGTCAAGAAGCCCGAGGAGAATAGTAGGGGCACCCGACCAGATGTGGTAACAGTATTCAAAACACGGGCGGATAGTAGATTTGTATAAGTGCAGAATAGATTCAGGCGGAAAGAATTTCCGGGCCCTGCACAGAGAGCCGTCTTTCATATCTAATTAACATAAAAAAGTCAACAACACAGAAGGTACCATTTTCTAAAGCTTCCCTGCATGGGAGGAGTATTAAAAAACTGTTCAACTTAAAATTAATGATTTTGTAAAATATATTTATATATTTAGTTTACTAGCATCATAACCCGGCGTTGCCCGTGAAACTCAGAACTTTTTTAATTATATGAATAATGCAGTGTGTTGCGATTTCCGAGCGCTTGTAGTCACAGCCTCACTTAAAAACTCACTTTTAAATTAAATAAAAAATTGTCGTTTAAAAATTGTTCAAAAATTCCATTAAAAAAATCTATTTTCTTTTGTTTTGCGTAAACGTGAGTTGATGTGTTGTGTGACATTGTAAACAACATTGCGTTTGTTTTTGTTTCAAAATTACAGGGGAAAATATTTACATTTTATTTTTACTAAATGAATTTTTAAAACGTCGGAATAAAAATTAAATGTAAAGCTCATTTTTTAGTCTCGTTTGACACGTGTGATTTGATGTCTGTGACGTAATCTCACAACCATCTTACATTTTAGATGTTTTTACGGAGTAAATCTAAACAATTAGCCAAAAAGTGTGAGAGGGAAAATTGCTGAATTAAACTCAAAATGTATGTGTCGACCTGGATTCCCTGTAGATATGTGTCCCTAGAAAGTTTGAAGAGCGTAACTTAAAAAATGTAGGCAAGCATAGGGAACAGTCACACACACAGACTCACAGATTGCCTTTTATATATATAGATCGTTGAAGATTTGTCATTCGGTAACTCATTGCTTTGAATGAAACTTATGAGTTGCATTGAGTAAAAAAAAATGTTAAATATATTTGTGCGGTTTAATAGAAAATCGAAAAAGAGTAAGGTATTTTTGTTTCTCTGTCAAAATTGAATATTATTGCATTTTTAATAAGTTAGTGTATTTACAAGATGAAGTAATATTTATTTACGAAGATATACTAATAAAGCTTTATCCGTAAATGGAAAATATGTTTATTCTTTAGGTAGAATAATTTGGAAAATAATAGTTTCGAAAAATGTTAAGAAAACATGATATAATATATGACTAGTATATTGAGAGTGTCTCCATATTTAGTCTGAGAGGTGATCCCATCGCTTTGCGAAATTACTGGCTATAAAAATTATTATTGAAGATAAAATAATATTGGTTTGTAATAAATTAGCAACTCCTATTAAATTCGTCTGTGAATAAGGAGAATATAGTTTCTGATTTTATTAGACATTTATTGCGGAGATTTAAACATGAAGTAACTTGTAAATTAGTGTGTAAGAAATTGATATCGAAATTACTTTATCTTTCATATACTTCAACACTGTACGCCTTCTTAGTCACACGGTTTCTATTAGCATAAAATGGAGCAACTATATCGATTCAAATGCTTCGTCTGCAAGGAAAATTGATTCAGTTTGCCGTATAAATATACTCTTCTCATAAGAATGCATCTTAAACATTTCCGAATCTATCATTCTATTCATCTGGATATGGAATTCTTCTGCCACACCTGATCTGATTTACCTGCTGTATATCACCAGATAAAACCCCAAGAAGCACCTGTAATGTAACTGATCCTGACCGGGCATGTCGACTTTCTCACGGGCGAGATGTGGCTTTCTTTCTATCTTTTCTATAAATATTTTCATGGCAACTGCTCTCTTGAGCGTCTTTCTGTGTGGCGCCGACTACATGAATTTAAGATTGCTACTAGATTGGTATCAAGACCTTATGCTTTTACTGTTCAACTAGCTAGATCCAACCGTCGCTTCTATTTTAACAGATTTCTTTCGCACTTACGTAATAACTAATATCTTCTAAAATCTAAGTGCATCATCTGTTTTTATTGAACATTTTTCCACTTTAGTCTTTGTTTTAAAATATCTCGATTCATAGTTTTGTTATTCTTTCACTCACTATAACACCTTGGGTGAGACGATTATATATATATATATATATATATATATATATATATATATAATTCATAGTTTTGTTATTCTTTCACTCACTATAACACCTTGGGTGAGACGATTATATATATATATATATATATATATATATATATATATATATATATATATATATATATATATATATATATATCACACGACGCTAAAAGTCTGCCACCTTCTAACTAGCGCCTATAGCTCAGAGGTAGAATCTCCGACTGACGCCATTTCGGTTGGGTTTCAATCATGGGCAAAAAGCAATCGAATATCTAAGCGTACTGATGAGCTGTAATACAGTGACACAGATCCGTCTGCAGATGACTATATATATATATGTCACTTTACTGCACTACATTCTGTATGAGCTTTTTAGTATCTTTTCGGTGTCTGGAATGAAATGTCACGTAACTCCTTCTATCAGGATATTTTACAAGGATCAGATCAGACCTTGAATACACTATTTCTTCCATAGCCGGTGCTTTCCATGCCACACTCTTCAGCCTAGACACAATCAGTCAGTCAGGTAAGTGCCATACGTGACACACGCTTTGGGCGATCATGTGTCTAAAGAGACATGACTGACTGGGCAGAAGATTATCTGCATAACTTATGCTGGTAAAATTGTGGCTTCTAATAATTAATCCTGATAGGACATCTAATTCTATTCATGTCAGTGTTCTCAACACGCTCCAAAGGTGAATCTGTAATGTGATAGGTCCCATCCTTGCAGCTCGACACCAGCCACTTTCTCACCGGCGGGATGTAGCTTCCCTCTGTCACGTCTACAATTATTTCATGGCTTCTGCTCCAAAGAACTTAGGTCACTAATGCTCCCTCTTCAAGAATTTACTCGTCAACCAGACTGGCAACATGGTCCCACCAATTTACAGTTCGATCAACCAAATTCAGCCGACAATTCGTCTCCATCAGCGTTTTTTCCTGCATTTTCCGTCTGTGGAACCCCCTTCCGTTTACTTGCTTTCCTGACGGCTACAACCTCCAGGAATTTAAATCCAATGTCAATTTACATCTCATATCTACTTGACTACACTCCTTCCTTCGTCCTTGCAATATCACCCCGGGTATTTTGTTCTTTTTCTTTCTCTATACCCTCACAATTGTCTGTAATTGGTTCTTTCTCTTCACTCTCTACCTGCCTAAAGTTTTACTCAATTATGTAGTCCTCTGCGCATTAGTGGCGATACCGCCTTGCTTGGGGTGAAACGATTAAAAGAACTATATATAAATTGAATTAATCCATTGAGAAGATAGGTCCTTGTCTTACACCCCTTTCTATATTTGTATATCCGTTAGTAAGTAAGTAAGTAAGTGGTTTGCTGTTCGTATAGATTCTTAATTATTCTAATATTCTTGCCGGGTACGTCAATGTTACTGAGCAGTTCAAACGCCATAGCGTATTTTATAAAGCACAGGCGCACGTTCTTTTGTATTTGTATTGCTATTTCTGATAACATTATGAGCATAAATATTGCGTTCTTTGTTCCGGTATTTTTGAGGAACCTGCACTGTTCTGGTTCAGTCACCGGTCAGATTTTTCTCCGCACTGTACTCATCAGAATGCGTAACTCCTGCAATCAGGATATTTTACAAGAATCAGATCAGACCTTGAATACACTATTTCTACCATAGCCGGTGCTTCCCATGCCACACTCTCCAGCCTAGACAGAATCAGTCAGTCAGGTAAGTGCCATACGTGACACACGCTTTGGGCGATCATTTGTCTAAAGAGACATGACTGACTGGGCAGAAGATTATTTGGAAACCAGTTGAATTCCTTGTATTCACTTATGCACAAAACCTTTGGGAAAGGTCTTAATCCGTCTCTTCCCCCCAGTTAAGGGTTAAATATCGCGACAGATTAGTTTTTATAGCCTTGGCTCGCAACCAGTCTACTGCAGAAAACTATGGCAACCTACTGCGGGATAATCTTCTGCCCAGTCAGTCATGTTTTTTTTCGAGATATGATCGTTCAAAGCGTGTATCACATATGGCATTTAACTGACTGACTTATCTAGGAAGCAAGTATACAGAAGGGAGTTCCACAGATGGAAGTGGCGGTTACATTTGACTCCTTTGACGGCAAAAGGTGGGAACCTAAATTTCAAACTAGTAGCACGATTAAATTCATGTGGGCGGGGCACAAGAGGAAGAAGCTTGAAGATCAATGATGCCTATCCTACATATCCTCATATTATATCCTCATTTGTTCCTCCACGGCATAAATCATAGCAAACATCTAGCTTTGCTATTGCTTGAGCCTTGTACTGAGTGAACTAACAGTAAAGAATAAATCTACATTGGTGAGACAGTACGTGATTCCCGGTAATTATATGAACGCTGGGTTTATTTTTAGAAACGTTATCCTTTAAGAAATTGGTGTTTACTAATTTCAAACCAATTAAAATTTCAGACGAGCTGAAATTAGGAAAATCTAATTTAAAAAATAAAGATAAATTAAAAAAGAATCTATATAATTGACGTGATTCAAGTTCTGTCTCGCCAGTGTAGATTGTGTTGTGATACAATCAATGTTTGTGATGACGGTGTTTTATCGACGATAAATAGTGACTTTCAAAAACTGTCTCACATGTTTACAATTCCCTCCGTTTCTCATCCCAATTTAAATCAAATTAAATTTAAAGTTGAGCTTCTCTATGATTCAAACATTTCGATGTACACTAAAACTAGTGTTTTGTTGGAGATTTCCACCGCTCTTACTATATATATATATATATATATATATATATATATATGCACGTGTGTGTGTGTGTGTGTGTGTGTGTGTGTGTGTGTGTGTAAGACTAAAGTCCGCAATAAAACAGTTATTATTTGTTACTAGTTCTTTCTAGTAAGGAATCACCTTATTTACAAGTTCACTTTTTCTTCTTTATGCAGATACCCTTGGGAAAGATAGATATCCATCTCTTTTCCGTTTATCTTTGGGTTAAACAGCTGGATAGATTAGGATTTGGAATTCAGTTTACTGTAGAAAGTATTGGCTATCTACTGTGGGAATATCTTCTGCTAGGTCAGTCATCTCTTGAAAGAGACACGATCGTCAAAGTGTATATCACGTATCATTTAACTGATATATATATAATAAGAATAACTACTTAGACTCTGTAAGAATGCACTCCGTAAATTTATGCCAATATAAACTTTCGAAAAAACCATTAACAAACAGAACCTAAATCCGTTACAATCCGGCGTACTAAGTCGTCGGATAAATGGGGAGAAAAAAAAGAAAAGAAACCAGCGGAACAAGAACAAACATTCAAGATTCCGCAGTAAAGAAAAAAACCCAAACGGAACCAAACACAAGAAAAAGTGCTCAATCCGAAAGTACTAAAATACAATAGTAGAGCAAAAACACACACACATATATATATATAATGCATCGAGGCAGCAGATAATTTTTTAAACATATACTGTTAAATTTAAGAGAAAATGAATGTCTCTTATGTTTAATCATGACTCGTTCTATACATCATATTTTGGCTTTAATTTCAGGTGAAAATAAAGACAAAAATTGTACAACAGTTGGATATTTCTGTTATGCCGGTTCTAAAATTTCGGCTGACTTGAGCCATCGTCAGATAAATTGACATAAAGACATGATATTATCTTGTGTTGGCAAAAACATAGCGCCCATAGCATATATATATAACTTTAATCCAAAGGAAAAGTAAGTAAATCCCAAAACCCCGATCCTAATTAATAACAATTACATTCATATTAAAACTGATCAAGGTGGAGGGCTCAATGCAATTTATATGCAAATTACAGAGCCAATTATAAAATAAAATAAACTCCAATGTTTAAATCTGTTGTTTGGCCATTTCTATGAGAAAATTCTAATTTTTGTAAATTGGCTTTTGTAATAAAAGTTGCTGATGATACGCAAAAATTTCTTTTAGAAATTTCTCATAGAAATGGCCATACAATTGATTTGAACATCGGAATTGATTTTATATACATACATACATACATACATATATATATATTAAAGGTCCATTTAAGTTAAAAAATATAAAATGTTTTATTTCTCCCTTTTCTTTTTTCTTTTTTGTTTTAGAAAATAATGAGATACAGAAAAAACTTAAAGAAAAATTTTATAAAATAATGGATATATCAATGGAAATGAAGTCTAAACAGGGGTTTTGATCAACTGACACTTTTGCCGTTAAGACTGAAAAATAGTTCATGTATTTCCCCCCAAATATTTACATTTTTCAAATCTAAAGTGAATCTCTATTCTAATTAGTTGAATTAAACACGCACAAAATTTTTTTGTCTTCACACACCATAAATAACAATCATATTGTTTTTTATATTCAAATTATAACCATTTTCACAAGAATGATCTAACATTGTCTGATGACGAGGTAAAAATTTCGAAACAGAAATTTCCGCGTCGCAATGTAAACTATATAAATTTTAAATAAAAAACAAATATATATATATATATATATATATATATATATATATATATATATGACAAACTCGTAAAACGTTGAATAAATGGATCAGAATCCGACAAGATAATGAAATAAAGAACCAATAGGAAACAAATATCAATCTAACAAGCTTCACTTTTATTAAAGTTTTGTCACAGATCCAGAGGGAAATGAAAAAAAAAAACCAAAAAAACAAAAAAACAAAGAGACACAGAAACTGGTATGTTATGAATTTGAGATAATTTTTTATTGGTCAGACAAATTTAACAAATAGATAATTTTTAAATATCTGTGAGGCATATTTGGACAGTAAAGTGTGCAATAACATATGGGTGTGTTTGGAAAGAAACGCTTGTCCGTCTAGGTGCATGTTGGAAGACGTTTCGGCAGAAGTAACTTGCCCTAAAATTATTAGCACAAAAATTCTCGTTAATAATTGTTCAGATAACCTCCTCGCTATTATGCCTAGAATTTTAAGCTTGATGCGCAGTACTCAACTTGTGATGAGATTTAATCAGTATACAGTTGAACTGGCTAGATGTAACCATAAGTCCTGTGCTAACACTTTCTTTTCTCGCACTTTTCACTTGTGGAACTCCCTTCCAGTTCCATGATTTTCTTCCAACATAATCTTAAAAATTTAAATGCCATGTCAATCGCTGTCTATTTTCCTGATTACTCTTCTATTGTTCTCTCTCCTTAGTAATGTTTCTGCTTTCTAATTATTCCTCTCACCACACTCGCCAAAGAAACTTATACTATTCTAACCACTAGAAAATTCCTCCTAACTCTTAACGATTTCACCCGGACGAAAAGTCTCAAGGTAAATGGGGTCGTTTGACTCAACCCGAATGGCCAGTTTCATAGGCTTATATATTTTAGACATCATTTGTAGAACTGAAGATCCTAAACAAATAGGCCTATGCCGAGATGATGGATTTATGTTTTTCTTTAATAGTAATGAAAATATAATTGTATATTGTTAAAGTAATACGATTATTAAAATTGAGATTTCTTCTAACCAAAAGATTATTGATTACCAAGACATCATATTAATCTCGATAATAATTTCTTCATACCTTACCAAAAAAAAAAAAAAGAATGAAACCGCTAGCTACATCAACTTCAATTCTAACCGCCCAAATGCCATGGTAAAACGAATACCTAACACTGTTTTTACCAGAATTAGCCAATAATCTTCCAACCTTAGGAACTTAACGAAAACAAAGAACTGTATGTTAAAACTGCTCACGTTTCCTTCCACTCCGATTTTAGCTAGTGCTACAACACGTTTTATCTCCCCTTCCATTTCTTTTTATTTTCTAAACTAACCTTCATTGCCTCTTCTGCTTCAAAATTACCTTTATTTCTGGTCACACTAAAATTACTTCATTTTTCTTCCGGCTCGTTTGAACCTGTAAAAATGGATATTCCCTAAATGTAAAATATTGAATTTACATATGAAATTTTTCCTCTCTTTGTTACTTTTTGTGTGTGTGTGTGTCTTATTTCTCTTATAACTCTTCTCCTGTATACTCCATTTTTCTTTTTCCCTCCCACTCACTACTACCATTCCCGTGACACGGTTTAATATTTTTTTTTTTTAAATCTTTTATAATCGAGTCTTGGATCACCTCCTTTGTCTGTTTGCCGTAACCCCTGCATCAATGTCTGGACGACAAATTTTAACTTGATTTATTTTCTTTCTTAACTTCCCAACCCCCTTTTTTATGTAAACTTCCTGTGTATGGAAATGTTTTTGAGTGGCATTCGCGTAATGTAAATTTTTGTAGCATATTTGAAATAAAATTTAGTTTTTGATCGTTGCTGAGGAGGCGAGATTTTTCTCGCCGAAATAAATATTAACATTCGTTGAACAGCAATTTCGGCCAGTATTCGGAATTATATATATACATATTTTGAATTCGTGTATATATATATATATATATATACGAATTAAAAATATATATATATAGTCATCCGCAGACAGTTCTGTTTCGCTGTATCACAGTTCATCAGTACGGTTAGACTCAGATTGCTTTAAACCCAGGATTGAAATCCGATCGAATTGGCGTCAGTCGGCGATTCTACCTCTGGGCTATGGGCGTTCGGTAGAAGAAAGCAGACATTTTAGCGTGTATATTTTCATTATACTCGCCCAATAGCCAGAGTGCTCTAATCCATTACTGAATATATATATATATATATATATATATTGTAATATTTGTTACAATGGTTTATAAAAGCATAGTAACACTACACAAAAATTTTTGCGTTTTGGAGCAACGTTTGCTCCTCTTCTGGTGATGATTGGAGTGATACTATGCTTTTATAAACCATTGTAACAACCATTACAATATAAAACTCTACGCTGTATCGAACATTCTTTATAAAAGTGAAAGACATGAACAGTAGGTTTAAAACCGACATATTCCATAACTTTCTTACAATACTATATATATATATATATATATATATATATATATATATATATATATAAAGAGACAGAGAGAGAGAGATAACAAGAGTGAGTGTGGGAGAAAGAGAGTGAGAGTCAAGTACGATGGATAAATTGCTCCCATTTTACGTATTTAATTTCGCGCATGTGCGTTGTTTGTTTTTTATTTGCCGACTAGGGAGCATAGTAGGGTAAGTTGGTTACCATCTACAAAAAAAAAAAAAAAGAGAT
This sequence comes from Ascarosepion bandense, assembly GCA_037127315.1. NCBI lineage: Eukaryota > Metazoa > Mollusca > Cephalopoda > Sepiida > Sepiidae > Ascarosepion > Ascarosepion bandense. Next base: position 88,967 of record JBBBDQ010028638.1, on the reverse strand, counting down.
CAAAATGACACAATTTACTTTGCCAGAAATTCGGAAACGGCATACTGTACATCTCGACAATCACGCTGGAAGTTCCAATGCGAACATCTCAGTGTGTTTGGGTATCAATCTGAAGAAAGTACAGAAGATTCATAAAAAGTTAGATGAGTCTCATGATGATTATGCTAGCGATTTCATTCACCTTCCCGCAAGTTCTACAACTCAACACTAAGTCCTACATCACTGACCTTAAGGCGGTAGTGCTGGGAAAAAGGGTGTCTGCTGGAAGATCCTATGTCCATTATGCCACATAAGCCGGGGAGCCCAATAATGGCTGTTAGAGAATTTTTACAACTATTTCCCCGTTACATCTGCCCACCTAATTCCCAAGACTGCAATCTTTTGATTATTTGAAACTATTTGCATCACCAATGAAGACGTAAACAAAGAGACCGCTCAGTAAATATATCTATTAAAATGAGTGTTAATTTCATTTTTTTCCGTAAACTGGACAATTAATCCGTAGCATTTGGATCCGGATCAGTTTTTTTTTTCACTTTCGTTTGAGGAACCCCTCCTTGGACGACTTCCACTCTTATCATGTCCGTCATTTCAGGGGATGTGCCGTACTCGCCACGCTTAGCAATGCGGGTTGGCGAAATCCGTTTAAGCAATAGATAGTTGCTGCATGTACTGTTGCAGTTGGCCGTTGGCTCATAGGAACTCATCTGCTCTCTGAAAGGTCTTGTTTTTTGTTTCTGCAATATGCCTACAAGACCCTCCTCACCGAACTTGCACCCAACGGGAGAGTCGTTTAAGTCGCTGACGACCTGACACATGTCAGTTAGTACTGGGTTACATGGTCATAGTCTGACATGACCTGAATAGTACCATATATATATATATATATATATATATATATATATATATATATATATATATATATATATATATACCTGTGTGTATATGTTCTCCGCCATTGAGAGTTATTTTGGAATACTGGTTTTCAATGTATGTGAATTTTATCTTCTTGTAAAAATTGCGCAAGAAATTTTGCTTCTTGTGTTTCCTTCACTGTGTAATCTCATCTTTACACAGACTGAATTAACACACACAATCACCCCAGTTCCACTTCACTAACTACATGATCTATCTATCTATCTATCTATCTATCTATCTATCTATCTATCGATCTATCTATCTATATATATATATATATATATATATATAACTATTTGTGTGTTTGATTGCGAGTCTGTGTGTGTGAAGATAGAGAGAGAGAGTAGTAATATATATATATATAATCTACAGCTCTTTTGGTTTGGTTTCGTGCATACATATAGGAATACGTCCATATGCGCAGATATTTAAACATTAACCGATACCCCCACACCATGCCCATCTAAATTGTGTTTTATTAATCGGCAATTTATCGATTTCTAAATACCATAGCCGAAGTGATTTCCTTCAATCTCGGTCCAATAAAAATAATTGGCTGATTGCCATATCGGTATCGCTCATCACTTATCGACTTCGTACGATCTGAGAGCGAGCAAAGATGGTGTTTTGATGTCTACGCATTTGCCGAGAAAATCTGATTAACGAATCGATACTTGTAAAATTTGAATCACTCTTAATTGGTGAAATATTTACGCATGCATACCTATATCCCATACATACGTACGTACGTATATAAACATAAACAAATAATTTAATTGTCAATAAATCGATTTCACTTTCTGGCTACATGTGCGTGCTTGATTTTAAAAAGAAACGTGATAGGGTCAGCATCAGAAATGAATAACATATTCTCATCCAAAATGGCAGATTAGACCAAAGAAAAAACAAAAAACAAAAATACAGATTCCGTTTGTTTGCTTTGTAAGGAGATTATTTGAACGATTTCATTTTGTTTCTCTTCAAATTTTGGAGCCACTTGTGAAAAGAAAATTTTTACACCTGGCTAAACTGGTGATTGAAGAGGAATACATAGCACCACAATGTTCGCATCTCACGTCAGTTTAGTATCATACGTGATATATGCTTAGGCGATCATGTCTCTTTCGAAACAGGACTGACAAGGAAAAGGTTTTTTTCCGTATGAGGCTGCCATTTCTTTCTCTGGTAGACTGATTGCCAACCAAGGCTACAGAACCAAATCTGCCCTGATACTCAAAACCTCTTCTCCCTGATAGCTTGAAAAGATATAGATTCATACCTTTCCCAAGGGTAGTTGCACGTAAGTGAATGTACCGAATTCAACTAAGATTCGAACTCGACTCTCTGAATTCCCATTCGGAGCTGATATTGCACCACAAGGCACAGGACTTTGCCGCACCTTTGAGAAGTAAATGATTCGTTTCTTATCCAGGCCACCATTTCAAGGAGCAAGAAAAAAGAAATGTGCCTAAACGTTGACTAATATTCCTTTTTGGCAGCTTTATGCAACAACAGTTTCTATAATCTCAGTTTAGTTTCGACATGTAATCAAAGAGTTACATTTGAGCTTTTGCAGAAGTAATAAACAGCTTTGTAAGCTTTCATAACTTTGGTAATATTCCGGCTAAAGCTAGACCATAAGCCATACGAAGAGTGACATCAACTTATCTCTCTCTCCTTCTCTCTCTCTCTCTCTCTCTATATATATATATATATATATATATATATATATATATATAAGTGGCTAAAATAGTATTCAGTCAGTTAAGTGGCATACATGATACACGCTTTGGTGATTAGGTCCCCTTCGGGATATGACTGACTGAGCAAAATATTTTCTAGTGGTAGATTGTCATTAGTTTTGCGGTTGACGAGTTGCCAACTAAAGCTATAGAACCCAATCTTGGAAAAGTCATTAATCCGTCTCTTCTCCCTTCAGCTATGGGTTTAATAGCAAGACGGATTGGATTTTATATCCTTGGTTGGTAACTAGTCTACCACACAAAGCAATGAAAAATCTTCTGCCCATTCAGTCATGTCTCTTTCGAAACATGATCGCCCAAGCGTGTATTAAGTGTGGCACTAAACTGGCTGTAACCTAATTACCAGTATTATAATAGATATGCTATGATTAATTTAATACCAGAATCCATTTAATTTATTAAAGTAATTGTTTTATAATTTTATTTTTATAATTTTCTGATAATAAAAAGTTTAATTTTAAATAAATAAATAAATAATAATAATAATAATAATAATAATAATAATAATAATAATCTGTACTTGCCTCAAATGAATATAAAAATCTTCATGACAGAGTGGGCCAATAATTACGCTGGAAAATATGCAAACACTATGGAAAATATGTAAACAAACACTGGTATGAACTTCACCCAGCACCAATTACAGAAATATATGTCACCATTCTATGAGATTACACCATCTACATAGACAGGAAAATTGAAGCAAATAGTCCGGACATTATAGTTAAAAACCAAAAAGAAAAAACTTGCCCATTAATTGATACGGCTTGTCCAGCAGATTGTAACGAAGGAATTCGAAAAACTGTCAAAATATAAAAATCTGGAAATTAAAAAAGAAAAAAAAGTAGAAATTGAAACCAAGAATCGTGCCAGTGATATGTGGTGCATTTGGAATGATAAAAAATAAAACAAGACAACACATTGAAAGAATCTCTGGAAAACCGAGTTTAAGAGATATACAAAAAATTGTCTTGTTAAGTACACCACACACTAAGGCGAACTGTGTCTAATCAACGCTATGGATGTTATGGGAGATATAAAAAAAACATGAAATAGAGCGATAAGAACACACCACGACTTGCCTTAGGTCTTTCCGCAGACATGGTAGGTAGTGCGACCATAGCAGAAATAGAATTATAATGAAAAATTACACCATAATAATAATGTATTTCCAATAAACTGGGATAAAACAATTAAAGCTAATCGCCAAGACATCGTATTCAAAGATCACAAGAACAGAATATGTTTTCTCATTGATACAACCGTTCTTGCAGATTGTAATGTATTTATGAAGAACTTTAAAATTTATCAATATGCAATGATCTTGAAATGGAAAATCTAAAACAGATGTTTCACATGATAACATAAATAATTCCAGTTATAGCAGGAGCACTCAGATAGATTGGAAAAGGTTCCGATAAACATATTGAAGCGATATTTTATAGCCTATGTCTTACAGTAATACAAAAATTACACAATTACATCTCTCACATGACACAGAGCTATCGGTATGTAAATTGTGTGTGATCATAAGTTTTTATTTTTTAGAAAAGTGATCATGAAATATTATGAAATCATTTTTGACTGTAGATGTCTGTTTGGGACCCAGAAGAAAATGTCTATACAACAGAAAAAAAAATGGTAATAATAATAATAATAATAATAATAATAATAATAATAATAATAATTATTATTATTATTATTATAATTATTATTATTATTATTATTATAATTATTATTATTATTGTTGTTGTTGTTTTCTAGGTAAGGAGGAATATCTGAATGACGGAGGCAAAAAACTTGGACATATGAGAGACTAATATATGCTTTACATTTATGTTTATTATTGATATTCTTGTATAATCAACAGAATGCATTTTATCTATTTAAATACGAGTATCGATCAAAAATAATGTTTGTTAATATAGGTATATTAGTTATTTCTCATCAGTATGGCTAGACGTATCCACTTGCTTCTGTCCGGGATCGAAACTCGACCGATTTGGTGTCAGTCAGAGTCGCTACTCCCTAAGCCATCGACGCATGGAATCAGGTAACGGGAATTTTAACGTGTTGTATATAAGCAGTGTATACACACGCCAGTCACCGAAAGAACTCAATTCATTTCTGAACAAAATAGCAGAAGTGGAAACTGTTTTTAAATTTTTCTTCTCCAGAGAGCTCAATCGTAATAATGTATTAGTCATCCACATACAAGCCTGTTTCGCTGTATCACAGCTCATCAGTGTGGCTAGACGCATCAACTTTCTTCTGGCCGGGATCGAAACTCGACCGATTTGGTGTCAGTCGGAGTCGCTCGCCCTGCATAATTGGTCAAAATTAATAGAAAATTCAAAGACTCATTGCCGATGAGTTTCGCAGAAATAACGCCATATATCAGGTTTCATTCGACGTGATGTAATGCTTAGTAAGCTTGTCTCGTAGGTACATATAGGGGTTGAATGTGTGAAGAAAATGAGACAGGAAGAGTCTAGAAAATGGAAGAGAAAACAATAGTATATATTTGGAAAGAAAAAATTGAATAAATGAACAGATGAACGGAGACTGTATCGGACTCAAAATAAAACTCCTCGAAATATCTGATTAATGAAAATTTTTTCACTTTCAAAATGGTGAAAGTCAGCTGAGTTCTTTTCTCCGCATCCGGAAGTGATTCCTGCCGGAGGCCAGCTTACAGGGGGTTTATGCTATTTGTGACATGTTTTTAATCAGAAAATCAATTTATAGGGAAAATAGAAAAGTGCCATCAGTCAGACAGTTAACAGTCTTATGTGATAAACGATTTGGTGATCGTGTTTCTTTCGAAACATAAACTGACTAGGTAGAAGATTTTGGTTGCCATTTCATTTTGATGTAAAATACTTTATAACCAAGGCTGTAGAACCCAGTCTGTAATTTTATTATTTTATATTTGTAATTTTATTATTTTATGACATCCCTAACAGAGACGAAATGTATTAAAAACTTTCCCGAGGGTATTTGCGTGTAAGTGAATGCAACTAATTCAAATGGAATTCGAACACGGCTCCCTGATCTCGTATTCTGAGCCGATATCCACTGTACCACAACGTACATCTGCACGTAGAATGTAGAATGTACCATTCTAAAAAGAAATTAAACATGAATAAAATTAATTTTGTCCGAAATTTTTTAACTGAAAGGTATTTGCTAATTATACGTGTATTTCATATCACCTCGGTTGAATTATTTCAACAAAATCTATTTGACTGAATGTTTCTCTAACTTTCCTCGGGTTATTCTTGCATAGAGTTACCTGCTCAAAAGGGGTAGACGGCCTTATTCTTTATTTTATTCAAGGCTGAAATTTCTTTCCGCACATTTGCCTATTATCACGTGACTTTTATCCTTCTTTAAATGGGTTGGTTTGTATTTCCTACTGTCTGATCCAATGGTTGAAATCAAGAAACCAGACGAAACTTAACAGCTCCTCATCCACTAGGCTCCTCAATCATTTTTTCGGATGGACCTCATGAATTCCGTTCAACTCGTTAGGAAATGTCAAAACTATCACACGTATATTACACTACCGACCATAATTATTAGGCCACCCAAGTTTTTTTTAAAAGAAATGATGTATTTCAGACTACTTTTAAGTGGATAATTCTACATGAGAATGTAATGGTTCTTTTATTATTATTACTTTGCAAAATTTTACAAGGAAGCAAAGATGAACTCGTCCGAATCACCCTAAATTTTCCTCATTGCTGAAACTGCATTATAGGTAATTATTAAATATTTATAAATTCATTTGATGCATCATTCTATTTTAATTTACAACTATTCACTTGGCAATAAATACTAAAAATAGTAGGAAATACAGCATATTTTAAAACACTGGGATGGCGTAAGAATTATGGCCGGTAGTGTATATCAGATCAATGGATAAAATGGCGTGAAGCGAATGTATAATTTCTTTTTGCATCTATGTGCCGTGTCTATTTAGGACATAAGCGATCATAGCCTTCCATTTTTTCTTATATTTAGTAGCTCTTAATAGGCATTCTCCTGTTTCCCCTTTTCGAACCCCGCTCTGCCATCCATTCAGTCACACCCATCGCGTATGTTAAGCTTTGCTTCCCCAGTTTTTCTTTATCTGTTCTGTAAATACCAAATTCTTATAACCCTACTTCCTCATTACATTTTCCAGGTACATCAGCTGTCTTTTCATGATGTTAATTTTAGTTTCCTTTTCGTTTCCATCTTTTCCAAAAGCAAAATCTCGTCGATGTATAATTTATATTAAAAAAAAAAAACAATACTTCATCAGACTGGTGTTATAAAAAACAAAAACAGTAACAAAACCCAAAAGAGTGATAATATTTCAATTAACGAGTTGGGAAACAATGAAATAATCAAAATGTAGACGTTGAACAGTACCTTCGACAAAATGCTCGTAAAGAAAACTCACACCAGTCTTTGAAAGGCGACAAGATTAAGCAGTGAAGTCTAACGGATTACGACATTTAGATTTTTCAGACTGTTGTCCTCATAGTTGCTGTCACATTCTCAGCGTTTCGGCCGTTGTACGCACCAGTCTTCTTCACCTGATATTGAAGACATGGCCCAAAAGATAAATGTGTTGTTTGATTGATCCAAAAATTCATCTGACCGAAAGAGTTGTTAGTTCAGTCGCTGGTCTGATAGGAGATTACAAAGTTATTATGACGAATTTATTGAAACTTAGTTATCCTCAAAGCATAGTACGCGGACTAAATAAAGAGTTCGGTTAAAAATTCCAATAAATATCACCTGAAGAAAACGGTGTGGTGCAACAGCCGAAACGTCATTCACAATTTGGAAAGTGTTTTAACGGAGATTGGTGTGTGCGACACTGATAACCGAATATGCACTGGGGTGGGGGAGGGGTGATAGTTGCCTTCCAGAAGATAAGCAAAATTATTATCAAACCGAAATATTTCTTTAACAACAGAGAAACGGATGCTGAATTGTTGCGTAATATCATTTCTCTTGTACGGCAGTGAATGTCGGACTCTCTCCTCGCGGATGAAGAGACTTGAGGCGGCGGAAATGTAGTTCTACAGGAGAATGCTAAAGTTACCGTAGATCGGCCGTGCGAGGAACGACGAATTTTATAGAAAATGGAAACAAAAAAAGATATCTATACTTAATATCAGAAAGAGAGGGTTGGAATTTTTAAGGAACATAGAGTGGAAAGACGGTTTGAAAAATGTGATACTCATAAGACAAATTCTAGGCAAGAAATTTAGGAGAGATAATAAAAGGGCAAAAATTATTAAGCACTGCAAACAACAAGAAATTGTGGAGAGCCATTATCAATAAAGCCCTGAAGCAACACCTCACATAGAAGAAAGAACATTATTTTTGGTATAAAAACAGTTTTATTCAAAAGGAAAACTTATTACTAAAATATAAAATAAAAAATAAATTAAGCAAACGTGCTTCGATGCGAAGAAAACAAGATCAAGCTAAGATTAATAATCCTCATTAATTAGCCCATGAATTATCTCTTAACCCAACGCTTCCAGTGAATTATAGGTCGTTGAAATTCCACAGTCGGGAAGTGCGAGGAAAGAAACTGTTGGAGTAGAAGTTACGGCTGCATTTTATCGGTTTCACTGTAAAAGGGTGGGATCTAGTTGCTAATCTAGTATCTCGTGCAAATTCGTATTTAGGGGGCACCAGTGATCTAAGTTCATCGGAGCAGAAGCCGTGAAAGTATTTATAGAAGAGACACAGGGAAGCCACGTCTCGCCGGTGGGAGAGAGACTGCAGGCGGTCTGCCAAGTCGGTATCTATCACATTACAGACCCTCCTCTGAATCTTATCAAGAAGCCCGAGGAGAACAGCATGGGCACCCGACCAGATATGGCAGCAGTATTCAATGCACGGGCGGATGGTAGATTTGTAAATGTGCAGGATAGATTTAAACGGAAAAAACTTCCGGGCCCTACACAGAGAACCGACTTTCATAGCAGCGGATTTAGCAATGGATTCGATATAGTCATTCCATTTGAGGTCCGCTGAAAGTGTGAGACCAAGGAGGCGTAGTGTTTTACTCTCTGGGAGGCAAGCCTGGTCCATGCTAATGGGAGGTAGGTGAGATTGTCGATGATGGTTAATTGACAGTAGCTTCGTTTTAGAAGCATTAAAATTTACTAGCCATAAATATGTTATGTTAGATATTTAAATGTGTCAGATGGATTCTGACGAAAAGAAATGTTTGGAACTATAACCTTTGATCAAATTTCCTAGCAATACACACAGCAACTGATACTGCTCGTATTATTTTCCCTATTGAATTTGTTAAGACTATTGTCCTCGTCGTTATTGCCATTACTACGACGTTTCGGCCGTTATACACTAAGGTCTTTTTTAGGTTCGAGAAATTTCGAACCGAACCCTGTATTACAATCACTGGGGTGTATCATTCTCATTCCATGTGCAATGCCACTTCTGGTAGCCTATTTTCAGTTGAAAATAAAGACAAAAACCCTCTAGCATTTGGACAATTATTTATTAATTTGTTTCTAAGCTTTCGACCCAGATGAGCCATTGTAATACAATAACATCCACCGTCACCGACGATTTTATTTTGTGTTGACATAAAACTCCGCTAGGCAACGGCGATAGTTACCAAAAATAACAAACGCAGTTCTCAAATTTGCAATGCGATTCTATGAGGAAAGCTTAGAAACAAATTAATAAAAATTACCCAAATGTTGGAGGTTTTTTGTATTTATTTTCAACTGAAATTAAAGCCAAAATACGACGGTTAGAACGGCTCATGATTAAACATAATAGACATTCATTGTCTCTTATATTTAATAGTATATGTTTAGAAAAAGAAATATATATATATATTTATATATGTGTTTGGAACATTGTGAAGGGACACGATTATTCTTGCACAAGTGAACTACAGATGAGAGGTGTTTTAATGAGCCGTTAACAGGTGTATTTTGTCGGATCATGTGGGATTTATGGGTAAATAGTTGTGTCACAGGGGACAGCAAATTTTGTGGAGCCATATTCGATAACGTTGTCAAAGGACACGAGACAGAAAAAATTGCTCAAACTAGAGACTTATAGAAATATTTTGGGCATAACGTGTACGCTGTCATTTTCACGCGTTGTATTCTTCGACATATGTTTACGGGACTACGTGACATGCCGTCTGAACTCAAGTCGAGAATTTCCCTCTGCTGCAACGCCTCTACAACTACCGGGCTCGTACCTGAAAGTCAATCGATGAAACAATTGTAAATGGAAATATGTCGGCACTTGCCCGTGTCTACATCCCAGACAGAGCCACGAGAGCGGGTGGGTTGGAGTCGAATTGTTCTAGATTTTGTTGACTGTATACAATTAGAATTCGAGATCCTTCCATTATCTTCTATCTGGCGTTGTCCATTTGCTCAAAACTTTGCTGCGTTTCCGTTATCGCACGACGTGAAATGGCTCCGTTGGGATGTCTGCAAAAATGGTAAATCCGTCTAAAATCGAATTCCTGCTTTGCTGGTCGGCATTGTGGAATTTTCGTAATTGTTTTTATTTTGAGTTCAGATAATAAAATAAATTGATGATTTAAAAGCGTGATGAGAAATTGTTAGCGAAATTGACAACAGATGTACGTTTCCTTTCCGATCAATCTTAAAATAGAGAATATGGAAGCACATTAAAATTATTGATAATGTTTGCGAAAAGATAAATGGTTATTTACCGGCCGAACACGCTTGTTTGCCAACGATTACACCTGGCATATTCACACACACACACACACACACACACACACACACACACACACACACACACACACACACACACACACACACCTCCCCCCACTCTCTCTCTCTTTCTCTCCCTTTATATATATATATATATATATATATATAAAGAGAGAGTGATGGGTGTGTGCATAAGTAATTTTAAAATTATGGTGTAATAAATTGTTTTCTCCGAAAAACAAGTTATACAACTTGTACAAAAAAATTACTTACTTGTATAATACAAGTGATTTTTTATAGAAAATCGTTTTAAAAAATCAGATTTGTTGGTTATTTATTATCTATGATATGAATGCTGTGATTAAATTTTTAATTGAAATTTCATTTTTTGTTTTCAGTCAGTGAATCAAATGGAGTCGGTAGAGTAAAATGATTTTTTCATAAAAATACTCTTCTTCGCATAAGTATGCAACGTCTAGGATACTATAAAGTGCTATAGATTTTTACCATACACGAATCCATATATAAATACGAAAGAATCGCAGGCAATTCTATTGTCAGGTCATGATCATTAAGAACTAGTTCTATATCATTGTGTCTTTTGTTGTTGTTTTTTCCACAGAGACCAGCATTGTCTTCCATCATTTTCACGTGACGCTGTAGATCGAGGATATCATTTTCATGAATATTATATCGCATTTACCCTGATCCTTTAACGCTGGAAAATAATAGAAAGTAAGTCCACTTATCATTCTGTACATAAACCTTACCCGTCTTTTGAACAGGAGGAGAGGTTTATACCTCGCTTTCAGTTTCGGATTGGATTCCCGATTTTTTTCTTTAATCTTTTTTCTTTCAATCTCAGTAACTCCTTGCGTCTTAGAGACATTATCACCTTACTTTAGGTAAAATGGACCCACGTTTCCCTAACATGAAAAACACAACTGTTACTTCAGCTTATTCGCCATATATCAAAAGGTAACTGTTATTAACTGGGTATTTTCTTGATGCGATAGTAGAGTACCTGCATCTTATCATACTACTCATTCATAGAATTTAGACAGCTAGGTATTTTTTAAAGTATGATGTCAGCCTGAGACCCAAGTACACACCAAGAGCATGAAAAAGATGTGGTAACAGTATTCAATGAACAGGTCAATAGTAAGTTCGATCCACACTCGTGATGTCAATAAGAGATTCAAACAAAAACCAGCTTTCAAAATTATGATTTAAAATTAATCACTAGGGAACAATCCTTTATGGCAGACATCATATTTATCATTCCAAACGTTATTATATTAATACTCATATTTGAAAATAGACGACTCGGTTATTTTGTTCGTGTGTGTTTTTTGTTTAACTAAGTATTAAGTCTATTGGCTGGGACTGCAAAAATGGGGTGTTTATTTCAAATACGAGTGACAGCTACAATAGTGTTAGAAATAAAAAATCTAGAAAAAAAAATCTAGAATTAAAAATAAATCCATTACTTTCAATGAAATTGCTTTGCTTAACATCCTTATATGAAACCGGGCAGGTATGGACTTTTGAGAAAACAAGCCTCGGTATTAGGCAATGATTTTCCCTTAAAAGGGAAAATAGAGTCGTTCCCGATTGTAGCAAGAGGTGAAGCACGCCGACTCAAATACTGATTTCCCTTAGCCGGAGAGCACATTCTTTGTCATTAGAATTTCTTGAATACGCAAGTCAATAGAAGTAATTCACATTGTTTATTTTTAAAAAAAATATAACATGGCGTCTGTTTTAAATCCGATTATTTTGAAGAAAAAAGATGACGGATTAAAAATAACTTCATTTATTACACATACACCTACACCCCTATATATATTTTTTCTGTAAACATATACTGTTAAATATAAGTGACAATGAATGACTATTATGTTTAATCATGAGCCGTTCTAAACATCGTATTTTGGTTTTAATTTCAGTTGAAAATAAAGAAAAAATTCTCCAACATTTGGATAATTTTTTAACCATACAATCATCCTCACTCATACACACAGAAAAAAGAAGCTTCAGTTATTGGAGGCCATGTACATTAAATCCAAACAATTTACACTTAATAAAGTCACGTTTAAATCTGGTCATAACACATTACATTGCATTTAAATATATGGTTCTGGCATCATTTCGAGCCCACATGCGGTGTGAAGTCATAGAACCGCATTATAAATTTACGAACTGCGTTTGCAATTTTTGGTAACTGTTGCCGTTTCCCAGCAAAGTTTTATGTCAACACAAGATAAAATCTTCGATGAGGGTGGATTTTTTTATGTTAATGTTTTTGTAACCCCTCTGAAGATAGCTCATGTGAGTCGAAAGCTTAGAACCAACTAAATAAAATTTATCCAAATGTTGGAGAATTTTCGTCTTTATTTTCACCTGAAATTAAAGCCAAAATACGATGTTTAGAACGGCTGATAATTAAACATAATAGACATTCATTGTTTCTTATATTTAACAGTATGTTTAGAAAATTATCTGCTGCCTCGATACACCATATATATATATATATATATATATATATATATATATATATATATATATATATTGCAATTTTGTTATTACAATGGTTTTAAAAGCAAAATACCGCTACACAAACATGTTCATGTTTCAGAACACTGCTGTTCTTCTTCAGGGGATATGTTAAAATAAATGGTGAAAATGATTTATTTTTAAAATAAAAGATGAATTCATGGATATTTAGAAAATTAGGGAGTGTTACTTGGAGAAAATGCTTTAGGTGTGTCAATATTGTTCAATCAAAAATGAGAATTATGTCATCATGTAGTTTTAATATTTGGGCTATGAAAGGGGGCATGATGGCTTGGATTTAGATATGTCATTTTTTAACTTTGTCTGGATAAAATACATAGTGCGACCTTAGATTTTTTAAACGGATACACAATAATTTTTAACAGGAGGTTAGATTTTAGGGATTTTTATTGAACAATACATTTTTTTACGACTATCTATAAGTAAAAGGGCTAGAATGTTTAGGTCGGAATTAGGATTAAATAATTACAGTATACTTAGTTATATTGCATTAAGAACAACAATTAAGTATTGTGTGGGTCAATTATTTTAGTAAAATATATATACTTTTTTAATTATGTTATATTATAAGTTATAAATGAAACATTGTAATTATTCAAATTTTAAAGAAAATTATTTCGTCTGAGTAAGGTACATAGTGGGATCACACAATTCTTAAATAGGTAAATAGTTTTTAAAAGCAAGTTGGATTTTTTAAAAACTACTTTTTGAAAAAAAAGGGCTGGAATGTTCATGTTATAATTATGATTAAATAATTATGGTATATTAAAGTATATTGTAATTAAGAAAAACTAATGAAGTACTGTGTGGGTCTTTTATTTTAGTAAAATAATTATTAATTTTAAAATTATATTAGAGCATAAGTTATAAATCGTAGTATCATCGTAGTTTTTTATAAATTAAAATAGAATTATTTTGTCTGGGTAAAATTCACTGTGAGAACATTATTTAAATAGGCAGACAGCAATCTTTTGCAGCAGGCTGAACTTCAGGTTTTTATATATATATGTTACACACACACACACACACACACACACACACACACACACATATATATATATATATGTCTGTAAGTGTGTGTGTATGTGTGTGTGTGAGCGCGTGTGTGTGACTTTAGAACGCACATTTCTACTTATTTTCCAGATGCACATATCTACTCTGTTTTTTACGCCAGTGATTTGGATATTTTTTCATAGCAGATATGAATATATCGATAACAGGAGGAAATCTGTGTTCAAACATGCAATTTTTTTAATCATTTCCCCCTAAGCAAGGTAGTACCGCCACTGCTGCGCAAGTGGCTACAATGAAAGAGAAAACAAACAAAACAGAACAAAAACAGGGAATGTCAAAGAAAAATAAGAGACGGTTATCATTCATGTCCATTAAAGACGGCAATAGACGTTGCATTTAAACTTTAGGAGATTATAGATATCAATTAAACAAACAAACGCAAGGGAGATCCACAAACGGGAAGTCTGAGTAAAGAAACTATTAGAGCAAAAGCGACGAATACATTTAACTATTTAAACGGTATAAGGGTGGGATGCCAACCTTGTACCACGCGTAAATAGATATGGTCGGGTAGCTAGGGAAAAAAAGATCGTCAGAACAGTTGCAATGAAAATACTTGTTAAAAGCACAGAGAGAATCTACATTACGTCGGTGAGAAAGAGATTGACGACGGACTGCTAAGTCAGGATCGATCATATTGCAAATCCTTTTTTAGATTTTGTCGAGAACCTCAATATGAATAGCAGGAGTACCCGACCAGATTTGGGAATAGTAGCTGCTGATATCGTGGGCCGAGCATGTGAGCAAAGACGAGGCTTTTGAAATGATGGAAATGAAAAGGAAATTAATATTGAGCATCAGCATAAGAGACAAATGAAGTTCCTGGGAAATACAATGAGGAAGGATGACTTGGAGAACCTGATACTAACAGGCCAGATAGAGGGAAAAAGAGGCAGGGGAAAGCAGCGAATAACATATTTGAAGGGCCTGAGCCGGTGGATTACAGAACGGGGTCTGAGAGACGTTACAGGAGAAAGCGTGCTAAGAGCCACCAGGGATAGGGAGACGTGGAAGGCCATGAAGGGACATGGTATATCAAAGAGAAAAGAAGATTCAATGCATGAACAAATGTTAGATTTATAAACGTGCAAAATGGATTCTGATGAGAAAAATCTCCTGTACCGACAGTGTAAGCCAACATTCCTAGCAGTAGATGCGGCTAGAGATTCAATGTAATCCTCCCATTTGAGGTCATTTGAAATAATGGAACCATGGAGGAACTGTGTGTTGCACTCTAGAACAAAGAGATTATAATATAATTTAATTGGTAACATCTCAGGCAAAGCACTCAAGCTACTTAGGTGAAAATGATGTGGAAGAATTAAGAAAAAGAACATTAATGATGAGCAGAAAGTGAAAAGAATAATCAGAAGGACAGTAGATAGATTTCTGCATATTTGGCTAAAGATTTGGCCGGAGAGCACAGAGCCAAAAGGAAGTTCTGCAAGCGAGAGGCACGTGAAAAGAAATTGTTGCCATAGAACTTACGATTACATCTCGACAGCTCAACTGTAAATTGATGAGATCTCGATGCCAGTCTTTTACTGCGCTTAAATTCAAAATGTCTAGTTTTAGATAGGCTAAACTATCGCCCGGTTTGACACTCTACCCACGTCTATTGAACAGGTGTAGAGGCTCATCTCTTGTTCCCTTTTTAGCATGTGGATTCCGGCTTTCTTATTTTCAATCTTTTCACTCTTACGTAGCCCCCTGCACATCAGTGGCGTTACCGCCTTGCTTTGATTTTAAAAAAAATACCATAGTGAAGAAATTATTCGAATAATTACCCTGAAAGTATTTATATAAAAAAAGGCACAGATAAGCAACATTACGGCAGTTTTCAAGTGACTGAATCCCAACCACCAGATCAGGGCTAATAACATTGCTGATTCTTTTTAGGATCTTATCAAAAAGCTAACTATAAATAGTAGGAGGACAGGACTGTAAGTGACGACAATATTCTAAGCATAGACGAATGGTAGAGTTATTGATATTTAAGATCGATTCCGAAGAGAACTATTGTCTCGCACGACACAGGGAACCGATTTTCGTTTAGCAGCAGGCCTAGCAATGGATTCAGTAGACTCTTTCCACTTCATCACAGCGGAGAACATTAAACCGAAAAGGCGCAGCGAGTCACTTTACTGGAATTTAGCACCATCCATGCTGATTAAAAACTGGAACAACAGATGATGACTTTAGTCACGCAGGAAAGCTGGAGGCTGAGGCCGAAGCCGCGAGGCTTTTATTATAAAGTTTAGCGCGCACAGGAGTTAGTTCAGAAGCACACTACTTCACCACTATTACAGGGGAAGCATCAGGTCTACATACTTTATGAAAATCTAGGTTAGAGATAATAGCTGAAACCATGAAAGTGCAAATACGCTTATCAATTAAAAAGAAATATTACTTAGCTGAGAAAGGGCCCGGTGGTGAGAGATGATGAAACAATTCAGCAATTCAGGAGCTTCCCGAAAAGAGGTAGAAGGCTAATAGGTTAATAGGTTAATAGCTTGAAAAATCGAACTACTCACCAGACTGCTTAAAAACCGGAACAGCAGATGATGACATCCAGCAGGTAGGAAAGCAGTAAAGCGGGAGGCATTATTACAGAGATACCATCGGGTCTACATGGTTTTTGCTGAAGCTAATTTGGAGATAATAGCTAAAACCATGGAAGGGGTTATATACATATCAATCAATAGAGTTATATGCGTATAACTCGTATGCATATAACTAGGAAGCTAGACAGTGGTGTTCCGAATGAGTCAAGTATAGCATCCAGCAGCGGAATGAGCCAAAGTTGTTTGAGGCTATGCTATGCCTCAATCTCTCGGCAAACGGGAATTTTGCTCTATAAAGGACATGTTCACAAGCGAACAATGATGAAAAGACGCCTGTTTTGACGAGATTCGTCACGCTGGTATAGCCGAAAATAGTGGTTTTTGTGGGCTATAGCGGCCGAGTATGCTGATGGAAACCATGGAAAAGATTAGGGTTTCACCTGGTATTTCCTAAAAGAGATGAAAGTATCTATTTTTGAAGAAGCAGAGCTTCCATCTCATTCTGTTTAATACACTTACAAATTCGTGTAATAGTGTCAGTGTGTAATATTTTTTGCTGGGATAGTGTAAATTATATGTTCCATATTCTGGTTTCCTGAAAGAAATAAAGTATAAAATAGTATTATACTTAAGAAAAGTACTCTAACTTAATAAAAAATAGCAAGAATACTTCCATCCGAGATAATACTGCTTTTTATGGGTTTAAATCTCTAGAAGAACCACCAACTGAGGAGCAATTAACGAAATTTGGAACGATTTATTTGCTCTAATTTTCAAAAGTAATTTTCGTAATACCACCAACAAGCTACAAAAACAATGTGGATGAATATTTTTATGTTCGACTAATATGAAGAAAAAAATTTTTTAATCGAACAAGACAAGCTCACCTCCTATTCTACACAACGTCATCTGAAGAATAAAGAAAAAAGTTGTATGCCTTTATTTTTATATACGTGTTATGGTCGTCATTTTATTAAGTGAGCATGAAAAAGGTAAGCGCTTCTATAAGAGAAAAGATAACAAGTTTTGGGACCTCGCCGTCGAATTAATAATCATGGTCCCATTGAAGAGAATGCAGCATATATGTCGTTTTGGTTGCAATTTAATTTTCGTCATCCTTGACTCCAATTATACAACACAAGTTCATGGGTCTCGTTTGAAAGCAAAACGCCGTGCAAGTTAAGTTCAATGTCAGTACTGGCGTGGATGATCCACATAAACACGTCATTGGTTCGAAATACGACGCTAATATAATTAATTCCCATTCGCATGCATTCAGGGATTTCATATACTCACAGAACAATATATTAACTTTGATCCATATAAATGAGTTCACTTAGCACATAATTTATGGAATATTTTGGAGATTTCAGACCGTTTTTGTCGAAGATGTTGACGAGGTCCAAATGTATGTGCGACTCCAGATATAATACAATTTTAGAGTTACAACTACTGCATGTCACAACATATCTACAGAAATCAACTCGCCGCTTCTGGAATCAATGCTATTTCGATTTGTTGTCTTTTACCAGGCAACCTGTAAAAATGACAATATTCGATGCTATGACTTTTGTCACGTTAGAGTGTATGGATTTCTGTTTTACATCACATTGTCAATCTCTTCATATTTATTTATTTATTTACATCTTATTTCTGTCAGTTATAATAATTTAATGCGTTAATGTGGAATACAAGCCACACTTTTATAGATTCTATAAATAATTGTACGATTTATAACTTACAAAAGACCACGGGTGTGTGTTTTAATCTTGTACGAGAAGGAGGAAGAGGGAAAACATTTAAAGGAAAGGCTGTGAAATATAGCGAGTTGCAGTCACGCTGAAAGCGACACTTCAGATTCTCGGCTTTCAAACAGGATCCCGTGATATGGAACAATTATTTTCCCTTTTAATACATCTTTCTTTTTACAGGTGGCGTCTTCATCTAACGAAGTTAATGCGATGTCTTCAATGAATCGGCTTTCTTCGACGTTCTTCCATATTTAATGGCTGGGCAGGTGAGGAGGTAAATAAGTAAATAATGCGAGGTGTTGTATAATTGACAAAATCGATGGGATGGCAAGCAAAAGGGTAGAATTTCGAAAGATGACGAATATCTCTTCAAGAAGAGGACATACTTGGATAGAAGCGGAATAGATAGAGTAAGATAAAAGCAAACAGATGGATATATGTTAATAAAATGATATATATATATATATGTGTGTGTGTGTGTGTGTGTGCGTGTTGTGTATATAGACATATGTTAATAACCTGATATATATATATATATATCATATATGTGTGTGTGTGTGTGTGTGTGTGTGTGTGTGTGTGTGTGTGTATTTATATATAGAGAGAGGGAGATTGATAGACGTGAACAGATTTTAATAGAGAGACAGGGAGAGACAGAGAGAGAGAGAGAAAGAGGAAAAAAGGAAGTTTGAGATAGATAGATAGATAGATAGATAGATAGATAGATAGATAGATAGATGTGGATAATTTCGGATAGAGACAGACAGATAGATAGATAGATAGACAGAAAAATAGATAGATAGATAGATAGATAGATAGATAGATAGATAGATAGATAGATAGATAGGGACAGAACAAAATTCATATAAATAGACGAGTACATTCACTTTGTGTGTCAACCAAGAAAGAAAGCAAGATCGTCTCAGATAAATATGAAATTGAGAGAAACTTTTTAAAGGAGAAATGAAGGATCGCGTGGAAATTTAATAGAATTGGTTTAAAAAAAAAGAGAACAGAAAAAAAAGATTGTTCAGCATGTTTGCCATTAGAGTACAATTTCGTTTCTGAAAATGTGGAATGTTTGCATGAAATGAGCCTTTTCGTAAGTGAGTTTTGGAAAAGTAACACCAGCGAACTTATGGGCTTTCTTCTTTATTATGTTTTGAAAATCTTTGTAATACAAGTTGCAATTGCTCTAAGTAATCACCAGATGCCTGAGCGTCAGCAGAATATCGCAATAAATCTATCTATCTATCTATCTATCTATCTATTTATCTATCTATCTATCTATCTATCTATCTATCTATCTATCTATCTTTGAATTTGAGTATGAATGTTGTTTCACTGCATATCAACCTCTATGTGTTATTTAATGCCAAAAAGGTGGGGTTTTTAACGTAGTTAAATGTTTGGTTATAGTGAGAAGTCAGATTTGAATTTTTTTAATTTTTATATTAGAAAATTGAAAATGTTTTCTAGATTTGTATTCAAAAATGTTTTGCTGAGAACAGTTTTCCCTTCTGAAATGTATCATGGTAATAATTTTTTCTTCAAAAGTGTATTGATGAAAATAATTTTCCTTCAGAAATATATATTTTTCTATAAAAGTCTATTTTTATGTATATATTTCTATAAAAGTCTATTTTATACTTTCATAGTGTTTTGACTCCTGTTTGGGGTTAACTATTTGCCCATAGCTGGGATCCTAACTGGTGCTACCACTCGGGGTCAGGGTGGACATTAGGAGGTGGTTCCATGCTCCTCAGAACCTTCCAATAAGAGGCCTTGCTGCCGGATGCACTTTGCCGTCATGCTCATGAAACTTTATCCTTTTTTCTTTACTCATTTCATCCCAAGCAAGGCATTCCCCTGCCACTATTGCGCAGAGGGTTACATAGGGGAAGTTAAAGAGAAAGAGAGATTACATATAGGAAATGTCAGAAGGAGAGTGATAGACGGGTAAGGATACCGTGGATGAGGTTTGGGCAGATGGGAAGAGTGTTTGAAAGAATGGATGCTAGTTCGTGTGTTAGGGGGTTTCTGTTGATCTTATATTTAAACTCCTGGAGATTGTAGCTGTCGGGGAAGCAATCATGTGGGGATGTCGGGATGTGCGAGAAAAGAATCTGTGGGAGTAGAAATTGCGGTTACATTTTATCGGTTTCACTGTAAAAGGGTGGGACCTAGTTGCTAATCTAGTATCTCGTGCAAATTTGTACCTAGGGGGCACTACTGATCTAAGTTCATTGGAGCAGAAGCCGTGAAAGTATTTATAGAAGAGACACAGGGAAGCCATGTCGCGCCGGTGAGAGAGTGACTGCAGCCGGTCTGCCAAGTCGGTATCAATTACATTACAGACTGTCCGTTGTATTTTGTCAAGAACTCCGAGGAGAATACCAGGGGCACCCGACCAGTATTCAGTACACTGGCGGATGGTAGATTTATATATTTGCAGGATAGATTCAGACGGAAAAAACTTCCGGGCCTGCACAGAGAATCGATATTCATAGCACGGATTTAGCAATGGATTCGATATAGTCATCCACTTGAGGTCCGCTGAAAGTGTGAGGCCAAGGAGGCGTAGTGTTTTACTCTCTGAGATGCAAGCCTGTTACATGCTAATTGGAGGTAGGTGCGATTGTCTATGGTGGTTAATAGATAGCAGCTTCGTTTTAGAAACATGAAAATTTACGAGCCATTTCTTACCCCAGTTCACTACGGATTGAAGATCCTTTTCAATCTCGGCTGAGAGGTTCGCTTTGTTGCTCACACCATCGGCGTACATACCTACTTTGGAACTTATGGCATCAGGGAGATCATTAATATAGATCAGAAAGAGCGTAGGACCTAGGATAGAGCCTTGAGGGACACCCGCGTTCGTATGGTAGATCTGGGAGGCATGTCCGTTTAATACCACATTCAATGTGCGGTTAGAGAGGAAGGACTCTATTAGGTCAAATGTCCAGTTATACCAGAGCTCCGTAGTTTGCGTAGATTCTGCCGAACGCTTTAGGGATATCCAAGGTAACGGTTCGGGCTTCACCATTCTTGTCAAGAGCCTGGTATATATACTCACTGATGGTCGTTAGCATATAAGCAGTATTCCTGGTGAAGCGGAAGCCATACTGTTTGTCCGAGAGGAGCCTGTGGGCTGTGAGATGCTGGAATCACCTCGGCGTTGATAATGGCTTCGAACACTTTGCCAAAGATCTGAAGATCTATCTATCTATCTATCTATCTATCTATCTATCTATCTATGTGTGCCTGTCTAACTCTAAATTTTTTAATATCTGTCTATATATCTGTTAATATCAATTTACGTGTATCTTTCAACATCTAAATTTGCTTCTATCTATCTATCTATCTATCTATCTATCTATCTATCTATCTATCTATCTACGTCTTTTAAATCGCGAATATTTCTATAAAAATTAGAACAACAGTCCGAACGATGGGATTAATGTAACGATACGCCTCATCGTAGAAATATAGACAGATGGCGAATATTTTGTCATTTGCTTCATTTAAATATTTTTTTCCAATCTATACCATTTTTGCGTAATAAATTCGTTTTTTATGTTTGATTTATTTTGTTCGGACGAATAAACGAAATTCTCCACTATCCAAAGGCAAGTCATCAATACTGACATATGACAACAGTCCGTCTAAATTTCTATCTTAGTATTGTCACGTGACTGAGTTGGACCAAACATTGAGAAACAGAGATATAATTATTCTTAGCACAAATTTTATCACTATTGCTTCACATCTAGCATTGTACTATTATCACGAGCACTCCCTTTGTGCTATTGTGGTGTTTATACATTCACACCCGCACACATACCCATATTGCCACGCGTATTTGTCAACTACTATTATGCTTAAACCAACATGCTGTATTTATCCGCGAGACACGCTATGTTAGCAGGCCCGGACTGGTCATCCAGTGTTCACATGAAAAAACCTATTTCCCCGCGTTTATCGCACGTCCATATAAGCAGGGCACATATTGTGTGTATTTTGGCAGCATTTTGTCATTAATACAGGTTTCGTTGAATAATATAGACAAGTTTTGTTTATTTATTTTTTGTAGGATCCTTTCGTATAGTCTGATAAGCTTGATGGTGCTATCGTTAAAAGACGACAAGAAATCACAGTAATTGTTGGTTTTTTATATCTGGTCTGAGCTTTCGGCATACATAAGCCATTATCAAAGAATATAGTGAACATAGAATATTTAAGTTATTAACAAAGTGGAATTAAACAAAGAGAATTAAACCAAAGAGACAAGTCCATTATTTCTAACGTGGCGGATGGCCGCAGACGGTGACAAAATGATGGCGGTATGGTTCTTGGTCCGATTACAGGCATTGAAGTATGTTAGTGGAGATATCAAAATTTATTTTATTTAAGCTAGGTTTAAGATGTTTGTTGTAGATAACTTCTAGGATTTTGAGTTTTCGTTTATTATTTTTTTGTCTTAGTATATATTTTTTCAACGAGCGTTTTTTGGGGAAGTGTGCGTTGATAACCGTGTTGTTTTAAATGTTGGAATATGTTTGAATTGTCATTTAAGTGTAACGTAAGACGCCGTGCGAGCAAGTTGGTAGTATGGCCAATGTAGATAGTATTTAGTTTGTTAGAGATACATTCTCGAAAGGGGTATTTGAATTTATAAACTACATTGGTTTTTTGCAAATCGCTAACGGGGAGGAGTCGTTGCGGACGAATGAATTGGATGTAGTGGATTTAGCGTAATATATGATAAACTTAAATCTTTTGTTGGGGTCTGTCAGAGACATATTAGTGTGTATGAGTTTTTGTCGGATATTTTCATCTAGTTGGTAGTTGGAATGCATTTGGCTACGATATAAGAGAGTGATATGTTTGGGATTAGTTAGGCTAGTATCATATGTTGTTTTTTCCGTGTTAAGGCTTTTAAGAAAATGTCGTATTTATTCATCAACTGTGTAGTTGGGAAAATTATTGTTGATGAGTGTCTGTTTTATGTTTTTTAGTTCGCTGTGGAAGATCTGTTTTGTAGACGAATTGGTTTTAGCACGATGTAGCAGATTTTTTATAATGGCTATTTTGTAATTGTGGGGCATTCACTAATATAATTGAGTGTGGAGGGATTTTTGTTAGTGGGTTTTTTATACGGTGAGATAGTAAATTTATTGTTGTCATCAGTGTTAATTAGCATGTCAAGGAAAGGAATTTTGTTGTTATTGCTAAGTTCATAAATGAATTTTAAAACTGAGTAATTTTAAAACTGTTTTTGAAGTTGTAGGATTTCGTCGGTATTTTTAATTAATAGTAGAATATCATCAACGTATCTTAATTATATGGATGTTTTTTTAAAATTTGTAAAGGTAGTATTTTCGAGGTTCGACATGTAGAAATTGCTAAATGTCGGACCGAGTACTGAACCCATGGAAACACCGTCACGTTGTATATATATATATAGTGTTGTTTGTATCAACAAAAGGGACTACAAGTGTTGTTTTTCCTAACTCACACATACACACCCGCACTAACTGCAGGTCGCAATTATGCGCCAAGTTATTTACTC
>JBBBDQ010028638.1:0-62500 GCA_037127315.1 Ascarosepion bandense | reverse complement strand
GCCTTGATGACACGACTCAAAGTTGAAATTCTTACCAACAATATCCGCGATCACTCTCTTAGGCTTGCTTTGTGTTCGTGCAGCGTTTCAATTTTCGTACGCTTCCTTTGGAGTAATATCCGTCGCAGACAATGGCCGTAAGACAACTAATCGATAGACGGGACAACAGTGTCTTGATATAATATAAGTCTGATGCAATCACAGATGACGCAATATTTTTCAAGACCAAATAAATTTCACCATGCACCCCGAAAACAAATTCATATTACTGCACAACACTCCAAATGAACTAAACTGAGGAAAAAATAAAAATCTATTTATTATAATAAACTCCAGTGGGTTTAAAATTGACTGTGTGATGAAAGAAAGGAAACTAAAGCAGTTGTTTCAAATCATTTGCACAAATGAATTGAAACAATTCCTTAAGCCAAATGAAGTTAAGTTTAGTAAATAAAATGGCCACCGCGTTTTGGGATGATGATTAACGAGCTAATTAGGTGGATCATTATTACTGAGTAGTGAGATTACGGTTCCTACTTGTTTTCTTGTGCAGATCTGAGTTTGGCTTAGTAAACAAAACTGATGTCTCAGTTTAAATGTAAAGATCAGCAATCTCGGTTAGATGACTACTGCTGCTGAGTAGACATGTTCAACTCTTCGTGTTCCCTTCGTAATCATGGACTCATCTCATACAAAATTATTTTTCCCAACTTTGGCTTGGCGCCCCTGACTTGTTGCACTGATCACCAAGTTTAACTTAGTAAACAGAGACCATATAAAAGAAAATCGAAAGAAAAGGACGGTGATAGAAAGGTAACTAAAGCAGTTGGTTTCAGTTAATTTTCACAAGGGTGTAGATAGATAAGTGAATAGGTAGATATTAAACTGATGTGGATTTTTCTACAGATACGATGTGGATATGTATCACAAAGCCATCATTAAAAAATTAGGAAGTTTTATAAAAAGGCGTCTAACAAATAGCATGTATAGTGATGTCAAAAAATAGCCTCTGAACTAAAAAATGATAACAGAATTTTCAAATTTCACAAACAATAAACATTCATCACAGTTAAAGATCACAAAAAAATCCTAAACTACCCCTAATCGCTATTACTCAACTCAACTAAAAATAATATTGGTAAAATCAGCAATACATACATGAAAGAGCGTGAAAATCCACTAAAAATGCTCTAGGAATTAACCAGTGGCATAAAACAGTGGAAGCCATAGAATGGTTTACCAATATAAAAAGGAAGAATGAATTTATATTCATCTAATTCGATATTTGGGATTTTTACCCGTTCATCGCCGAGAATTTGCTAATATTTGCTATAAATATATCAATAAATTCCTACACTAGTAGCGATCTCGGTACAAATATCACAAAACAACATCTATACTAGTCCATGATTGTTGTCTGTGGTCCAAACGAAGTAACACAAAATTTAATATTACTATACAAGCGTATTATTGAGTGGATACATGCAAAATTGTCTGAATTTTGTTGTTAAGAGGGATAACGATTTATTTTCGATACTATTGGAAATTGGAGTAGACAGACTAAACTATCGCCCGGTTCACACTCGACCCATGTCTATTGAACAGGTGAAGAGGCTCATCCCTTGTTTCCTGTTTAGGATGTGGTTTCCAGTTCTTCTCTTTTCCAATCTTTTCACTCTTTTTTTAAATTTTTTTTCAATTGGAGTAGATAGACTAAACTATCGCCCGGTTCACACTCCACCCACATCTATTGAACAGGTGAAGAGGCTCATCCCTTGTTTCCTGTTTAGGATGTGGTTTCCGGTTTTTCTCTTTTCAAGTCTTTTCACTCTTACGTAGCCCCCATCGCATCAGTGGCACTTTCGCCTTGCTTGGGGTGATATGATTAAAAAAAAACAAAAAAAAACCTAATTTTTTAAAGAGATGACAGTGTAATTCTCTCCACTAAAACAAATCCACGAAATATAAACCGATTTAAAAAGAAGCTTATCACTTTTTTTAAAGATCAAGAGCTGAATATTACTATTAACACCCATGCCAAAATGATCAAATTTCTTGATGTGACCTTGGATCTGAATACTGGGTATTATAAACTATACACTAAAGATCTATAAAACCATAGATACAGCAGAAAAGAATCAAACATCTACAAAGAATTCGTAATAATTTACATAAAACAGTCCAAATTAGATTATCTACCAACTCTATTAATAACGAAATATTTGATAATAATAAAATTAAATATATAAAATCTTTAGAATTTATCAACCATAATGTGAATTTAGAGTGTTTAAAAAAATAAAAGAAGGTAAAAATAAACAGAAACATCGTAAATGTAACATTATGTGGTTTACTCCACCATTCAATCATAATGTTCTAACGAAAATCGAAATAATTTTTCGAAATTTATTTCATAAGCACTGTAAGAATTCCTTCTTCTTCTTCTTCTTCTTCTTCTTCTTCTTCTATGTGCCCTGTCCCTTCAGGACGTAGGCGATCATGGATCTCCACGTCTCCCTATCCCTTGTGGCTCTTAGTATGTTTGCTCCTGTTGCTCCTGGCAACCCCCGTTCCGTCATCCACCTGATCAGACTCTGCAGGTATGTTATCCGCTGCCTTCCTCTGTCTCTCCTTCCTTCTATCTGACCAGTCAGTATCAGGTTCTCCAGGCTCTCCTTCCTCATTGCATGTCCCAGGAACTTCAGTTGTCTCCTCCTGATGCTCAGCATCAATTTCCTTTTGTTGCCATTCTTTCTAACACCTCGTCGTTGCTTGTATGCTCAGTCCACGATATCCGTAGCATCCTTCTGTAGAACCACATTTCGGCCGCTTCCAGTTTTTTCCTCATTTTCGATGATATTGTCCAGCATTCACAGCCGTACTGAAGAACTGACATCACGTAGCAGTCTAGCACTCTTTTCTTCGTTTCTATTGAGATTTTCCTGTGTGTTAGTATTTTGCTCATCTTCTGGAACGCGTCCTTTGCCATGCCAATTCGCCTTCGGATCTCCGTTTCGCACTTTCCATCTCCTGTTAGAACACTTCCTAGGTACTTACATTTTTGGACTTGTTTGATTCTGTTATCCCCCACCTGTATTTGGCATTTTGGGTTGTATCTTTTGCTGATGACCATGCACCCAGTTTTCTTAAAGTTTATTTGTAATCCCTTCTTGTCACTCTCCACTGCTACTTTCTGTATGAGATCTTGCAGTTTCCTTTCCGTGTCCGCAATCAGTACTGTATCGTCCGCGTATCTTATGTTGTTCAGGTTGTGGCCTCCAATAACAAATCCTGGTGTGTCATCGAGGGTCCTCAAAATATTCTCGCTGTCAAGGCTGAACAAATCCGGTGAAAAGACACATCCTTGTCTTACGCCTTTTTCTATCTTTGTGTATCTACTGAGGTCGTTACCTGTCCGTATGCAGGCCGTTTGCTGCCAGTAGAGATTATTGATTATTCTTATGTCTTTGCCGAAAATGTCGAGGTTGCCTAGCATTTCCATCAATTCTTTGTATCGTATTTTGTCGAATGCTTTCGCGTAATCCATGAATCATAGGTACAAGTTTTTCTTCATTTGTAATGCCCTTTCAGAGAGCATCCTAATCATGAATATGGCGTTCCTTGTTCCAGTGTCCTTGACGAACCCGCACTGTTCCTGCCCTATCTCTGGCCTGATTCTGCTTCTCGCTCTATTCATCAGGATTCTGACAATCAGTTTTGTAATGTTAAAGATCTTTAAGAATTAATGTTAAGATCAACTATAGCTACATTAATAACATCGATAAATCTATATCACCACATAACAACGTTTTTTTGAAAAGCATATTTGCAACAAAGACAACGTTAATTGTTTTAAATGTAAACGCGACTGCCGATAAAATATGATCAGTCGATTAAACGATCAATGTATGAATGATAATATTTTTTTTTTTTTGGTTCCACTGAAAATCATTGAAAATTTCATTTCTACAATCATCGAATGATTTTAGGTAATATAAATTAAAACGGCACATCCTCCTTTAAATATTTCTGGCATTTAAAAAAGTGTGGTATTTTACCTGCCATAAATGGGATATAATAGGGGAACCTAAATCTTACAACAGGAAAGAAATATATGTAAACTCTGTTTCGCTGAGAAATTAAAACTTAAAAACCCCTAGCTTATTAAACAAGAAAAATGAATTGACGGTTATATGCAGACATAAAAATAAATTCTACTTAAATAGTTGGTTCAGATTAACTAAAGATTGTTTAGTAATGATTAATAATAGATAATTTGTAATAATTAACTAATCTACGAGCTTAAACTTATAATGTAAACTATGTTTATTTAATAAAAGTTCAAGTAATCTACCTTTATTTTTGATATGAATACTTTATATTTAAAACTATAATATATTTTCTGTATATATATATATATATATATATATATATATATATATATATATATACTAATCCTGTTAATTTTAAATTCAATACATGACTTTTAAAATTAAAATTAAATTATCTGTAATACCAGATAATTATGACAACAACCAGATATGTTTATCAAAATTTAAATTACATAACTTTCAGTATATACTCAGCACTTGAAGACTGCGTCGTGCATGAAAATCCGAGTTGTGTTATTGGCAAGGAATAATATATATATTCGTTATATACAGTGAGGGGAAACAAGTATTTGGACAGTAAAAAAATAGATTTAGAATCATATATTGAAAGAAAACCATTGTCTGAAGCTCACAATATACTCGTAAAACAATCATAAATGCAAATGCATGCTATTTAACACATCGCTGAATGGCCCTGGTTAGAAATTAATCTAGAGCAAAAAGTAATGGCGACCTACAGGCAGAAAAGTTTCTGCCTAATATGTCATGACGATGCTTGCCATACGTATACTATTAAAATGACTATTGTACACACACACACACACACACACACACACACACACACATTTAAATTATTTATATTGTGTATTTATTAAGCAATCACTCATTTCTGAAAGTTTCATTAAAAATTACAGAGAAGCTGCTATGGTTATACATATTTTATTTTCCATAATTTTTCATGTATGTGATAAATTTTTTCAGTACATAAGTTATATGAAAATTGTCCGAATATTTTATTAACTCAAAAGCTCTCAGTTATACTTGTAACAATTATCAAGGATTAATTCTCTTTTACTTTAAACTGGATATATGGATTATTTTATGTACACTACCGGCCATAATTATTAGGTCACACCAGTTTGTTTTTTTTACAAGAAATGATGTATTTCATACTATTTGTAGTATTTATTGCCAAGTGGATAATTCTAAAAGAAAATAGAATGATTCTTTTGTTATTATTACTTTGCAAAATTTTAAAGGCAGCCAAGAAGCCTTTGCAAGAGAGTTATTTACTCTTCTCCCTCACTTGAGAGAGATGTGAAGAAGAGACGCAAGAGTTCACAAAAACTGGACACCAGAACAGTTCATTTGATGCACATGTTATTGCGCCGTATTAACAAAAGAACCATTCTATTTTCATTTAGAATTATTCACTTGGCAATGAATACTAAATATAGTCTGAAATAGATCTTTTTTTTAAAACTGAGGTGGCCAAATAATTATGGTTGGGAGTGTATCTAGAGTTATAGGAATTATTTATTTTCCAAAAACGATCAGTTCACTGGATGTAATTTAAATACACATGAAGAACTACCAAATTCCGTAATATACTCGTCGGTAATATAAATTTAATAGTATCATCCACATATTAAAATAATGCTAAAAATAATGGAAGCATCATTAACAAAATAGAAAAGTAACATCAACTAGGAACATGGCCACAACCTGCTGACCGTGTTTGGTTTCTGTTATTTAATACAGTTTTTTTTTGTGATTCTGTAGCGCCATTTAAGACAGCCAGCTTCACTCACTCAAAGCCTTTTTTAACCGTCGATTTTAGAAAGCAGTTGAATACAGTTTAGTTTTTTCCTGAATTTGTTTGGCGCTATGAATGACATCCATATGAAGGATGCTATTAACCCTGGAACACTAACCATTAAAGTTACACCACTACTAACCACTAAAGTTACACCACTACTAACCATGTGTATATCATACCCGATTTTAAAAATATCAAAAAAATATTAACTATAAATCTTTATTTGAAATATTTTACATGCAAGTACTGCAAAGTTTGAACTTTGATTTAACATTAACAGGAATTAAAAAAACATATTATTTAGGTAAGAAAATCAGGTACTGAATATCTAATAAAATTATAATTAAAATGTCGTCATTTGCGCTTGGTAATATATACCCATGGTTAGTGTTCTAGGGTTAACATCAGTAAGAGACAGCTGGAGTTTCTGGGACATGTAATGAGGAAGGAAGGTTTGGAAAATCTGATACTCGCAGGACATAAGAAAGAGAAAAAACGGCGTATGATATACTTAGTGGCGGAACAGAGTTTAGAAGAAATAATAGAAAGTTTTAATTTATTATCTTAATAAATTTTGTCTTTCTGCTATTTCTCCTAATACAAAGGACAGAAAGTTATGGAGAGCCATGATAGCATAAATTCTAGGTTGTCACGACACAGAAAGAAGAATATTTAAGTTTCATTGCTTTATGTTATTCTCTACTTGGTGAGGTTTAGAACCATTACATAGTATACAATCCTGATCAAAAATTTAAGACCAATTAAAAATCTTTAAAAAGAAAATTTTTTTACAGATAGATTTTAAACTCCTACCACTTAAGGTTACCAATACTACAATATAAAACATTATGGAAACAAAAAGCTACACGCTAAACATTTTATTTATAAATTTACATTTTTATAAAATGAGGCGATTTACGCATGATCAAAATTATAAGACCAGGGGTATAAATTGTTAGATCTATGGTAATTCCAATGTTTTTAGTTCAGTTAGAGATTAGCAATCACTGCGTAAAGGTGTTACCATGCCTAAAGTAAGCAAACTTACCAAAGTTGAGCGTTCTCGAATTCTAGAATTCCATAAGCAAGGTTTGTCACAGCGGGCGATCGTAGCTAAGGTAAATCACAGTAAAACTGATTTGCAACTTTCTAAAGAACAGTGAGAATTATGGGAAAGCAAAATCCTCTGGTAGGCCCCAAAAAATTTCTCCTGCATTGAGTAAGAGAATAAGACGGGTTGTTATGAAATAGGGGGGACTTTCTTCTAGTCAAATTAAGGCAGTCACAGATACTTTTGCAGTCCTGTGACCATCAGACAACACTTACGACAAAAAGGCATGGTAAAGAAAAAGTGTAAACAAATTCCTCGGCTGCTTCCACGTCAAAAGGTGGACCGCTTAAAGTTTGGTTGTGAATACCAAACATGGGACGTTGAGAAGTGGAAGAAAGTCTTGTTTTCTGATGAGAAAAAATGATGGTCCTGATGGCTTCCAACGATATTAGCATAACAAAAACATGCCTCCTGAAATTTTCTCCACACGTTATTGTGGTGGAGGGTCCCTAATGTTATGGGGTGCCTTTTCTTACAGAAGGACGATGGAGCTCCAGGTGGTGCAAGGTTGTCAAACAACGGCTGGTTATGCTAGCATGCTACAAAAAGCATCATTGATGATGGAGGGCCATCGTTTGTGTGTGGATTGATGGTTATTCCAACAGAATAATGCTGCAATCCACGCTGCAAGACGGACCTTGACCTTTCTACAAGAAAATGGGATCCATCCCTTGGGACATCCTGCATGCTCACCAGACTTGAACCCAATTGAAAATGTTTGAGGATGGATGACAAGAGATGTTTATCGAAATGGCAAACAATATTTAACAAAAAATGAACTTCGTGAAGCCATCTTCAGAAGCTGGAGCAACCTCCCCAGCACCTTAATGGAAACGCTTATTTTTAGCATGCCCGACAGAATTTTTGAAATCATCAAAAGCAGTAGAGATAGAACTCATTATTAAATTTGGTTGTTGAATGTTTTCATACACTTTTCATACACTTTATGTACAATTTCGTAGAATTTTTGTCTCTGGTCTTATAATTTTGATCATGTGTAAATCGCCTCATTTTATAAAAATATAAATTTCTAAATAAAATGTTTGGAACATAGCTTTTTGTTTCTATTACCTTTTAGAGTGTAGTATTGGCAACCTTAAGTGGAAGGAGTTTAAAATCTATCCGTAAAAAAATATTTCTTTTTAAAGATTTTTAAGTGGTCTTAAAATTTTGATCAGGAGTGTATAAGTATAAAATGACTCCATATGATTTTAATATAAAATTAAAAAAAGGGGGGTTACATTGATTAGCAGAAAATGTAAGCATTATTAATGGAATAGAGTGATCGTAATTGTTTTTTTTAACCCTAGAACACTAATCTTTATTTGAAATATTTTACATGCAGGCACTTCAAAATTTGTATTTGAGTTAGCATTAATAGGAACTAAAAACATGTTATTTAGGTAAGAATATCATGTACTGAAAATTTAATTTATTTCTAATTTAAATTTGCGTCATTTGCGCTGGATATGGTCATCAGCAAAAGATACAATCCAAAATGCCAAATACAGGTGGCGAATAACAGAATCAAACAAGTAGAAGAATTTAAGTACCTAGGAAGTGTTCTAACAGGAGATGGAAAGTGCGACACGGAGATCCAAATGCGAATTTGCATGGCAAAGAACGCGTTCCAGAAGATGAGCAAAATACTAACACACGGGAAACTCTCTATAGAAACGAAGAAAAGATTTCTAGACTGCTACGTGATGTCAGTTCTTCAATACGGCTGTGAATGCTGGACAATATCATCGAAAATGAGGACAAAACTGGAAGCGGCCGAAATGTGGTTCTACAGAAGGATGCTACGGATACCGTGGACTGAGCATACAAGCAACGTCGAGGTGTTAGAAAGAATGGCAACAAAAAGGAAATTGATGCTGAGCATCAGGAAGAGACAACTGAAGTTCCTGGGACATGCAATGAGGAAGGAGTGCCTGGAGAACCTGATACTGACTGGTCAGATAGAAGGAAGGTGAGACAGAGGAAGGCAGCGGATAACATATTTGCAGGGACTGATCAGGTGGATGACGGAACGGGGGTTGCCAGGAGCAACAGGAGCAAACATACTAAGAGCCACAAGGGATAGGGAGACGTGGAGAGCCATGATCGCCTACGTCCTGAAGGGACAGGGCACATAGAAGAAAAAGAAGACTATATAACCATGGTTAGTGTTTTCTTTTTAAGGACGTGACACAATTTTTTTTTCTCGTTGCGGTTTCTGTTTTGTAGCAATTCTTTTTCTGAGAGAACGAACTATTTTCAATTTCCTGTTCTCTTGTTCTAAATTTGTTATTATTCATCAGAAGGCCGACGTATCAGAAGTGTATAGTATTTACTAATTACACACCCGGACCGATACATTATACGAAACGACCATTCGGTGTCTGCGGGTGCAAAATTTCTTGTGAACGGGGAATTTGATGAATACATTTTATTTCCGTTCATTATCGTAAGAGCCCTTAAAAAGATGGCGTAAAGTGTGGAACCATCTCCAATACGGAGTAGTAATATACTATATATATATATATATATATATATATATATATATATATATATATATACTTTGGCAGAAAATTTTCTTAAAATATACTTTATGAAATATCACAAGGAAAATCTAATAATTTTTGTTGTCTAATTTTTCGAATATTCTTAGATTTTCCATTTGAATAATGTCTAAAAGGACCTTGAACAATATACACAACGGGCAATTTTTCCTTTCACCAAACGGAAATATATAAATATATATTTCTCGTTGAAACATATATATATATGTGGATAAATGCATGGATAGATAGATGGATGGCCACTCGTATCCAAGGGTGTCTGTCTGCTAGGGTGACTAACTAATCATTGTTCTAAACGACTGCTTTGGCATATTTGGTTTTACTCAACACCCATAGTGAAAACTTGTGGTTTAAACTGCAGCTATGTTTAGCCGGTTTTAGTTACAATTTTTGGGAGAAAGCGTTTTATATTTCGTGATCAATACACTGAACTCAAACCTTCTATCACGATGACTTATGACTTTGTGTTAGCAAAACCAAGGACGGCTCCTTGATACTTCCGTGTATCAATTTTATTTTACAAGACTTGGGTGAACCCACGTTATTGTTTTCAGTCGCATTTCAAAAGTGCAGCACGCTGAGATCGCCTTTCCCACTTCGATGACCTTAAGAATTTATCATTTAGACAAACCGACCATGGTCAGATTCGAAACCAGGTCGCATGGTCGAACATTGTAAATAATCAGCCACGTTAGTGTTTATATTTATTATAAGGCAGTAAAAGAACAGATAGATTAAAAACCTAATGTTCACACATTTTACTTTTATAAAGCATGCTCAATACAGTGTAGAGCTTGATATTGTAATTTTGTTATAAAAGAATTATATCATGACACAAAAAATGTTCAAGGTTCAGAACAATAGGGTTCTTCAGGTAATATTTTAAAACCAAACAGAGAAAATTATTTATTTTCGAAAATATAAGATGAATTCATGTTTTTCAGAAAGTTAAAGAAGGGGTGATTGGAAGAAGTCAGACAATATGATTGTGGGTGTGTCAATATTACTCATTTAAAAATAAGAATTAGGTTGATCTACAGACTGAAAATTTTAGGTCACGTGAAAGACATTGTTGCTTTAGGTCATAAAGTGACACTTTTTTACTTTATCTAGAAAAGATACTATTCAAATGTGATATAAACACAGTTACAGATACCGAATTAGATGAATTTTTCATTCTTTCTTTTTATATTGGTAAACCATTTTGTGTCTTCTGTGCTTTATGCCACTGGTCAATTCATACAGTATCCACAGCATCCAAACTTATATATATATATATATATATATATATAATCTCAGCAAATGAAACTGCAGCTTCTTTTATCGCACTTTCCATCCGTGGAACTCTTTTCCGTATACTTGCATCCCTGACAGCTATAATCTCTAAGGTTTTCAATGCAATATCAAATGCCATCTCTTATCTCCTTGACATGCATCTTTTCCTTGACAACCATTCTATCATGTTCTTCTCGTTTTCTACTCTACTCTCATGCAGCTCTCTTCACGCCAGTGTTTTCATCCTTCGCTTACCCATTCTCTGACACCCCCTGTAACCTGTTCCTCTTTTTCATCACTCCTATTTTGTAATCCCCTGCGCACCAGTGGCAGTATATCATTGCATAGGGGAAAATGATTCTAAAATATAGTGTGAGTTTGTGGGAGTTTTTCATCTATATATATATATATATATATATATATATATATATATATATATAAACCTTTTTAATTTGCTTGAAGCATTGTGTGTATTACGTGTATTGTTAGGTTTTGAAGGTTGTTATCACAATGCGTTTTGTAAAACAAATATATACCATACACACACACATACATGCTCTAACACACTTAGACACACACACACACACACACACACGTGCAATCACTACAATTAAAGACAGCAGTAGCAGCGATAGATGACAATTCGTTGAAAGGCACGGTTCACGGAGGAACTCAAAAATAAGCTCTCTTATTATTCTGAAGATGAAATTTTGATCTTGAATTATTGATGTATAATAAATAGCTAATACCCAACAACTTCTTTACGCTCCTTTATTTTACTAATCGCATTGTGATAGCCTTCAAGACTTAACTATACAGCATATATATATTATGATATACAAATCATTATATCTGACTGAGTGTGTGTAATCGAAAGACAAAATAATTATAACTAAAGTGTTTAATCCCGAGAAAGTCAATTATTAACAAGATACATACCATTACTTACCACCTCAATAACTAATGAAAAGTTAGCTTAGTTTAGTATACAACTAGTTAAAACTCCTTCTGAAATAATGAGAGAAGTAGCTAACATGAAACAGAATAATAATTTTCATAAACTCGATGATGTTATTTTCAAAATCGTCTGCAAAAAGAGCCACAGCTGACACATGTGTGAAATATCTCATAAAATGAAATAGAAGACTGCGTAAACATATTATGGCTCTTTTACAAAACAATGCACCCATCTGCATTGATCGTCATAGATATGACTATAGTTTCGACTTGAAGAATACAACTTTCATTAAAAGAGAAAAGGGGATTTATTGCAAGCGCACTAATTTTGTAAACTTCTCGGTTCTATTTCTAAAGCAGAGGATATTTTTTTTACTAATTTCCGTAGTCCCACCAGTTTTAACCTTCATATCTGAGATCCACCCTGGCATGTACACTTAGAAAAAATGCTTGTCATTTCATTCATATTCTATTATTAAGAAAAGTGGCATTAAGACAGCTTCCTAAGAATCAAAATTCTGACTATTCACTTCGAGCACAAGGCTGGTTCTGAAGAAAATGTGGGACCTAAATGGCCACTTAGAGGCCGGGAATACTAAAATCAAGAGAAGTTTAAATATCTGGGAAGTGTTCTAACAGAGGATGGACTGTGTCACAATGAAATACGAAGGCGTATTGGCATGGGCAAGGACGCATTCCAAAGGCTAAGTAGAATACTGAGAAAAAGAAAGGCAAAGAAAAGAGTACTGGACTGTTATTTGATATCTGTTACATTTGTGGTGCAGTGGATATCGGCTCGAAACGAGAAATCTGTGAGTCGGTTTCGAAATCCAGTTGGATTCCTTGCATTCACTCACGCGCAAATAACCTTGGGAAAGGTATTAATCCATCTCTTGAGTTATGGGTTAAATAATAGGACAGATTGGCTTCTAAAGCCTTGGTGGGCAACCAGACTACGCAGAAAGCAATGGCAACCTACTGAGGGATAATCTTCTGCCCAGTCAGTCATGTCTCTTTCGTGACATGATCGCCCAAATGTGTATCACGTATGGCACTTAACTGACTGATATGGCAGCGAATGATGGACAACCTCGTCAAACATGAAAAAAAGATTCTAAGAAGCAGAAATGTGATTTTAGCCTAAATATGTGCGTTGCGTTGCAGTGGATACTGACACGGAACTAGAAATCGGAGATCCAATTTCGAATCCCTGTTGAATTTGTTTAATTCAACTACGCATCAAATACTCTTGGAAAATGTATTAATCTGTCGTTTCTCTCTTCTACTATGCGTTTAATAACAGAACAGATTGGGTTCTATAGCCTGTGTTGGCAACCAGTCTACAACAGAAAGTAATAATAACCTACTGCCTAGTCAGTTATGACTCTTTCTTTGGAGCGTTTGTTCTGGAGTTTCTTAACTCGGTCACATAGGTCTCTAAAGTTAGAAACAGTTATATCTAGGCAACGGAAATGTCGTTCTACAGTAGGATGCTGAGTGATTCATGGACTGAACATCTGAGCAACGACGTAGTTTTGGAGAGAACGTAAACAAAATGGACACTCATCAGGAAAAGACAGTTAAAATTTACGGAACACCTGATGATTCTTCTTCTTCTATGGGCCCCGTCCCTTCATGACGGAGGCGATCATCGCTTTCCACGTTTCCCTAATCTCTGGTGGCTCTGCTCACTCCTTCTCCTGTTACATCCACCTGATTAGTTCTTTCAAATATGTTATCCGTTGCTTTAAACTGTCTTTTTTCCCTCTATCTGGCCTGTTAGTATCAGGTTCTCTAACCCCTCCTTTCTCATTGCAAGTCCCAGGAACTTCAGCTGTCTCTTTCTGATGCTCAGTATTAATTTTCTTTTTGTTTCTATCATTTCTAAGACCTCATCATTGCTCACATGCTCGATCCATGATATTCGCAGCATCCTTCTGTAGAACCACATTTCAGTTGCTTCAAGTTTTTCCTTCATCTTTGATGATATTGTCCAGCATTCACTCCCATATTGAAGAACGGACAACAGATAGCAATCCAGTCCTCCTTCCTTGTTTCCAGCGAAATTGTCCTGTTTCTTAATACTTTATTCAACTTCTTGAATCCTTCCTTCACCATGCCAATTAGCTTTCGGATCTATGTGTTGCACTTTTCGTTTTCTGTTATAAAACTTTCCAGGTATTTAAATTTTTGTACCTGCGTGATTCTAGTATCCTCGACCTGTATTTGGCATTTTGGGCTGCTGTCTTTACTGATGACCATGCATTTGGTTTTCTTGCATTTTATTTCTAGTCCTTTCTTATCACTCTCTTCAGCTACCTTCTATAGGAGGTCTTGTAGTTTCTTTTCTGTGTCTGCTATCAACACTGTATCATCTGCGTACCTTAGGTTGTTTAAATTGTGGCCTACCATGACAAATCCAGACTCACAGGGCGAATAGACGGAAAGAGAAACAGGAGAAAGCAACGCAAGACATACTTGATGTGATTGAGCAAGTGGATTGCTGTGAAGGGTTTGCTAGAAATAACAAGAAAATAATTAGTGAGAGCTACAAATGATAGGAAGATGTGGAGGACAATGATCGCCTACATCCTACAAGAACACAACTCATATAAGAAAAAGTAGAAGAAGAAGAATATCTTATGACTGTGAAATCTTGCATGCATTTAGCTATTTTAACCATTCATCTTCACATTAATGTCACGAAAAATCAATTATTTTTCCCGATATTTACTTGAACCATTTACACATTATCGTCACTGGACAGTCAGTTATTTGTAGACGACCTTATTCTAGAAAATGTTCCTCATCTCCTGTGCAACCAAAAACATCCTGCATTCTAATAAAAAAAAAGAAGCAGAGATTAGGACACAGGTCGGAGCTTGATCAACCTTGGCTGGGTCAACCTGAGGAGAAGGTATGATGTTTGTAAAAGACCGAAACCGTCAATGAACCAGGGTAACATCACTGATGATGTGTCCTAACATCTAAATGATGTACTTTTCAAATTCTATCCTACTTATTAATAACGGCATTGTATCTTAAGTTCGTTCAAACATTTTCAATGTATATAGCGACCGAGTAACGAGAAAGGAAAATGTGGGAA
This sequence comes from Ascarosepion bandense, assembly GCA_037127315.1. Lineage (NCBI taxonomy): Eukaryota > Metazoa > Mollusca > Cephalopoda > Sepiida > Sepiidae > Ascarosepion > Ascarosepion bandense. The sequence goes on along the minus strand of JBBBDQ010028638.1, from coordinate 47,556 downwards.
AGGATTTTTAATGTGAAAAAATAATTTTTCTCACGAAACGATTATTCCTAGATCACTTGAATCTTAATGTCTTCGTGTTTAAGATCAGTCTTCATCTCTTGCGCATATCTTCATGATTCTCTCTACCTTCCCTCGTTACAACACCAAAATTCGGTAAACCTATTTTTGCGATGCTCTTGAACTTCATATCGTGGTAACAATACCATCAAAAATAATTCATGTTTAGGTCTGAACACACAGCTACACTTTATTAAAAATATTAGTGAATACGACTTTCTACGTCAGTCTACGAAATCCTTTTATAATGTTGTTGGTTGGTTGCACATATGTCAGTATGCCTGTCTACTAAGGCGGCTAGCGAATCCTTGTTGCCAATACATTAGTGTCACTACCCACAGAGGCAACATCTGGCTTAAGCAAGACCTGAGTTACAGTTTCTGGGAATGAGCATCTTATCTGGCCTAAAACAGCCAGTATATTCAAACTGTCTGCCACGATCACTTGTGATTTTGCGCAAACCTCGATGGTTCTAAATAATTCTGTCTACTTAATTTCACTCACAAAGCTTTGGTAAATCTTTAGTATGGTTTTCAGCCACTTTCTAAAATGCCGCACGTGAATCGCCCTCCCGGCCGATAACATCAAGAAGTCAACTTGCTGATAAATCGACTACCATCAGATTCAAACCTGGCTCTCATGGTTAGAAAACGAAATTAAAAACAGAGTTAAAAATTTCATCATTTTAACATTGTCCTTTTATTTTCGAATTGATTCTATATTTTCTGTTTATTATGATGAGCATACCGCACAGTAAAACAAGTATGAGGCACCTAGTAGGGATAGATTTAACTGCTCAGTAGTAACCTTCCACCATAAAAAAAAAATCATTAACCTTTTTTTACCTTTTATTTTTTTTTGGTCATATCACCCCGAGCAAGGCGGTAACGCCACTGATGTGCAGGGGGCTACGTAAGAGTGAAAAGATTGGAAAAGAGAAAGCCGGAAACCAGATCCTAAACAGGAAACAAGAGATGAGCCTCTTCACCTGTTCAATAGACGTGGGTGGAGTGTGAACCGGACGATAGTTTAGTCTATCTACTCCAATTAGCCAAAGTTTGGAAAATTAACGTTGTACGAGACGAATCCACAATTACAAAGGAAACCGTGAGGATTGAACACGTTTACTCGGCAGTGTTATCAAAGCGAAGAAACAAACTGGATTCTTCAGTCCAAATCGTAAAAAAAAAAAAATGCAGTCGAAAGAGAAAAACAATGCCAAGAGACAACGTATACGTGATCAGGAAAAATGTGAAAGAAACTAGGAAGACATTCAATTTGGCAGTGAATGCTGTACAATATCGAAAATAAGGACAAAACTGGAAGCAGCGGAAATGTGGTTCTACAGAAGTATGCTGCGGATATCGTCAACTGAGCATGCAACCAACGATGAGGTGTTGGAAAGAATGGCAACAAAAAGGAAATTGATGCTGAGCATCAGGAAGAGACAACTAAAGTTCCTGGGACACGCAATGAGGAAGGAGAGCTTGGAGAACCTGATACAGACTGGTCAGATAGAGGGAAAAAAGAGACAGAGGAAGGCCGCGGGTAACATATTTGCAGGGCCGGATCAGGTGGATGACGGAACGGCGGTTGCCAGGAGTAACAGGAGCAAACATACTAAGAGCCACAAGAGATAGGGAGACGTAGAGAACCATGATCGTCTATGTCCTGAAGGGACAAGGCACATAGATGAAGAAGAATTTGCGCAAGAGTGTAGAACACACAGCAGGCATCGAACAAACCATTCTGTAACAATGATCAACCAAAAACGAACTCTTTAACCATTACCCTATGCCGAGAAACCTCCCGATATTCCGAAGTTTAATAAAATGATAGCTTTAAGAAACTATTAAAATCTGCTAATGAGTATTTGTTATCCCCGTGAAAGATTTGTATGAGTTTTTTTTCCTTTATCAAAAATTCAAATATCAAACTGCTTGCTTGCCTAAACCGTTTCAAAATCTTAGAAGTACTTTGCCGTAGATAAGAAATCCATTTCAACGAGACAAGAGAAAATTACGTGAAACAATATCTGCTAATCAAATTAGAAACAGTGACGTATTTTACGGATTGCCATTATTGTAATCATGAAATTCAATTCCCACTATCAGTAGTATAATAAGGAAGACGTTATCGTGTTCACTTCTCTAAATAAATTTTTCTTTATCTCGAGTTAAAGTTTTTTAAACATTTTGGAGAAAAAAACGAAAAGTTGTGTAATGTTTAAAATTTAAATACAGCTAGAATAACGAAAAACTAACAATGGGGTTGGTAGGCACGAAGAAATATTTCCCTCCCTTTTCCTCATTATAGGCATTAACTCTCTAGGGCCATTCGTATCATATTTGATACAGTATTTCCCTATAAGGAAACATTTGGTATTTCCCTATAAGGAAACATTTGGTATTCATTGACTGAGCAGTCAGTACTGCTTTCATTTGAAATTTATAAAATATTTCTCTTAAAAAATTTTTCAGGAAAATATTTCTTTCAAGACTTGTTTTCATACTGTATCAAATATGATACGAATGGCCCTAGAGGGTTAATAATATAATATGATTAAGGCTTCTACTTGTCATAAAGTGGGGGATCAGTTCTATATTGTTATGAAGTAATAAACAGATCCCCCACTAATATGATACGAATGGCCCTAGAGGGTTAATAATATAATATGATTAAGGCTTCTACTTGTCATAAAGTGGGGGATCAGTTCTATATTGTTATGAAGTAATAAACAGATCCCCCACTAATATGATACGAATGGCCCTAGAGGGTTAATATAACCGAGATATAACAGCACCTTAATGAACGGACGGAGCATCATACCTGAAATAAAATAATGACACAGACGCATGGTTTACAAAAAAGATTTTTTCACATATATTTATACATAAATACTTATTTGTCTGACAGAGTGAAACTATAACATATACATACAACCAGCAGTATAACAGGGTGAAAAGAGTGATAGAGTATTACTTGTAATATTTCCTACAGGAAAAAAGTGAACATCGGTGATGTCGTATATGTTTTTATTTACTCTACCGCTGTTGGCTTGTGATATCTGACATTTTTAAGGCTGTCATAGCAACTAATGGGCAGAAGCGGCTTGTCTCTCCAGCGAGCTAAATTACAACGGGCGTGAGCTATCTCTAACCTGACGCCACTTATCGACTGTCACGTGGCCCTTGGAATATCGTCTCAATCAAAGGAAGTTGATCTCTTTTACATCCCTACACATTTACACGTCTGGGGATATCTAATATAACCTCATAAATTACATCGATGCAATGTTCGCTTAAAGCAGTCAAAAGCATTGACAACTTATGTTGTTTAGTTACTGAATTTTGCAGCCGGTCAGTAGTCGCCCTCCTGACATTCTATATGACCGTCAGCAACTATATGATAGGAAATATAATCCATGTAGTTCCACAGGCCTGAATGGGAGTCGTCCAAATATGTCTTCTAACTTGCTAGATACATAACCCCTAAAACTCTTATGATATTCAAGATTGAAAGATTAGCAAATTATAATCTCTGCCGTCTCCATTTTAACTGTTTAGTCATGTGCTGATTTAAGTTAATCTTAGTAAAACTCATTTTGTTTGTTTTTCTTTCTTTTTATATTACTCTAAATATATCTCAGTTATGTGCCATACGTGATACACGCTTGGGCGATCATGTCTCGAAAGAGACATAACGGACTGAGCGGCAGATTTCCTCGCAGTAGGTTGCCTTAATTTTCTGAGGTATGCTGATTATCTTTTTTCTGCTGTGGACTGGTTGCCAGACAAGGCTGCAGAACCTAGTCTGTTTTATTATTTTACCCATAGCTCGAGAAAAGATACAGATTCACACCTTTCCCAAGGGTATTTGCGCGTAAGTGAACGCAACAAATTCAACTAGAATTCGAAATCGGCTCTCCGGTTTCTCGTTCCGAGCAGATAGCCACTGCACGAAAGCGCACATCCAAATATATATACAGACACGATAAAAGGCTATTATCTCGAATCCTGGTATTTCAGACGTATTGACTATTAACGAAACAATATTTACGTGTCATTATTTTGGATTTATTCTGTTGAAATGAATACTGAGAAATGGAACAGATGTTTTTTTTCCATAACTAGTCGGAGCAAGAGAGAATTAGAATTAGACACAATCTTAACACCATGATATATATCGATAACACACTATTGATAATAAAAATATAGAACAGAAAATAGAGAAAACACCATAGGAAATAAAAAAGGAAAGTGAGAAGAACGAACTCAACATCATTTATAAGGAGACAATGTTTGGTTGTCAACAAAACGAAGAGTCCAAGAGGCAACCTAAGAATTAAAGATGCTAAAATCAAGCAATCATTCGGTTGTTCGGAAAGTTCATATCGATCTTTAGTCTTTCAGGTTCCAACCTGTTATAACGCGTCAAATGAAACGACAGATATAATATGCTTACATTTCCAATTCAAACGCCATTCAAACTATCTCTTGGAAAAGAAAGTTTAAAATACCTTAATTCGTTTTCAAGTTTGCATCCTTATGAAATATTATAAGTTGCATCTTCATAATCTGCCTACACTAGGAAGAGGTCAAAGAAATATTAAACCATTCGAACTCAATAAGATCATTGATACAATTCACAACTGAAAAAGAAAACAAGATCAACGATACTAGTATCCCCAATAGTCCATGGGTTGAAGACATGCATATATCGCAAGCAAACATACAACAGACAATACCTAAATTTCAACTCCCACCACTCATACAATGTGAAGAAAGGGACTGTCCTCAGCTTACAACAACGACCAAAAGTCATAAGCAGCGACCCAGAGACATATGAACAGGAAATGATCAGTCTAAGCAATACTTTACAACGGGATACATGACGACAGCCCCAACTAACGTGGAAGACCAGGTGCATGAGCATAACAACACTCAGAAAACGGCCTTAGTCTGCCTACCCTATTTGAAGTGATTATCAGAGAAAATACCTGTGGTTCATATAAAATAAAGACGACCTTGAAAATGGTTCTACCATTGGCAATTTCCTCTCCTGAGTAAAACTTTAAATAGATGAAAAGACGAGTAAGAACTGTGTATACGCCAATACATGCAGTTGCGGAATGAAATATAAAGAATAAATGAACCGACCCTTAAGGTAAGGCTGCAAGCACATCGCAAGGCCTCGTGAGGGGAAATGGAAAATCTGGTCTAGCTAACCAAATATGGAGGAAGAAAGGGGAACACTGTTCCTAATTGTGATGAATTTGAAGTACTAGAGAGAAAACACCACTGGAAACTACGAAAACGTCAGGAATCAGTGCATATGCTAGGCCACAAAAGGCGGCCAAGCAGAGAAATGAATACAATATGGTAACCAGTAATACGAAGTACTATAGAATATCACTCGCTTCAAGATTACAATATGAGATCTGAGAAAAATATTAACTTACACATTAAGTCCTAAAAATTAATTCATATCCCAGGGGATAAAAGGGTTGGTTAGATTTAATGACAGTTTTAAGTTCAATAACAGACTACAGAAGTGGTGAACAAATAACATAAGGAGTTGAGTTAAAGGCAGGCAACTAAAACGTCCAGAAGTGGCATGGCTCATGGAACGAGAACACTATACCCTATTAATCGAAATAAAGTTTTCGGTTCGAAATTTTCATCACCTGAAGAAGTCAAGGGCAGACAACGGTCGAAACGTCTTGAATATGGCACTGAAAATGAAGACAACTCTCGAATAATGTATATACTACCTCATCACAGAAGTACAGACAAAAATAGAAAAGGGACTGTTTTCATCAGGATAATGCAGACCTAAAGTTTATTTCGCAACCCTGAAAAAAAATTGTTGCTACTTGGCTGGGATGTGTTACCACATCCGTTATATTCACGTGACGTTGCTACTTCGGATTTTCGTTTATTTAGTTCTTTGCAAAATTATCTCAGTGGTAAATCTAAATTCTTTGAATTACATAAAAATATATCTGAATGATTTCTTTGCAGAGATACCAGCAAAATGAGAAAGTTGAGTAAATATTTAATGGCATGTTTTTTTTTTTAATCATATCACCCCAAGCAAGGCGGTAATGCCACTGATGCGCAGGGGGCTACGTAAGAGTGAAAAGATTGGAAAAGAGAAAACCGGAAACCACATCCTAAACAGGAAACAAGAGATGAGCCTCTTCACCTGTTCAATAGACGTGGGTGGAGTGTGAACCGGGCGATAGTTTAGTCTATCTACTCCAATTCGATTTTTAAAAACAGCATGAACTCTTTTCTGGACAACCCAATATAAACGTTCGAGTATTTAGGAAGATTTTTAACAGAAATCAGAAAATGCGGTCCTGAAATCCAAGGGCACATGAAAATGGCGAAAGTTAAGCAGATTACCAAGAAACTGGAAAACCTCGCGAAAAAATAAGTGTAATTAACTGTTATGGAATATTTGCCTTCACATATTCATGCAAATTCTGGAAAACCGGTGACGAAGAAACTTAATGTACAGTAATATGACTGTACAGAATGGACATGCGGTGGATATCGGAACGAGAAATCGGAGTGCCGGTTTCAAATTTTAATAAAATTCTTTACATTCACTTACGCATAAATACCCTGGGGAAAGGTATTAATCCGCCACTTCTGCCTTCAGCTATGGGTTAAATAATTAGACTGATTGGGTTCTATAGCATTGGTTGACAACAAGTCTACTGCAACCAGCCTACCGCAGAGTGTAATAGCAACTTACTGTGGGAACATTTGATCAGTTAGTCATGTCTTTTTTTCATCCAGTTAACATAGGAGAGATAGATGAAATTTCTAGAGATAAGTGGGCTTAGAAAACTTGACAGTTACAAGTTGTTGAAATCACGAATGACAGAAGCAAAGCATAGCGTACCTAAATGGTAGACAGAATAGCGATTAGTAGAGATAGCAAAAAGACATGACTAATTGCTACAAAGAACATGAATTTGCTCACAGGTTCAGTCCATATTATACTAAGCAAACTTCTGTCGAACGACCTATGTTACTAAGCAAATTTAGGTTAATTTGTGTTGCTTGTGAAGAAGAGTAAGTGGAGCGTTTAACTTTGAATTATAGGATGATGTGGAGGACTATGTTTACCCACGTCTTAAATGGGTTCACTACATAAAACTCGCGGATGTGCGTTGTAGTGCAGTGGATATCAACTCGGAACGAGGAATCGGGGAGCCGAGTTCGAATTCCAGCTGAATTCCTTGCATTCACTTACGCGCAAATACCCTTAGGGAAGGTATTAATCCGTCTCTTCCCTCACGTTATGGGTTAAATAACGGGACAGATTAGGTTCTATAGCATTGGCTGGCAACCAGTCTACCACAGAACGCAATGGCAACCTACTGCGTGATAATCTTCTGCCCAGTCAGTCATGTCTTTTTCGTGACATGATTGCCCAACCGTGTATCACCTATGGCACTTAACTGACTGACTGACATAAAACTCAAATTCGTAGATAATTGTTTGCACATTAAAATTTGGAAACACTGCATTCTCAACTACTTTTTCACTAGATGACCCAATATCAATGCCTTGAGCCCTGGAAATAATGGTAAAAATCAAAAAGTTAGCGTTAAGGAAAATTCGTAACACAGGCCTTTCGTTAAGTGAAAAAGAGCATTAGAACGGTTTTTGATTTAGATTCCGTTCGACTTAGGATCATCGATTACACTTATAATATTTGGAAAAATCACTTCTAAACGCGGAAGGGGGTGGAGAGCTACCAAGAAGACATGCCAAACGAATAATAAAAAAATAGTAAAATCAAAATAGATGAATGTCTCTTTTGCTTTAATTATTTATAAAAAAATATAAAAATTACAGTAAAAAAAATGTAAATCAAACACCTATACTATTAGCAAACCGCTTCAGTATGGATGGAAAATATTTGCACCAGATATTCAAAAATAGAAAGAGGTGCAAAACAAGGATCAACCAAAATCCAAAGAAGGATCTTCAATGTAATCGATCCCCACTTAGCATCCCGTTTCCAGTAACTTTCTGACTGACATGGTGTGGCTTCTACAATTGCAATCTTGAAGCTAGTGATATTCTGTATCACTCCGTATTACTGGTTACCATATTGTATTCATTTCTATGCTTGGCCAGTTTTTGAGGCTTCTGTCTTTTCTACAAATATTTTCATGGTTACTGCTCACTTTTGCTAGTGCCCAGACCGTATGTATTTTTCGTGTGATACAAGATTGGCATCAAGGTTCCACCCTTTTTCTGTCGAAATAGTGAAATGTAACACACTCTTCTACTCTAATAGTTTCTTTTCTCGCACTTCGCGGTTTTGGAACTCACTTCAGTTTACTTGATTGTCGTATCGCTGCAATCACAAAATGCGCGGTTATTTGCCATCTGTTTGATTATCCTTTCCTCGACATCCCCTGTACTTCGTTTTTTTTTTTACTGTAACCCATTAAGCACCAGTGGCAGTCCTGCCTCGCTTAGGGTGAAAGGATTATAATTATAGTGAAGCGATTCTGCCAGAACAAAGAAGTCATATCAAGATTAATTATTCGTGGCAAATCATATTAACATCGTAAGAAATGCAATTAAGTGTTGATAGAGAAAAGGGGAAAAACTACAAAATCTACATAAGTTAATGAAGGAAAGCAAAAAAAAAAAAACAAGGATTAAACAGCGGTTGAATGAAAACAGAATGAATGGCTGTTAGGAAAATGGACAGCACAAAATCCAAATTACAAATTAGTGATGCTAATATCAAACAAGTATGAAAAATGCAAGTGTACTAACAGAAGACTGAAAATATGACATTAAAATCAGAAGCCACATCAAAATAGCCAAAGATATATTCCAAAATCTAAGAAACAAAAATCTATTGTTAGAAACAAAGAGAAAATTACTGAACTGTCGATTGATATCAATCTTCTTATATGGTAGTGAACGCTGGAAAATCTTCTCAAAGACTTGAATCAATAGAAATGTGGTTATACAGAAACATACTCATAACACATGTGAGTGTTATGGTGCCCTATCTATAGGATTGGTCTTTTCCTCCATCAATAAATACTAAACTGCTTGACTTCCGGAGACGCAGCTGTGAGACAGTCAAGAGGCAGTCGAGACGCAGTGTAACTATACATTTTGGACTTACTATTTGCTGATTATTAATACTCTTATTTACATATATGTTCTGTTATTTTAGTACACTCTTTGAACCTACCTTCTTGTGTCCGTGTCTTTCTTCCTGTCCAAAACAGGCCACAACAGTGAGCAACAATGAATTTTTCCAGAAAATGAAAACAAAGTGTATATAATGAATATTACGCAGATACAATTGAAATACTTAAGAAACATAATGAGGAAAGAAGGCTCGGAAAATTCGATCCCTACAGCACTGATTAAATGCCAGAGGAACAGAGAAAACAATTCGCAATCTACTTAATGAGCTTGCGTAAATAGATAGCGTAACATGGTTTAAGGAAATAACAAAAAGATAAAATTTATTAAGAGCTACAAAGGTCAGAATATTGAGGAGAACCGTGATCGCTCACGTCTTGAAAGCATATGATATATGAAGAAGATATAAAAATAAAAGTTAAAAAAAAAACAAAGTTTAAGTTAGTGAATTAAATTTTGATCCTCTATCAATCTTAGCACATTTGATAAAATTGTGCCTTCTTTGCATCAAGTCGTTTTTTGATTTTTTTTCAAGGATTTGGCATGAAGACAGCAATATCTTGGTAGTTTTCCTGGCAGGGAAATGCTCCAAGAAATTATGCAACTTCATGATTTCCAGTATGTCTCGTGAAACTCGAATCACGATGCCCCATGAGTTGAAAAAAAATAAGCAAGTAATGATATCCACTGATCTCCAATGAAAAATAAGAATTGATGATACTCCCATTTAATGGTTGAGGTCTTATATGGTAAAAGATAATACTAGTAAGATGTTATAATGTCAGTAGCACATACAAAAGCATTTTAAGGACATGTATGAGCGTTGTGGTGCATTGGATATCGGCTCAGAACGAGAAATCGGGGAGCCGAGTTCGAATTCCAGCTGAATTCATTGCATTCACTTACGCGCAACTACTCTTGGGAAAGGTATTAATCCCTCTATTCCTTCCAGTTAGGGGTTAAATAACAGGACAGATTGGATTCTATAGCCTTGTTCGGCAACCTGTCTACCGCAGAAAGCAATAGCAACCTACTGAGCTTAATTTCACGTCCACTCGTGGTCAGTGCTTTTCATTGCCTTCCTTTATTTTACTAAACGCATTGTGATAGCCTACAAAACCTACCCATACACCTAATATACACAATGCTCCAAGCAAATAACAAAACTTTCCTAAAAAAATAAATTCACAAATTTATTGTGTTAATTTAAACTTAATATAAATTAAAACTTAAAAATAATTAAAACTTCAGTTATTTTGAAAATGAAATCGAAGATTACTCCTTCCTCAGCCGGACAGAAATCTCAGAGTAGAGGTGGATCTTTAATCCCTAGATCATTTTGATATCGAAAAAGTCTACGTAGAGCAATTGTAGCCCAAGTTATATGTATTTCACACACACTGACACGCAGAATTTACCGTTTACTTGTTTAGAACAAGAGTACATTAATGAATAAATATAATTTTTATAATTGTTTTCTTAAAATTATTTTTGATCCTTTAATTAATTTTTATTTAATTGTTTTTTACGAAAACGACAAATGTTTCAGTGAGAACATTTGTCTCTTACTGAAAAGCGAATCTCCTTACGCAGGCACTCATACATTCACACAAACCATTCATTGGTTAATAAATCACCAATCCATTCGCTACATGACAATTTATAAATCCCAGCAAGGCGACAATTTACAAATCACGTTATTTTCAAGTAATCAGATTTATTCACTTTTGGGAGAAGATTGGATCACAAAAGCTTCCTTAGGCTCTCCAAAGCACGCTTGCTGATTCGTTGATGCCAACCAATCAGATCGTTTGCCAGTGAAGAATATTTTTTTCCAGCGCAGCGATCTTGAGCCAACATTCCCCTATATAAACAAGATTCTTTCTCATCTCGATAGTGAGACCCCAACTGCGGGGAAGGAGCATTTGTGGACACGCGTCACTCACACGCGATAATCTCACTCACTCAAACTCACTAATTTTCACACACACATGCTGATAATAATTTTCACATTTTCTTTAGAAACTTCTTTCGACGACATACTTCCCAACAGTGCATAAGAAGAACATTTATTTAGTTTAAACTGAACCTTTAATTTGCAGTCAAAGAGAGGCAACTCTTGACTAATTCCACCTTTTTTTCTTAAATGCATGCTTTTCTTTATCAAAGTTTGTAACTTTGTAATACACGTATTTACGTAACATTTGTCGTTGCTTATTCTTTTGCGTGAGTCTTGTATGATGTTTTCTAATTAAAATTAAATTAATATGGTGAACTACCCGACTAGTTCCCTACAATACCAACTACTAATGGCGTCCGAACAACAATAAAAACAAAAACGGAAGCCTCTCTCTCTCTCTCTCTCTCTCTCTCGGTCTCACGCAGTCTTCCACTCTCCTTCACGTAAATGTATGTAGAATTTACATACAAACTTGCAACCAAAGTAATGAAATCAGAATACGTGCTCTGCATGGTTTAACAATACGAGAAGAAACTTTACTCCCAGTTGCAATATATTGAATTTCTTTCTTTTTAGGTAGCATCAGAGGCGGGCCAGATTCAGTATACTACATCCAAGAGAGATTTTGGAAACAAACGTGTCGACAAAAACGATTCTGAACAATGATGACTATTAGTAAAAAGAAAATATTAGTAGAAAGACGGAACTACAGCCACATCACCAACAGCATAAGACGTCAGGACAATGTTAGATTTTATGTCGTATACGCTGTAAGTTGAAAAAAAAGATTTCTTCGCCATTTTTAATTCCCAACTGCCTAAGGATAGCTACGGAAAAGGAGTAGAGGAAATGATTGAGATACCTGTAAATTCTTGTTAACGTCATTTAACTATAGTGTATAATCATTGAGTAAGCATCGCTTAAACAGAATTTAACGTTAAAAGTAGTTGTATTATCGTTGGATAATACAACTCATTCATTTTGAATATTAATATGATGTTTTGAAAACATTCAAAAACAGAAAATATATCAAATTTTAACAGATCCATTTTTAATGAAAACTGCACTCTAAAGTAATAAGTTAATTTTCCAAGCGATATTTTGAAATATATATAATTTCATACATTCATACATACATGCATTTATTATTACAATATATCATTTATATTGCATATGAATATTATGTGGATTTGTTCATTTATTTTAAAGACATTTTATAATGTATTTATTCATCAAATATTTTGAACACGCATACACACATACACACAGACATATATATATATATATATTAATGCATGTTTCATTAAATAATATACAAAAGTGATGTTTATTTATTTTATGTAAATTTTTTCATATTCTCTGATAAACTTGATAGCATTATTATTACATGAGGAAAGAAAATTACAAAATTGATACATAATTTTTTTAATAATTCAATCTAAGCTTTTGGCTTATATATGCCATTTCCAAAGATGTCAAATTACATTATATATTATAAGCACGGACAAACGATCATGACAAACTGTTTTTCATTACATGGAAGATTTCTAAGCAACAACAAACTCGTGCATTTAAGATACTGGAATCGAATGTCGCATCACTGCTCATGACGTCACATATGACTAAGCGAGAGTTAAAACAAGAAATATTAAGTATGGGAAGCCACTGGAATAAAACAAAAGCTTCTGTTTTTAATTATAGTCATTTAAGGATATTTGTGAAGATTGCATAGTTCATCTTGTTCAGGTTATTTTTCATCAGTTTTATGTATATAGCTTCGAGAATTTTTAGTTTTGTTTATTGTTTTCATGTTTAAGTTGTAGTTGTGTTTTCAACTAGAGTTATCCGGAATTGTGTATGAAGACACATGTATATATGTATGCAGATATAGATTTCATGGAAGCTGAAAGTAAGATTTATAAACGACTAGCAGTATAGCCCGGCGTTGCTCGGGTGTAATGAAAGCTTTGAAACTAATCCATGATCCTGGAGCTCAGACTCAGCCTAAAGAATATTTGTGTGAAGTTTGGTGAGAATCGGATAAAAATTGTGGATTCGTATAAAGGACAGACAGACGGATAAACAAACACACACACACACACAAACATGTTGCCTTTTATATATATATATATATATAATCGATTTTCTGCACTATTGTAAGAACTGCAATCTTGAAACTTCTGAATATCGTTTCTTATGTCTTAAAATCGGACCACTCCTTCTATAACCCGATTTTTTCGATTATCGATTTTCGATATTTATCGGGGGTACCTCGAAACAAAACCTAGCTAAGAACACTCGCAGACGCTTATAGTACAACTGTGTAAATTTACAAGAAAATCGGTTTAGCCGTTTCGGAGTCTATAGGTAACGGACACATTCACACACTGACACGCACAATAGTGCAGAAAATCGATAATATATATATATATATATATATATATATATATATATATATATATATATATATATAAGTTTATATTACACCCGAGCAACGCCGGGCTATACTGCTAGCATATATATATATATGTATATATATATATATATATATATATATATATATATTACTTTAAACGTTTATAGGTGGCATCTCTTTAATAAAACAGAGATCCAATGTTATTTATTAAACGATGTAACTGTGTTTTCGTTTATTATTTATTCGAATGCACAATCTTAGTAAACAAATATTGTCCATCGGGAGAACGAAACTGAATACTTTTTTAAGCGGATCCACCGTTTAATTCGATGCGTCTTACCATTAGGCCACCTAGGTATTCAGAATTAAGAACGGATCGATCAAAGAAGAAATGCGATTCTACAGAAGGACGATGAGGATAGCATGGACTGAATTGTGAGTAAATTGTGAGTAAAGACGAGATGTTAGAGAGAATTGAATTGATGTTAGAGAGAATTGAAACGAAAATAATTAGCACCAGGAAAAGACAGCTGAAGTTAGTGAGACACGTAATAAGGAAGGAGAGCATGGAGAATCTGATACTCATAGGGCTGATAGAGGGAAAGAAAGACAGGGAAAATCAGCGTGTGATATACTTGATGGGCTTAAGCAAATGGATGTCAGAGCAGGGTTTAAAAGAAATACTAATTAAAACGTTATTACGAATTACAAGGGAGTGGATGCTGTGGAGGTCCACAATCAGGACGTTCTGAAGGGACACAGTACATAAAAGAAAAGTAAAACACATGCGATTCCTTCATATTATTTTATTTAAGCGATCATATCTGCTCTTCCTATCCGAATCATAAAGATATATATATATATATATATATATATATATATATATATATATATATATATATATATTCAGTTAGATAGGTGTGAGTTTGATACTCTGGCTTTACACTTTGGCAATCGTTAGACAAACTGATTATTTCTTTTCTTTTTTAAATTAATCACTTTGTCTGATGATCGCAAAAGCGTGAAACTCAGGGTCACAAACTCACACCTGTCTAACTGAATATGTTACTCTATGACTGATATTGAGCGCTTTCAAATAAGTACCGCGCATATATAATGTATAAATAATATACATAACAAATTGCATATATATATATATATATATATATATATATATATATATATATCGGCGAAAATATGTATTTTCGATAGGATTCCAACCTACGAATCTGATATACCATAGCGAAGCCGTCAATTTACATAAATTTGCCGGTTAACGCTATTTCGTAACTTTCCGTAAGATTTCGTAATATTGTCTTTGTTTGCGTTTATTTACATTAGGTTACGAACCGGAGAAAATATGGATGTTACGAGAACTCAGGAACTTATGTATTTACAACTTAATTCGGCTTATTTTGAACCAGGAAATGTCCTGTCTCGATCGGTAAGACACGTCAGATCAATTGATGGCTTCTCTTAAGCACATGGGAGTTGCAGGTTTGAATCCTATCAGGAGATGCTTATTTTCCTAACAAGATTTCTTCAAAATTCGGACAGGTGGATATATATATATATATACATATATATATATATATATATATATAAATGTAGAGTTTAATTATGGAAAAGCCGCGTATTCACTCAAATACGATTATCCATTAAAAAAAGTAATATTCACACACACACACACACACACACACACACACATATGTATATCATCGAGAGCCGGAAAACATTTAGCATATTTCTTTGTCATTTTATGGAGAGCACTAAAATCTACGCAATATCTATTACTGCCATCATTTTATTCCACTAAGACTATTGGAAAACTCCGCGGCCTATTCAGTCAGAAAAGTGCCATACGCGATACACGCTTAGGCGAAAGAGACATGACTGACTGGGTAGAAGATTATCCCGCAGTAGGTTGCCATTACTTTCTGCGGTAGACCGGTTGCCAGCCAAGGCTATAGAACCCAATCTGTCCTATTATTTAACCCATAACTGGAGGGAAGAGATGAATTATTACCTTTCCGAAGGATAATTGCGCGTAAGTGAATGCAAGGAATCTAGCTGAAATTCGAACTCGGCCCTCCGATTTCTCGTTCCGAGCCGATATCCACTGCACCACAACGCACATACCGCTGCATGCCTTGTTTTGTCACTTATCTTTTATTGTTTGTGTGGTGTGCGATACGACTCTTTTCTCATCGGCTTAGGTGTTCCAGTATTCACACACATTTTCACATTATCAGTCCTTCTCAAATTTTTGTCGTTACTAACGAACAAGTCCCTTTTTTTTAGTAGCCTCTTAGTTTTGGGCTTGGATTCTTCTGGTGTATTTCTTCTTCTTCTTCTTCTTCTTCTTCTTCTTCTTCTTCTTCTTCTTCTTCTTCGCGTAGGCAGTCATGGACTTGCACCTGGCTCTGTTTCTTATCGCTCTCAGTAATTTTTCTCTTGATATCTCTTCCAAGCCCCGCTCCGTCAACCATTTGCTCAGACCTTACAAGTACGTATCACGCTGCTTTCTCCTGTATTTTCTCCCATTTATCCGACCTATGAGTATCAAATTCTCTGTGCCTTCCTTCCCCATGACATGTTCCAGTAACCTAATTTGTCTCTTCCTTATATATTTGCACATATTCTCTGTCCATGGTATTCTCAGCATCTTTCTGTAAAATCACAATTGTGCTGCCTCAAGCCTCTCCTTCATCTTTGATTAAATCGTCCCGCATTCACTTCCAAACAGAAGGAAAGATATCACATAGCAATCTAGCACTCTTTTAGTTTTATATTGTAATAGTGTTTAGCGGCAAAATTGCTGTTTTTCTTTCACTAGTTTCCTGGTAAAAAAGAATTTTAGGATAGTTGATTTTATTTACCATAAAATGTTCAATATCAAGGTAGAACCTTCATAAAATTAATGTGGGAAAATTTGTCGCTTAGATTATTAGTGTTATTTCAATCAAGTCGAATTCGAAGATTTGTGAGGTCTTTATTCTAATGTCTTCTCTCTACAGGGTAATTTGGTTTTTCTCTGCTTTTATTTCCCAGTATTCCGTGATAATATCAAATTTGGTAAAATATTATATCTTTGTGTGCACATGATTATATTTTCTTGATATATGTTATATTGTTTGTTTTTTTTTTTGTTTCTGAAGTGGTGTAGGATATGTTGGTGGATAATTCCTTTTAATTGTGTTGACCACTTTTAAACTTGCTTATGTATGTACGCGCTGAATGGATTTATGTTGAGTTGACCTTCAACTGACCTCTTTTTACCTTGATGAGCTGACCTATTTTTACCGTGTGTGTATATATGACTGCTTAATTTTTTTTTATGTGGTGATTAAGTGTTTGTAATCGTGCGTGTATGCGTGCTGATTGTTTTCTATTGATGTTTGTGTGTATGCATATTCTTTTGTAGGCTTAGTGTATAATATTTATCCGTTTGGAGATTGCTGTGTTATTGATTTTTTTCCTTTTTTGTTTCGGAAAACGAAAAAAATGATTCTAGTAATGACCTCACGAAACCTCGAAGTCGAAGTGACTGAAATTACACTTCTCAGTTAAGTGACAAATTTCTCCACATTTTCTCCAAGACAATTCTCTCTCTCTCTCTCTCTCTCTCTCTCTCTCTACTTATATATATATACATATAGTCATCCGCAGACAGATCCGCTTCGCTGTATCACAGCTCATCACTACGGCTAGACTCCGATTGCTTTTAATCCAGGATTGAAACCCGACCGAATTGGCGTCAGTCAGCAATTCTACCTCTGGGCTATGGGCGTTGGGTAGAAGAAGGCAGACTTTTTAGCGTGTATATTTGTATATTGTCATTATACCCGCCCAATATATATTATATATGACCCCCTGCACACACACACACACACACACACACACACACACACACATATATATATATATATATATATGTGTGTGTGTGTGTGTGTGTGTGGGTGTGTGTTGATCTTTTAATTACTTAGTTTCTGGTCATAATAAGATTAAACCAGTGTGCATTAGTATTAAATAGTGTTCAATACAATTATATTGCAGAACTTTTGAACTATTTTCCATTTGCAAACGAGTTATTACGCAACCTAGGTTTTTTCAAATCGCCTTAATATATATACACACACACACACACACACACACACACACACACACACACACATATATATATATATATATATATATATAGGTTTGGTATATTAGGGTTTTGGTTATATGTAGGAATTCTAAGACCGGCCATGTTTTTTTTGTTATTGTTCTCTGTCATTCCCTTGCTAACTGGACACATGGCTTGGAGGTGATTCCCCCCCTCCATCACACTACTGTCTGTTACTGCTTGCTTAAGGTAACTTAATCTCCAGAACTGTATAGAAGAAAGAGAATGAAGATAATTTTTGAAATTTTCTTAACTTTTTTCTGTCAGCAAGCCTGCAACTTGGTGAGTTTAGCCAGTGTGATCTTATTTTTTATTATTTTTTGAATTATTTATTTACTTATTTTTACTTGTATTTTTTATTTTATTTTATTCTTTTTCGGTTCTTATCTTTTCTGCCTAATTTTTGTGTAAATTGTTCTTAATTATGAAATTTAGGTTTGGTATATTAGGGTTTTGGTTATATGTAGGAATTCTAAGACCGGCCATGTTTTTTTTTTGTTTTTTTTTTTTATTGTTCTCTGTCATTCCCTTGCTAACTGGACACATGGCTTGGAGGTGATTCCCCCCTCCATCACACTACTGTCTGTTACTGCTTGCTTAAGGTAACTTAATCTCTCCAGAACTCTCCAGAACTGTATAGAAGAAACAGAATGAAGATAATTTTTGAAATTTTCTTAACTTTTTTCTGTCAGCAAGCCTGCAACTTGGTGAGTTTAGCCAGTGTGATCTTATTTTTTATTATTTTTTGAATTATTTATTTACTTATTTTTACTTGTATTTTTTATTTTATTTTATTCTTTTTCGGTTCTTATCTTTTCTGCCTAATTTTTGTGTAAATTGTTCTTAATTATGAAATTTAGGTTTGGTATATTAGGGTTTTGGTTATATGTAGGAATTCTAAGACCGGCCATGTTTTTTTTTTGTTTTTTTTTTTTATTGTTCTCTGTCATTCCCTTGCTAACTGGACACATGGCTTGGAGGTGATTCCCCCCTCCATCACACTACTGTCTGTTACTGCTTGCTTAAGGTAACTTAATCTCTCCAGAACTCTCCAGAACTGTATAGAAGAAACAGAATGAAGATAATTTTTGAAATTTTCTTAACTTTTTTCTGTCAGCAAGCCTGCAACTTGGTGAGTTTAGCCAGTGTGATCTTATTTTTTATTATTTTTTGAATTATTTATTTACTTATTTTTACTTGTATTTTTTATTTTATTTTATTCTTTTTCGGTTCTTATCTTTTCTGCCTAATTTTTGTGTAAATTGTTCTTAATTATGAAATTTAGGTTTGACTTATACTAAGTTAAAACTTCATTAACTTCAGTCACATATTTATTTTTTTTAATTGGAGTAGATAGTACCTTCTATCGCCAGGTCTCACACTCCACCCCCTTCTTTTGGACAGGAGTAGAGTTGATCGCCTTGTTTCTAGTTTAGGAAGGGGTTCCCGAGTAGATAGATTAAACTAATTGGAGTAGATAGATTAAACTATCGCCCGGTTCACACTCCACCCACATCTATTGAACAGGTGAAGAGGCTCATCCCTTGTTTCCTGTTTAGGATGCGGTTTCCGGTTTTCTCTTTTCCAATCTTTTCACTCTTTTCCTTTATTATTTTATTTTATTTTTTCAATTGGAGTAGATAGACTAAACTATCGCCCGGTTCACACTCCACCCACATCTATTGAACAGGTGAAGAGGCTCATCCCTTGTTTCCTGTTTAGGATGCGGTTTCCGGTTTTCTCTTTTCCAATCTTTTCACTCTTTTCCTTTATTATTTTATTTTTTTTTTTCAATTGGAGTAGATAGACTAAACTATCGCCCGGTTCACACTCCACCCACATCTATTGAACAGGTGAAGAGGCTCATCCCTTGTTTACTGTTTAGGATGCGGTTTCCGGTTTTCTCTTTTCCAATCTTTTCACTCTTTTCCTTTATTATTTTATTTTTTTTTTTCAATTGGAGTAGATAGACTAAACTATCGCCCGGTTCACACTCCACCCACATCTATTGAACAGGTGAAGAGGCTCATCCCTTGTTTACTGTTTAGGATGCGGTTTCCGGTTTTCTCTTTTCCAATCTTTTCACTCTTTTCCTTTATTATTTTATTTTTTTTTTCAATTGGAGTAGATAGACTAAACTATCGCCCGGTTCACACTCCACCCACATCTATTGAACAGGTGAAGAGGCTCATCCCTTGTTTCCTGTTTAGGATGCGGTTTCCGGTTTTCTCTTTTCCAATCTTTTCACTCTTTTCCTTTATTATTTTATTTTTTTTTTCAATTGGAGTAGATAGACTAAACTATCGCCCGGTTCACACTCCACCCACATCTATTGAACAGGTGAAGAGGCTCATCCCTTGTTTCCTGTTTAGGATGCGGTTTTCGGCTTTCTCTTTTCCATTCTTTTTACCCTTACGTAGCCCCCTGCGCATCAGTGGCGTTACTGCCTTGCTCGGGGTGATATGATTAAAAAAAAAAAAAAAAATATATGTATGTATGTATATATAGGTATGCAGGGGGTTACAGTGAATTAAAATCAAGGTACAGGGGATCTCGAAGAAATGATAGATGGATGGGAATCATGTAGATAAAAGATGGGAATTGACGTTGAATTTAAACCTTTGAAGATTATTGATGTCAGGGACGCAAACAAAAGGCAAGTGTGAGAAAAAACTGTTGGTGGGTAATTAGAAGTAGAAGAGGAGGTTACCTTTAAATATATTGGCGGTAAATGAGTGCCCAACTTGATGCCGGTCTAGAAGCACGCGCAAATACTTGTGGTCGGAAAACCAGAGAATTAGGCTTGTTAGAGTAGTTGTCAAGCAAATACTTGTAGAAAAGACAGAAGAAACCCACAACATGTCGTTGAGAAAGTGACTGAAGCGAGATGCTAAGTTCAAATCGATTATATTTCTGATTTTCCTTTGGCTTGTTTTATATTGATACTAGTAGCGCTCGGCCACTTATGGCAATAGCATTAAATTCACGGAAGAATGACCCAACTTTACTAGCAATAGTAAATTTGAATTAGAATTTGATGTCAGTCAGTTAAGTGCCACACGTGATACATGCTTAGGCGATCATGTCTCGAAAGAGACATAACTGCCTGTGCAGAAGATTATCACGCAGTAGTTTGCCATTGCTTTCTGCGGTAGATTGGTTCCCAGCCAATCTGTCCTATTATTTAACCCATAACTGTAGAGAAGAGACGGATTAATACCTTTCCCAAGACTATTTGCGCGTAAGTGAATGCAAGGAATTCAAACTGAATTCGAACTCGACTTCACCATTTCTTGTTCCGAGCCGATATCTGCTGCACCACAACGCATATCCTAGACTAAAATCATTGTTCTAAAGGGCACCGCAAAAGAAAAAAATAATCCGGAACGATTCCTAGTTTGCACGTTGATAGCAGTAAGAGGTTTCTGTGTGGAAGAGACATTGACTGACACCGCAACGTGATCAGAGTTACCAAGAGGGTAGAGCGGCATAACATTCCAAGAGCCTGGAATAGAATATCTAGAAAGGAAAGCCTTACTGGGGTAACAATAACAGGGTTTTCGAACCACTTGGTGTGATGGGCATTGAAGTTCCCGAACACGAATACATTAGCATATGGGTAAAAAGAAATGGGGTTTTCGGAAATACGATCTAGCATGCAAGAGTCGCGAGAGGAAGGGAGCACTAGAGAAAGAAGAGATAGTTTACTGAGGTTTTATCGAAGAGAGAGAGAGAGAGACGCATACAGAATTGGATAAGATATTCAAAAGAGATCTTCCTAGCCAAAGGAAGATGTTCGCTGATCATGCAGTCAGTTAAAATGCCATACGTGATACATGCTTGGGCGATCATGTCTCGAAAGAGACATGACTGACTGGGCAGGAGATTATCCCGCAGTAGGTTGCCATTGCTTTCTGCGGTAGACTGGTTGCCGACCAGTCTACCGCAGAACCCAATCTGTTCCATTATTTAACCCATAACTGGATGGAAGAGACAGATTAATACCTTTCCCAAGGGTATTTGCGCGTAAGTGAATACAATGGATTCAACTGGAATTCGAACTCGGCTCCCCGGTTTCTCGTTCCGAGCCGATATCCACTGTATCACAACGCACATCACACGCTGATCATACATATGGACATTAAAGTCCTTTCAAAAGGAATGAAATTTAATCTGAAATCAAAGAGGGTTTGGCTTAGTTTTGCAGAGAGCGAAGGTGTCAATGGTTTTTCGTAAAGGAACGAGTCCAAAATTGCAAAAAGCTGGTACGAATACCACGGACGTTAGAGATAAAAAATGTTGAGAGAGTTAGATGTTTTTTGTTTGGCTATTTTTCTTTTATATTTTTGATTGAGTGTTGTCATAATTTAGAGTTATTTTGGTATCGTTATCTAGTTTTGATTAATCTTCTTTTGCTCTCGCCACTTAACAATATTTAATCTTTAATGTACTAGTAGCTTTACTACACTGGCTGGGTCGAAATTGATTAAAAAAAGTGTGTATGAATATTGACAATTACGCTATATATATATATATATATATATATATATATATATATATATATATATGTAAGATCGATTATTTATCGATAAAAAATAAAATAAAGGATATCTCAGGTCACACCTCGTCTATATTACTCTTTACCCACGTTACTAGACTCACCAGTTATACGAATATCACCGTTTGTCTCTCCCTACGCTGATAATGATTCCAGAAATTAAACTTGGACAATTTCTAATGACATTTCCTCCTTATCTGAGAGTTATTCGTAATTATGATAATTCGATCAATAAAATTAAAAAAAAATATTTGTTGTATATAATGAGATTTGCCTTAAAGAATATTTGCTGCTTAAATACTCAAACAAAACACACATATATTAACAGAATATATATATATATATATATATATATATATATATATGTATATATATATATATATATATATATATATGTATATGACTATATATATACATATATATATATAAACTTATTTATAAATGGAACTTTGTCTCTGTGTGTGTCCGTTACCTATAGACTCCGAAACGTCTGAACCGATTTTCTTGAAAATTTACACAGTTGTACTATAAGCGTCTGCGAGTGTTAGCTAGGTTTTGTGTCGAGGTACCACCGTTAAATATCGAAAATCGATAATCGAAATATTGGGCTATAGAAGGAGTGGTCCGATTTTAATCAAATTTGATACACTCACAGACATAAGAAACGATATTCAGAAGTTTCAAGATTGCAGTTCTTACAATAGTGCAGAAAATCGAATATATATATATATATATATATATATATATATATATATATATATATATACACATAAAAGGCAACATGTTTGTGTGTGTGTCTGTTTATCAGCCTGTATGCCCATATTTTTTCCAGCCTTTTTATTTTAGTTTTTGCTTCGGGTTTGGCTCTAAGTAGGTATAATTGTAGTTCTTAGTCTCAGCCATGATACTATTTACTCAGAGGACTTATTTAGCCTTCAAAATTCAGTTTACGACGAAAAATCTTATTTGATATCGATACCAGGAAATCAATATTTGACTTACATCCATTCATTTTTCTTTCAGTCTCCGGTTTCGGTTTAACTGGAAACAATTATTGCATTTTAGTCTTTCGTGCCAACGTCCAAAGAGTCTGGGCTCCAGGACCATGGATTAGATTTAAAGCTTTCATTACACCCCGAGCAACGCCGGGCTATACTGCTAGCATATATATATATATATATATATATATATATATATATATATATATATATAAACTTCAGATAGAGAATACAAATAAGATAAAAAAGAGGACTTATTTTAACCTGCGCGTTTCGTCTTCTAAGGGACTATTTCAAGGCATACATTTGCCATGATAAAATAGTCCAGAAGGCAAAGCGGTCTTTTTTATACCTTCTCACCAGAGACATTTCATTTTTTTTTAACTCCCAGTAAATCCAAGAAACCTGTGAGATGAAATGATTTAAAAATATCTTTATTTATTTAGCCTTCATTTAACCCGATGATTGGTAGCACTAATACGCGTGAAATGTGAATCTTCGCAACATCAGCTAATGGCAAGCAATCTCGTGATATTTCTTCCTATTCATTGTTCAAGGTTTTGTTTTATTTTCATCATATGTAAGGCATGTCTGTGCAACAGGGAACAACGAAAACAATTTTCAAACGCTCAACTGTTTTTGAACAACATTAAGTAAATTCTAAATTCCTAACAACAGACCATCGTTAATTTGTTAGGAATTCGGTTGAAGACGTTGCACGACGTTTTTAAAATGGAAGATATGGAAATCTTCTCTGAGTGGAAACCCAAATTGGTAATTGGCATGCAAGAACAAAATCTGAAATGTAGTAAAGATTTATCCAAAAGCCACTAAAGCTACGGTTATGCATAAAACATCACGATGCTTATCTTGAAGCGTTTAGAAATGTGCATCAAGCCGATGCTTTGTAGTGAAATCTCCTCATTAAGTGCGTGTGAAAATGGATGCCGAGAAAGTGGTATTCAAAGACCAAAACAAGTCGATGCTGGATGATCGCGACTGTTAGTGAAACGATTGGCACCTGAAGGAGAAATCTAAGCATGTTTGGTTGAGGCGTCGATAAGTTAGAAGAGGATTTAAGATTTCGTTGGAAATCATTGGTAATGAGTAGGTTTGCCACTAGTTGGTGGATGATGGGATTAAACTGACCAATTCTTACAACACTGAATTCCTAAACACAACCTACAGATTTAGCTTAAGTAGAAAGCTGAGACCTTCAAACGAAAAGTGATTGTTATAAACGATAAAAAACCAGACGCTGGTGAAGTAATTAGTGAATACTTACTCTCTCTCTCTCTCTCTCTCTCTCTCTCTCTCTCTCTATATATATATATATATATATATATATGGATAAAATAAGTAAGGAACAGGTAGAAGTGTCTTTCATCTAACATGTTTCACTTTAATAATTTTCTTCAGAAATTTTCTAAGATGAATGATTTAAAAACTCTTGAAATTAAAAAATATTGTAAAAGTCTGTATTTTGACGTATGATTTCATCGGGCAGATCCATAAATAAAAAAATTATACCTCAGCAAATTGTCTGTGGAATTTTTAAAAGATTTAAAAAAAATAATTTTTAATTTTTTAAATCATACGTCTTTAAAAAATCTCTGAAGAAGTTTGTTAAAATAAAACAAGTGAGATTAAAGACTCTTTGTTTACCATTCATCTTTTCGGATTTTGTTCCATATATTCAACTTATTTTGACATATATATATATATATATATATATATATATATATATATATATATACTTACTTTTTAAAAGAGAATAACTTATTTACTGACATGCAAAATAGATTAATTGTTAAAATAATAAATATTCTGGTTTATTGACTAAAAAGATTTTTTAAATGAAATATTTAATGAAATGACATTAAATGAATAAAGAAAGTAATCATTGGAATACAAAAGCTGGCTAAATTTTACATTGTTGGTATATCTATCTATCTATCTATCTATCTATCTATCTATCTATCTATATACATATATATATATATATATATATATATATATGTGTGTGTGTGTGTGTGTGTGTGTGTATGTGTGTGTAAATTATGATAATGTTCAGTGCTAAAAATGTTTTTTTGGTGCTTTTATTGATAAAATTTTATTTGGTCAGCAGGTTTTTTTATCGTAAAGTGATCAATATCTGGCAGCTATAGAGCGTTGATAAACATAAAGAGTGTGTAAATTTAACTGTGTCTGAGATTATAGACAAAGCGATCCATCGACGAGTGCAAATGCACAATCATCATAGTTACATAAATCTATCTATCTACCTATCTATCTATCTCAATTTAGTCCTCGACTTATTTTACGCAATAAAATAGACCTCTTACGATCGTTTACAATGTTTACTCTACTATATATATTTCATAAAATCTGTTAAAGTGGTTATACGTATTGATAATTCCCTATTGATATATTTGTATATGTAGGGGCACTCTGGCCTGATTCTGCTTCTAGCTCTTTTCTTCAGGATTCTGACAATCAGAGATAAGGCAGGAACAGTGCGGGTTCCTCAAAGACACTGGAACAAGGAACGCCATATTCATGATTGGGATGCTCTCTGAAAGGGCATTACAAATGAAGAAAGACTTGTACCTATGCTTCATTGACTACGCGAAATCATTCAACAAAATACGACACAAAGAATTGATGGAGATGCTAGGCAGCCTCGACATTTTCGGCAAAGACATAAGAATAATCAAGAATTTCTACTGGCAGCAAACGGCCTGCATACGGACAGGTAACGACCTCAGTAGATACACAAAGATAGAAAGATGCGTAAGACAAGGATGTGTCTTTTCACCGGATTTGTTCAATCTATACAGCGAGAATATTTTGAGGACTCTAGATGACACGCCAGAATTTGTTAATGGAGGCCACAACCTGAACAACATAAGGTATGCGGATGATACAGTGCTGATTGCGGACAAGGAAAGGAAACTACAAGACCTCATACAGAAAGTAGCAGTGGAAAGTGACAAGAAGGGACTACAAATAAACTTTAAGAAAACTGAGTGCATGGACATCAGCAAAAGATACAACCCAAAATGCCAAATACAGGTGGGGGATAACAGAATCAAGCTAGTACAAAAATTTAAGTACCTAGCCTAGGAAATGTTCTAACAGAAGATGGAAAGTGCAACACGGAGATCCGAAGGCGAATTGGCATGGCAAAGGACGCGTCCCAGAAGATGAGCAAAATACTAACACACAGGAAAATCTCAATAGAAACGAAGAAAAGAGTGCTAGACTGCGACGTGATATCAGTTCTTTAATACGGTAGTGAATGCTGGACAATATAATCGAAAATGAGGACAAAACTGGAAGCGGCCGAAATGTGGTTCTACAGAAGGATGCTACGGATATCGTGGACTGAGCATACAAGCAACGACGAGGTGTTAGAAAGAATGGCAACAAAAAGGAAATTGATGCTGAGCATCAGCAAGAGACAAATGAAGTTCCTGGGACATACAATGAGGAAGGAGAGCCTGGAGAACCTGATACTGATTGGTCAGATAGAAGGAAGGAGAGACAGAGGAAGGCAGCGGATAACATATTTGCAGGGTCTGATCAGGTGGATGACGGAACGGGGGTTGCCAGGAGCAACAGGAACAAACATACTAAGAGCCACACGGGATAGGGGGACGTGGAGAACCATGATCGCCTACGTCCTGAAGGGACAGGGCACATAGAAGAAGAAGAAGAAGAAGAAGAAGAAGAAGGGGTACTCTCTTTTCTTGTTTAACTCATATATACTTGTTTTGAAAGGCTTCAGGCAGACTATTCTTCTTCTTCTTCTTCTTCTTCTTCTTCTTCTTTCAGGACACAGGCGATCATGGCTTTCCACGTCTCTCTATCGCTGCTGGCTCTTAGCACTCCTTCGCCTGTTACATCATGCGACCCTGGTTCCATCATGCACCTAATTAGGTCCTTCAAACATGTTCTCCGCTGTTTTCCTCTGTCTCCTTTCCCCTCTATCTGGCCCGTTAGTATCAGGTTCTCAAAGCCCTATTTCCTCAATGCATGTCGTAGAAACTTCAGCTGTCTCTTCCTGATGCTTAGTATTAATTGCCTTTTCGTTTCTATCATTTACAAAATTTCATCATTGCTTACATGCTCGATCCATGATATCCACATCATCCTTCTGTAGAACAACATTTCAGCTGCTTCAAGTCTTTTCTCTATCTTCGATGATATTGTCCAGCATTCACTGCCATTTTAAAGAACTGACATCACATAGCAATCCAGTACTCTTTTCTTCGTTTCTAGTGAAAGTTTCTTACGTCTTAATACTTTACTCAGCTTCTGGAACGCATCCTTCACCATGCCAATTCGCTTTCGGATTTCTGTTTCGCACTTTTCGTTTTCTGTTTGAACACTACCCAGGTATGTAAAGTTTTGTACCTACTTGAATTTAGCATCCCTCATTTTCATGGGCTGCTCTTTTTGTTAATGACTATGCATTCGTTTTTCTTGCAGATTATTTGTAGTTCTTTTTGTCACTCTCTTTAGCTACATTCTGCAAGATATCTTGTTGTTCCTTTCAGCACTGTATCTTCTGCGTACCTTATGTTGTACAAATTGTGGCCTCCGATGACGGATCCTTGCATAACATCTAGGGTTTTAGTAAGTTCAGTATTTACTAAGTACTCAATACATGTGCCAACCTAAATAAGAACAGCTTCGAGTTTTCGGGAAAAAACATCAAAAAAGAAGAAAATGGAATTCTAGAAAAGAATAACAGTTAGCATTTTAACACTTACTCTCGACCTTTTACCGTTGCCTTGAGCCAGAGAAAGTACAGATAAAAAGTCTCCTTTGTTAAACATTGTACAAGAAAAGGTTAACCTTAGGGCATAAGTTTAACCTTAGTCTATTATCGAGTGAACAATTACTTATTCTCTCATTCTACAAAGAGTGAGTTAAGTATGTGTGTGATTAGCAAAATATTACATACACAAAATGTGATTGATGAATGTCGTCTAAGTTATGCAAAAATAAAAATAACATTGACATCTCATTTTAAAGAGTATCTTTACCAATATTACACAAAATATCTTGAAATAATAGAGAAATAATGTTATTAAATAAAATCGCGATTGGAATCAGCCACGGATTCCAAACTCTCCTGCATACCTCGTGTAAAATCTCACATCAGATCTCAAGTGGAATGAATATATATAAACCATAGCTAAATCCGCTGCTAAGAAAGACGGTTCTCTGTGCAAGGCCAGGAAGATTTTCCCGTCTGACACAATCCTGGAAATATACAAATCTACCTTCCGCCCGTGCATTGAATACAGCTGCCATATCTGGTCGGGTGCTCCT
Source organism: Ascarosepion bandense (assembly GCA_037127315.1). NCBI lineage: Eukaryota > Metazoa > Mollusca > Cephalopoda > Sepiida > Sepiidae > Ascarosepion > Ascarosepion bandense. The sequence continues at coordinate 18,853 of JBBBDQ010028638.1, read as the reverse complement.
GCTGTCCACCAACTGACCCTACTATACTGTGCAGTCGACAAAAACAATTAAAGTGCCTGCGCAAAATCAAGAATAGAAAATCGTCACAATTTAGCCATCGCACCCTTTATATCTTACGAGAGCGCCCGTCTTCGGTATTATGTATGGAGCTTATTTACCTTGAATGTAAATGATATTATTCATCACCTTACAAAAATGACCCTGTGTCAGCAATTATAGAAAATATTTATAAAAAGTCTGACTGAAAAGCCATTGCTAGCAAATTAATCGTTACAAGCTCTCCATGGGAATTCGGTCAACTATATCAATTCTGTTAGTAGGATATAGTCTCACTCCTACGTATGTACAAATGAGAATCGATGATACAGTTTCTAATTTTGCTGGACATTGTTGCCAATATATATATATATATATATATATATATATATATATAGTTTTCATGTATGCTATATTTATCAGTGACATAACCATTACTTTAATATTAAGAAAAAAAGCGTATGTAAATATAAAATTTGGTTCTGAGTTCAAAACCTTGTCGAATTAATACAAAAACACAACCTTCAAGCAATTTTGAAAATTTCGTGCCGATAGGTGTTCACTTCAATATCTTTTATATATATATATATATATATATATATATATATATATATATATAAAAGACTTGGCGTCAGTATATATATATATATATATATATATATATAAAAGATATTGAAGTGAAAACCTATCGGCACGAAATTTTCAAAATTGCTTGAAGGTTGTGTTTATATATATATATATATATATATATATATATATACATATAAAAGACTTGGAGTCAGTATATATATATATATATATATATATATATATATATATATATAGATATTGAAGTGAACACCTATCGGCACGAAATTTTCAAAATTGCTTGAAGGTTGTGTTTATATATATATATATATATATATATATATATACATATAAAAGACTTGGGGTCGTATATATATATATATATATATATATATATATATACTGACGCCAATTCGGTCGGGTTTCAATGCTGGGTTAAAAGCAATCGGAGTCTAACCGTACTGATGAGTTGTGATACGGCTAAACAGATCTGTCTGCGGATATATATGTATATATATATATATATATATATATATATATATATATATATATATATATATATAAACTGAAAGAGATGTGTGTATCTGTGTAAAGAAAATGAGATAAAGTTGAAAAAATTAAAGATGCGTTTGGCTAAATGTGCTTATTCATTTTGGCTTCTTCAGTTTAGAATGATAGAAAGATAAAACTCTAAAGCGATAAAGACAAGGAAGGCACTTTCACTCGGCGAAAGGCGTTGTTAATAATTTATCATCTTTGTCTCTCCATCTTTCTTTCTTTTCGAATAATATTCACATCCTACCAACACGCGCGCACACACACACACACATACATATATATATATATTCTTTGTGAATACGCTTTATTCTGGGAAGTCTAAAGGGTATCGCTATACGAGTAGTTTACCGGTTATCGGCGCCCAAATTAGAATTGATTAATTTACAGGGTTCTAATTCCGTACGAGCCAATTTTCTCCCCAACAATGTAAAGATTAAATAACAAGTTATATTTGCTTTTCAATATTTAGTGTACAACCAGTGTAGGCAAAGGGTAACTCTGAATTCAGCACCGCTCGTCTCGAGGCTGGCAGTTCCATCCCGTAAAAAAAGGACAGAAAACCACATCAGCAACACCAAACGTAGTGAAGTAGCGGTCCTATCCTCTAGGCGAAGGGATGTCGCATATGATGCTAGAATAAGTATATTTGTGTGATTCTTTTTTCTTCTCGAGGCATTGCAGCATACTAATTGTCTACTTGATATGCCAACGTTTTTTCGAAAATTCCACGCAAAGAAATTTCACGTTTTTGACAGACACACGAAGCAATTGCCTTGCTGCCATTTGCTAAGATTGCTATCATTTTACAGTAGAGCACCTATTCTAAATATCCCGAGGCATTGAAAGGCCAACAAACGGGACAAGAAACGAAATGAATAATTCCAAATAAATGTTATTTTTATGTATGTATGTATGCGTGTTTTTTCTTCGGAACTTCCTGTTAACAAAAACCCAGCAGTAATTGGCTGTCGAGAATATTTTTTGTCATTTTCGACACTTTTAAGATAGTGTTTATGAAATGTTATGCCTTCTAAATTATGTGTCGACCTTTTCAGAATCTATAATACTTTGCAAGAACAACATTAATAGATATTTGAGTTTAGTGTGTACACGTGGGGGTGTTCTGTGTACACGTTTCTAATTTCAGTTGACTAATTTGAGAAGGTCTCCTTTTAGCTAAACGAATACTTCTATAACTGATGGAAATAAACCTATTCCTATCTCTGTGTGACGTTATATATATATATATATATATATATATATATATATATATATATAGTCAGAAGAAAATAAATTCAGCACGTCATTAAACGGTTATCAAGCTAGAATCTTTTACAACAGTGTAAAACAAACCCTTACAGTTGTTTCGTTCGGCCCGCTGATGAATAAATAAATGTAAATTTCACCTAATCAATCTCACCATCCTCTCTCTCTCTCTCTCTTTCTATATATATATATATATATATATATATATATACAAATGAATAAGGAACAAATAATTGCAACGTTCAAACATTAGTTTAAAACAGCGGCAATATAAAAATACAGCAATGAATATTTATTATTGTACATTTTGTTTCCACATTGAAAGAACAATATCTTTTCAGGTATAATGATGGCACTATCAACATCAATTAATACCTCATAAGGCATTGTTTTTTCAATGTCGAAACAAAATGTACAATTTGTAGTAGTTTGTAGTTTGTACATGTTATAAAGTAATAATTAATAAAAATTAAAATAATATGTATGTATGTATGCATGTCACACGAATTTAAATTAGATTTAAATTATACCAGTAAACAAATATATTAGAAAATACACATAAGTGTTTGAATTGAAATGAAGCTTTAACGTGTAAAGGTTTTAGATATTTAGAGAAATCAGCCGATTACGACCTTTTCGATTTCATCAAGACATTTGTAATTCAACTGTAGCGTAATCGGCTTATCTCCCCTAAATAATATATATATATATATATATATATATATATATATATATATATATATATATTAAACAAGGATTAATTCAAAGATGTTGAATGGCCATTTCGATATGAAGATCCCCACGGGGAACGACACATCACCTCAGCAACAGAAAAAAACCTTTCAGAAACTGGAGAAAAATTAGTCTACTTTTCCTTTTTAAATAGATTGCAAAGAAATTAAAAAATAATAAATAATAAAATAAAATAAAAATAAAAAATAAAGGGAAAGAAAAAGAAAAGGAAAAAGAAAAAGAAAAAGATAGAATAAAATCAAATAAATAAGAAAAGAAAAAAATTGACATCGTCTGGGTTCGCAAAAAAAAGGGAGAATGTAACTAAAAATTAACAGACAGCCGTGTTAAATCGACGTCAGTTAAAGCAACACGGAAAAAAGGTGGTAAGAGAGATAAAAGAAGGAAGGGAGGGAAAAAGAAAGAAACTAAAGAAAAAAATTTTTTTAAATATTACAGACGCTGGACAAATTCAAAAACCTAATTTCCCCAAAACGTTGAAGTTATTAGAAAAAGGCCTTTACTTAAAAAGGCATAATTATTAATAAAAGGGAATAAAAAGATATAGGATTTAAAATAAAATTAGTTTTAAAAAAATTAGGTCATTTGAAATTAAACTAAATAAAGACAACACTAGGTAAAAAAAAAAAAAATTAATTACAATTATTATATATACATACCTATAGAAGTACACACATACATACATATATATACACACACAATTTAACGAATAAGAATACATATATACATACACATACACACACATACATTCAATTTATTACACACTTATATACATATACATGCGCATACACACATATATATGTGTGTACACACCTATATACAAAAATTCATATACACATAATATACATGTGTACACATACATGCACACATATACACACACACGCACACACACACACACACACACACATATATATATATATATATATATATATACATATTCCATATGCACTCACACACATACATATTAATGAATATTATAAAGGAGCATTTAAATAGCTAAAAAAATTTTTTTCAAAATTACATATAGCCCACATACATAAATACATATATATACATATATATACAAATATGCACATCCACACACAAACATACACATATACATAAAAAAAAAAAAAAATTAAAATTAAAATTAAAAATTTTTTTAAAAATATTAAAAAAATTATAGAAAAATTTAGAATTTAAAAATTAAAAATTAGAAGTTAAATTTTAAAATCCGCCCTATGGCGGCACTTGTTTATAAATTCCCTCCTAAAGTTCAAAAGTAAGTCCTGATGAGGATACTTCAAAATCAGAATCTTCTCCAATAAACACAGACGACACCTATCACGAAAACTTTTAGGAGTACAAGCTGATCCTATTAATTTCCAGCTGATTATAGGGTCCTGCCTTTCCTCCTTCATTTCCTAGAACCTACGTGATAGTGCCGTCTGGAATCTCTGATTAGGGTTCGAAAACGAGTACCTGTGATTATAAAGCCTCTATTTGAAAGAGCCCGCGGACATGCCAATATAGGTCCGGTAATTGTCCTTGTTATTAGATGGAGAAATGCGGTGCGGGCTTCATAAATTACATGGGTGGATTTACATTTGCCTTGCACCGGGCAGGCATCCACAGAATAACAATTGCATTTGTCGACAATTCCGGATTTAGCTTCCGTATTATTTAGGTTCATTAAAATTTGTTTATTGTGGGAATTAATTATATTATCTATATTTGAGGTGCAAGAATAACTAATTTTTAGGGTGAATCTATTATACTTTCAGACATTATCAAGAATGAATTTTCTTTTCATTTGTTTGTCTTTCCCTAGTGTTAACTATTAGTTTCCTTTTTATTTCCATCCTCTTCACAACGACGTCGTTATTCACATTTACGATTCTTGTTATCAACAGCAGCGTTCTGTAGAATCATAAGTCTGTTGCTTCACGTCTTTCCCTTATCTTTGATGAGATTGCCCAACATTCGCTGACATATTGAAAGACACATAACATTCTAGGACTCTCTTCTTTGTTTCCCTCGAAATTTTTCTCGTACTTTACACTAACTTCACGAATACAACTTTGGCCATGCTAATACGCCTCCAGATCTAAATGTCGAACTTTCCGTCTTCTGTTTGAACACTTTTTAGGCTTCTATTTTTTTTTTACTTGTTTGATTTTAGTATCTACAGCCTGTAAATGGCAGTTTGGTCTCCTCTTTTTACTGATGATCGTGTATTGAGTTTTCTTGCAGTTTTTATGTAGTGCTTTTTTCGCTTGCTTAAGATACTTTCAGTTTCAGGTCTTGTCTCCTTTCCGTGTCTGCTAACAGCACTGTATCATCTTCGCATCATATATCGTTCAGACAGTGTGCGCTAATGACGAATCCTGACAGAACTTTTAAAGCTCTCAGAATTGTCTCGTTGTATAGGCTGAATAGATCTGGTGATAAGACACATCATTGTCATACAGCCCTTTCTATCTTTGTATACGTGCTAAACTCGTTTCCTGTGTGTATGCAGGCAGTTTGCTACCAGTACACGTTTATGATTACTCTGACGTCTTTCCCGAATTTGTTCAGGTTTCCAGGCATCTATAGCAATTTGTTTTTGACGTATTTTGTTGAATGCCTTTGCGTAGTCGATGAAATACAGTTACACGTCCTCCAGTGTCTGTATTGTCAACTCTGATAGAATTCTAAGCATAAATATCACGCTACTAGTTTCAGTGTCCTTGACAAAACCGCACTGTTCTTGTTCTATCTCTAAAGTGATTTTTCTGCGATGTATTCATCAGAATTTAGATGATGAGGGTTTTTTTTCATATTTTTCGTTAAACTGATTGCTCGATGGAGTTCACATTCTTTCATGTCTGGTTTCTTAGGCAGTGCTATGAAAATAGATTTGCTTAGATCTTCCAGTATATCGCAATTGTTGTAGATTTTTCTCTATTATTTGCGTAATTTTGTCTAGGCCGAAATCGTTTAAGGCTGTCAGAATCTCTATTAAAATGCCATCTGATCCTGCTGCTTTGTTTCTATTCAGTTTAGCCAGTGCAGCTTCCGTTTCAGATTTTAATATTTCCGTTCCATTGGTATTTCTGTGTATTATCAGTTGCTTCCTCTTGTGGAAGAGATCTCCTATACATTTCTCCCATCGCTGAAGTATTTTCTCTTTCTCTAATATGAGCGCCCGACCATTAGTTTTATTTACATCCTGTTGAGAAGTTTATTTGTCTTGTTATTTTGGTTATTTTTTATGCTTGTCCCCTTTATTAGTTATGACTAGGCTCTACTATTTCTGCACATTTTCGTAGAGAATTTCCTTTTTAGCCTGTCTGCATCTGCTCCTTATTTCTTTGTGTAGTTTTCTGAATTCCCTTCCATGTCGTAGCACTATTGGAGTTCTTCTTCTATGTGCCCTGTCCGATCATGGCTTTCTACGTCTTCCTGTCCCTGGTGGCTCTTAGCACACTTTCTCCTGTAACATCTCACAACCCCCGTTCTGTTATCCACCTTCTCAGGCCATTCAAATATGTTATCCGTTGCTTTCCCCTGTCTCTTTTCCCCTTTTTCTGGCCTGTTAGTATCAGGTTCTCCAAGCCCTCCTTCTTCAATGCATGTCCCAGGAACTTCAGTTGTCTCTTCCAGATGCTCAATATAAATTTCGTTTTCGTTTTCATTTTTTCCAACGCCTCATAATTGCTCAAATGCTGGGTCCATGATATCCGCAGCATCCTTCTCTAGAACAACATTTCAGCTGCTTCAAGTTTTTCCTTTATCTTTGATGATGTTGTCCAACATTCACTGCCATATTGAAGAACTGACATCACATAGCAATCCATTACTCTTTTCTTTGTTTCTAATGAAAGTTTCTTGCGTCTTAATACTTTACTCAGCTTCTGGAACGCATCTTTCACCATGCCAATTCACCTTCGTATCTCTTTGTTGCACTTACCCTCTTCTCTTAGAACACTTCCCAGGTATTTAAATTTTTGTATCTGCTTGATATTAGTCTCCCCCACCTGTATTTGGCATTTGGGGTTGCACTTTTTTCTGATGACCATGCATTCAGTTTTCTTGCAGAATATTTGTAGTCCTTTTTTGTCACTCTCTTCAGCTACCTTCTCTATTAGGACTTGTAGATTCCTTTACGTGTCTGCAATCAGCATTTAATTGTAGTTACCTATAATAAAAATAAGCATTTGCCTTACAGTTCGAACAGTATCGGTAATTAATTTACTATTGTTTACCATAGAATTTTACAGGTATTAAAGAGAAATTACCCCAATCATTTTAATAGTAATTATCTGAACCATTAAGTAACTGCTTTCTCGTAATTGTTATTGCAATAAACTGTATTGCCACCCTATATATATATATATATATATATATATATATATATATATATTTCATTTTTAAACGAGTTATTTCGCTACCTTGGTTTTCACCATCAATGGTTTCTTCAGGCAATTTTTAATAACTTAATAATATTTTTAATATTATTTAATAATATTTTTAATAATATTTCAGTTATTAAAAATCGCCTGAAGAAACCACTCATGGTGGAAACCAAGGTAGCGAAATAACTCGTTTAAAAATGAATAATATTCAAAAGTTCTACAATATAATTGTATAGAACACTTTTTAATACAAATGTGTACTGGTCTAACCCCATTAGGACCAAAAACTATGTATAAACACTCCACCCACGTCTATTGAACAGGTGCAGAGTCTCATCCCCTGTTCCCTGTTTAGGATGTGGTTTCCGGCTTTCTCTTTTCCAATCTTTTCATTCTTACGTAGCCCCCTGCCCTTCAGTGGCATTCTCACCTTGCTTGGGGTGATATGATTTTAAAAAAATCAATATATATATATATATATATATATATATATATATATGTGTGTGTGTGTGTGTGTGTGTGTGTGTGTGTGTGTGTGTGATAAAATGATAATATGATAAAATAAAGCGTTGAACTATGCTATATTTCTAGATGCGCATTTGAAGGCATAGTTCGTATGAGATCAACACCAAGCAACGACATTTTGTCTCATGTTTTACCGCAGTTTTCAGTCATGTGTGTTGAAGTCTGGCTCGACTGATTATATGTGTTGTGTTGTGGTGCAATGGATATCGCCTTGGAATTAGAAGTTGGAGACCTGATTTTGAATTTCAGTTGAATTTATTGCACTCACTTAAAAGCAAATAGCATTGGGAAAATTATGAATCTATCTTTTCTGCTATCCAACGGTGAAAAAAAAAATAGACTGTTGCGATAACGACAACGAGTTACGGTAGTTGACATTTTTAAATATCAATTTATGTGCTCGGAAATTATTTTTATTATAAAGGAAGTTGCTAGTTCAAACAAAAATTAAAAAATTTTTCAAATTTCTTACAGAGTCTGACTAGGGAAGTAAAAAAATGTGGCTAGTTCGGTGACAAATATTAAGAGGTGAGCTCTTTTTAAAGAGCATACACCCATGGCCATATCTGACTACCAGGAACACCGGGCACGGGTCCGGGCCGATCCGTGCAATCATAGTGAAATTCCGGGTAAGGAAAAATGTCTTCGTCAATAATCAAACTAAACAATTCACGAAGAAAGAAAGAAAGAAAGAAAGAAAGAAAGAAAGAAAGAAAGAAAGAAAAACGAAGAAAACATCCGAATGAACGCAGTAAAAATCTGTTTGTTTATTTATTAATTTTGGGAGAAAGACTGGTTATACTCAGAAAGACCGAACCCGATTTCCTGCTTCACGTTCTGTGCCTAATTTCCATTGGCATAGCCGAAAAAATCCGCAAAAATCATAGTTTCTGGAAAAGGATGACAATGATGACGTCATCACATTGTCAACTAATAAATCCGGGCAATTTTCTCTGTGCCCGGTGATTTTTTTAGCACCAGCTACGGCCCTGCATACACCCATTAGTATGTTGAGAACATGGTGGTTTACAATTTGTTTGGAGATGCAGGGATATTTTATAGTCGTGCGCGTAGTAGAGGAAGACAAATGTCAAGCAGTTCTCTTACAGCTAAAGGTACCGTTGGACGATATATCTATAAGTTGATATCCGATAATATACAACTAACATAGAATGAGTTAGAAAATTACTTAGTGGAATACTACGTGGCCTGGGGTACCAACCCAAGTGCATAGTTAGTCTAATTAGCAAATATTAAACAGGGTACAACAGAGGGAATACAAGACTACATGCAGATGGTGGTACGGTTGGTGTTGTGCCCACAAGTTGGGGTTGACGGGAGGAATGAAGTAGGAGCAAAACAAGTTTTCAGATTTTTTATAGAAGCACTATGAAAGCGGAATATAAAAATAGAAGGATGAACCATAATCTTTCGATGTCTCCTATCATAAAGTTAAATTCGAGTTGAAATGGAAAATTTGACGCGATGATGGCTCGGAATTTCAAGACAAGCCTATGGAAATTTGCTACTCAGAGGCGGAGACCGATATAAGCTGCGAGTCCTGCTACACCCTAAAATAGTAACAAAATTAGGCATAAGGTGAAAAATAAAGAAAAAGATACGATGACGCGGCAAGATATAACAATCGTGAGCGAGAGAGACGTGAGCGCGTTATTTGATGTTGGAATTACGTGAAAGAAGGTCACATAAAAAGTTTGGTAGACGACGAAACGGGAAACAATAGAGCTCCGTTCGTAAGATGCATAACGAACAGAACATGATGGTACCGACGTACGTAGCTGGTAATATGGGCGCTCCAAATTCTATGTCTATTAGAATAAAAAATAGAAATAAACGAGCCTTAGTAGATACCGGGGCAGAAGTATCAGTCACATGTCGAGGGTTTTGAAAATGTATCGACCGAGAATTGAATTGCAAAAGAAGGAAGTCAAAGTAAGAACTGATAATAGGCCTCCATTACACGTAGAAGGGTTTTGTCGCCTTCAAGTTCAAATATGAAATCAGTCTACCCGCCATGATTGTTTGTTGTAAAAGGGATCCTAACAGGAATTCTATACTCGGCTATGACTGGCTGATACAAAACCAGGTAAGAATGTATTTTGATTTGGAGGCCTTGATAATTGAAGAGTATTTCTCCAATTAGCATTAGAGAAAGATGTCAATATTTCCTCTATTATTAGGTTAGTGCAAAACATAACATTCAGACCCTGGCAACTGCGCACTTGCATAGGACGAACTAAGTTTTAAAAAGGGGTTAACAAATAATATGAGATAGAATAGCTGAGTAGTGGATATATTAGCAATTTCAGTGATATATCAGTAGCCAACGCAGTAGTAAAAATTGCCAAGTCACGTAGGCTTCCGTGACATTGAATTGCTAGATTTGAAAGAACAGGTAACATTATTAAAATTACTATGCTCGATAAACAAAAGAGTAAAAATACAGAAGTAGATCTAGAAGAATTTAAGCCCGAAGTTAAGAGGCTACTGAAAAGAAATAGGGACTTGTTTGCTAGTGATGATAAAAATTAATGCAGAACTGATACGGTGAAGATGCGTATTGATACTGGAATGCATGTTCCCTTAAGAAACCTGTGAAATGATACAGACAGGCGTAATTGAGGGTTACAATAGCCCGTAGGGGTTTCTAATCGTTTTAATGGAGAAGAAAGTTGACAGTAAGAGATTTTGCTTGGATATTAAGGCTTTCAAAAAATTAAATAGAAATATGCATGTCCTCTTCCAATTATTGACAATATCTACTTCTGCAGCTTCTTTTCTCGCACATCCCGCCTATGGAACTCGCTTCCTTATTCTTGCTTTCCTGACGGCTACAATCTTCAGGAATTTAAATGTAATGTCAATACTCATCTCTTTACTACTTGACCCTAGTTCTTTCCACACTGCCCTGTAGATTCTTTCCTTTCTCTCTACATTTGGAACTGTCATCACACCTGTATTCCCATCCCTCTCTTGCTCCATTCTAACTGGTTCGTCCTTCTCTTCACTCTCATCTAATGTTTTTACTCTTATGTAGCCCCCTGCACATCAGTGGAGTTACCGCCTTGCTCGGGGTAATATGATTAATATATATATATATATATATATATATATATATATATATACTTGTATCACTCGGGTCGGCAAATTACTTTTCAAAATTTGACTTAAAATTGTGGTACTTGCAAGTTAAAATCCATGGCGATGACAAACAGATAGTTTCATTAAGGGGTTTGTTTCATGATAATGTTATGTCATTTGTGATCGAAAACCTAGAGTTTTCCAGGAATTGATGTCTTTTGTTTTACGGGGCAGAAAGATTTTACTCTAGTATACTTAGATAATATTTTGATATTCTCAAATACAGTGGAAGACCAAATGAAGCATATAGACATGGTCTCCACTAGTTTGCGTAAGCATACTCTAAAGTTGAAACCAGGTAAGTGGGAGTTCTTTAAAAAAGAGGCCCAAAACCTGGACATTAAAATTAGTAGAGAGTGCATACATCCAGATATCGATAAAGTTTTAACTTCGAATACTGTTAGACAAGTGAAGGCCTTCATCTGAATGACCTTCTATAATCGCTGCTTTCTTGGAATTTTTTCTATTATTGCCGAGCTGCTGATTAATCTTACCAGGAAGTATGCACGGATTCAATGGGACGATGCTTGACAAGTCACTTTCGATTCTGTAAAAACAAAGCTTGCGGATATGGTGATACTAGTCAACCTGGACCCAAATAAGGATTATAGAATTTATGCTGAAGCCTCTTATCAATCGATTGGCGTGTGTTTATCCCGAGTGATTTAAGATAAAGGCAATAAGAAAGAAGTAGAAAAACCAATTTTCCATGTGTTAAGTGACACGCAAACAAGATGGTCAACTATAGAGAAGGAAGATTATGCGATACACTATGCCCTTAAAAAAACTGAATCATAGTTCAGCATTCACGGTCTACACAGATCATAAACCCCTCAAGCGTTTACTCAATTCGTCCATACAAAATAAAAAGATACAGGCATGGGCCCTGAGTAAATCTGGCTACAGTTGCAGCATATAGTATCTCAAAGGTAAAGATAATGTTTGCTCAGATCTCCTATTATGTGCTGTTGATATGAAGGAAGACTATGGTGATTCCCTTGTAGATGTTGACGATAGAAATTATGTAGCAATTAATTCAAACCTCATTGAACCAAAGAAATATGCATCCTATGAAGAAGTTGACGATTCATCAGTAATTAGGGAACATCCCGCATTAAATAATTAGTGAGCAAGATTCGGACAAGGATGATTGCCTCTACTGTGCGGTATCTCGGAGTCTACCTATGTCGATGAGGAAGTTCCAGATAGATAGCATGGCAGCTAGATAAGCGACTCTGTCCAAATAGGAGAGGCTTCCGTTGGGGCGAAAAGAACTGTCTCGCTTATAGGGACCATAGATGACGGTAAAACTAAGAAAGAGCAAATACATTTTGTAAACGTACTAGCAGATACACCGTGAAATAAGTTGTTAAAAAAGAAAACAGGGCTTAAGAAAAATTAGATTAGCTTTGTTATGCTATTGCATGCAGTAGTTGCAGTTTGCTGAATCAAAGTGGAAACTTGAATATCAACGTGTAATTAATTCATTGAGGAATAATTTGATTTAATAATCTCCAGACCAGATAAAGGTGCTGGTGTGGTTATTATAGATCGGGTAGATTATGTAGCTAAAATATCTTCAATTTTGGATGACACTTCTAAATTTACAAAGCTGGTGTCTGCTAATACGTGTGATACAACTGCCTCAAGTGAAATAAATTTCAAAAACTACTCTTGAGGAGGGTAAAAAGCGAGGTTCTTCTTTTTCAAAAAATTTCCAATGAGATTTGTCCATCTGGATCCATTCGTCCCCGGTTGTAGGGGCTTCCAAAAATAGTACCGTTGAGAGCTATTCTGTCAATTGTTGGATCAGTACAACACAAGGTAACCAAATGGTTGTCATTACTTTTGGAACCAGTGTTTTAGCACCTGAGAGAATTTTGTTTAAAGATTCCTTTTCCTTTTTTGACCGCATCCAAAATTTGTCTTCTTCAGGTAAGTTCATGTGTTCATTTGGTGCTTGTTCATTATATACTTGTGTCCCTCTTTTGGAGATAATTGATGTTTGCCGCGATTTGCTTTAAGTTCTTTCCGTCTGAATCTATCCTGCACGTATATAAATCTACCATCCGCCCGTGTATTGAATATTGCTGTCACATCTGGTCTGGTGCCCCTGCTATTCTCCTCGGGTTTCTTGACAAAATACAACGGAGAATCTGTAATCTGATCGATACCGACTTAGCAGACCGGCTGCAGTCACTCTCTCACCGGCGTGACGTGGCTTCCCAGTGCCTTTTCTATAAATGCTTTCACGGCTTCTGCTCCGATGAACTTAGATCACTGGTGCCCCCTAGGTGTGAATTTGCACGAGATACTAGATTAGCCACTAGGTCCCACCCTTTTACAGTGAAACCGATAAAATGTAACCGCAATTTCTACTCCAACAGCTTCTTTTCTCGTATTTCACGCCTGTGGAATTCCCTTCCACATACTTGCTTCCCCGACAGCTACAATCTCCAGGAGTTTAAATGTAAGGTCAATAGACATGTAACACACTAACTCGCATCCATTCTCTCAAACACTCTTCACATCTACATCCTTAAATGTCTATTACCCTCCTTCTGACATTTCCTATACATAACCACGCTTTCACATTACCTTCCCCTATGTAACCCCCTGCGCAATAGTGGCAGTGGAATGCTTTGCTTGGGGTGAAATGATTAAAAATGTTGTGTCTCCACCTAGCATTCCTGAATCGGTTTTTGTGGAGTTGATGAAATTTGCTAAGTTATCTGTTGAATTTAGCTTTAATAATACTATATACCGACAGATTGACGGGGTTAATCTGGGTTCTCCTTTAGGTTGAGCGCCTGCCAATATTTTTGTTGGCTTTCACCAGGAGAGAATAGTTCACTTCGCCCTCAACTGTATTGTCAATATGTGGACGACACTTTTTGTTTATTCAATAATGAAGTTGAGGCCTGTCAGTTTCTGTCTTAATGATATTCATCCAGCACTGAGGTTTACTGTTGAGAAAGAATCAAATTCTCAACTAGCTTTTTTACATGTCCTAGAACTTTTCTCCCCTCAGTTTATTGGAAACCAACATTTGCGGGTTTATAAGTTGTGGGATTCCTTCTGTCCAAAAAACGTAAGATAAACATTATTAGAACTATAGTTCACAAGACATTAATGATAATTTCTGAGTATTTCCTGGATTATGACATTCTGCAGTTTCAAGTATGTTCCTGATAACGTTCATTCGGTTATCCGTAACAAGATTTCGGAATTCAGAAAAGATAAGCTCATTGCAGTTAAAAATTGACCCGTTTATCTTAGACTTCCCTGGATAGGATCAAAGTGTGAAAGCATGACTAGCGAGGTTTTATCAGATGTTCAATGTTGTTTTTTTTTCAGCTGAGGTACGTATAATATTTTACAACCCGGTCCATGTTATGTTCTAGACGCAAGGATGATCTCCCTCCTCATTAAATTAATTCCATTATTTACAAATATAAGCGTAGTTGCGATGCCGACTACATAGGGAGAACTACTCAGCGCCTGGACATGAGAATTAAGCAACATGTCTCCACTAAGATCAGGAACTACTCCTCGGAATGGACTTGTCCGAAATACTTATGGTTCCGCAATTTGCGAGAACCTATTAAATAATAAATAAATGTGCTGCGAATTTCAGTCTCGACTGATTCACTGTTGTGTCCTGATCATACTCTTTGTTCCATCTCAAGGTGCTAGAGGATATATATATCGAGTCCGGCAAAACTTCCCTACGCAAACAGCTTGAATTTTTGGATCTCGCTATTAAGAGCCTATAGCTCTTTGTATTCATTTTTTCTCCTCATTTTTCATCACACATTTCTGTATTTTAATTCTAGCTTAAATCTCCTGTAGAGGCCTGAAGGGCGGGAGTGAAACCGGTTGCTACGTTTATTTTACTATTTTATAATGTGTAACATAAAGCTACACTACTTGCATCTTGTTAATTAAATTTTGTATCTACAAAAATATTTTCTAACATATATGTTAAAAATATGTTTATAGGTACAAGATATATATATATATATATATATGTGTGTTAGAAAATATTTTTATAGGTAAAAAATTTAATTAATAAGATGAAAGTGTGTAGCTTAAGAAACTATAGAAAATATTATAACCACCAACAAACGGAAAATAACATAAAAGCCACAGACACATGTATACAGAAAAACGCAAACACCGAACCATGACATAAAAAGGAAACCATTAAACGAGCAAACACAGCACCACAGTAAGAAATAGAGGTCAGTGCAAAAAATGGTTCAACCTAAATGACAAGAATAAACCAACTAACAAAAAAGCAATTTGGTGGACAATTATTCAGTATAAAAAAAATTAACTGAATATCCACGCACATCTACATTAAAAAAGCTACACAAAGGCATAAAAAGGAAATCAACATCCTGCACAATAAAAACAATAACAAAAAATAAGGAAAATGAAAAGAAAAAAAAGTCATGAACAATACCCATCTCACAAAATTCTAAATCACGCAGAGTTTCTTATGAATAAAAAAAGAAACCGGGAGTCAACCGCAAGAAACACATCCCCGATAAATGAGGGCTTCATAACTGTGTCCTCTCGAAACTTCGAAGTCGGCATGAATCTGCTCAGTTAAAGTCACTGATCCTTTGAACGTAGACTACAATAGCTTATTTTCGACCCTAATATCGAGCACTTTACGATAAAAAAGTGTTTGCCAAAATACTCTATTAATAATAACGCTATTGAAAAAAAAAAACAGCAATCTTACTCTAATCATTATCATAACACACACACACACACACGCACATATATATATATATATATATATGTGTGTGTGTGTGTGTGTGTGTGTTATGATATATATCCCGATTACTTCCGAACTTTGTTAAATTCGTTTTCTAGAATTGTGTTTTGTGTATATTTACGCAACTGTTTTTGCATAATTCCTGTGTCCTCACAATTGGTGGAATCAATTTCAATTCATTTGAAATGATGTTAGGTAAATTTCCAACATACGTGTAGATCGCTAGATTGGTCATTCACACATTTCGTGCGTCTTTTCAAAATATCCCGCATCTGTTAAATTTTGCAAAGTATCTTTCCTTATAAGTGGCTTATAATTGCAAAATGTTTCTCTTCGGATTTAAAATGTAACTGATCAAGTCAGACGCGCATATCGACCGAAACAATGTAGTAAATTTAAAACGATGAAAACGCACATCAAGAAGAAGAAAAAGAAAGAGGAGAAGAACATGAAGTGGGAACGATGATGTAATATTTTTCCGTTTTCTGCGATTGGGCGTGGCCTTGAAAAACTAAGTTTTCCCGCATAAAGAAATATAAATATATTAAATTATTTGTACATCCAACTAAACTTACTAGCATTTTTCCAAAGATCCGACCAACGTATAGTGTCGAAGATCTTTGTTTCAGCATGAAATAACCATTTGACTTCTTCCTGACACTTTTCTGTTTATTAACAAATAAAAACCCGGAATCATTGTTTTGCAGCTTCGAAAATACTCTACGAGAGCAAATTCTGTTGTTTTTCGCTCCGTCAAGCATTAATTTCAACAAGGTTTTTCGGAATCACTTAAGTATATTTTTTTATTATTTTAAAGACTCTTTAATTATTTATTCAATTAATTTTATGAATCTTTCAATTCTTTATCTTCAAACACGTTGACTTCTCTTTTTTTTTTTTTTTTGATTTTTTTAATTGAACTTCGGGAATTTTGTTATTCGATTCGCTTTCGCACCCAAAGCACACTTCTTACGTATTCGTATTTTTCTGTTTTTATTTTTTTTTAATTGTTCTTTTTTTTGTTTCTGTCTCCAATTAGACTTAATGAAAAGATTCTGTTGGGCCGGGCTTACGTCTGACTTCTATTTGAAAAAAAAAAATGAAACCGTGTCAGTCTTAAAAGAAGAGACAGCCTCCGACTTCACACATTCGTAGAATTAAATAAATAAAAGGAAAAGATAATGGCAGAGAAAAATTGGAAAGATATCAATTCTATTCATCATCATTTTTTTTTTGTCTACGACGAGTGTTTTAATCTTCATTGATTAATTTAGCATTTAAGAATACATACATACATACATACATATATATATATACTGGTTGTGATGGATAAATTGTTTTCGAAATTACGCAAAAATGAAAATAGCACTGACATTTCATTTAAAGAGTTACCAATCAGTTAAGTGTTATACAATGATACACGCTTGGGCGATCATGTCTCGAAAGAGACATCACTGACGGGGCAGAAGTTCATCCCGCAGTAGGTTGTCATTATTTCTGCTGTAGACTTGTTCCTAGCCAAGGCTATAGAATCCAAACTGTCCTGTTATTTAACCCCTAACTGGAGGGAAGAGACGTATTGATAGTTTTTCGAAGGGCATTTGTGCGTAAGTGAATGCAAGGAATTTAACTGAAATTCGAACTCGGTTCCCTTATTTCTCGTTCGGAGACGACATATCAAAACTTGACAAAATATCTTAAAATACTAAAGAACAAAAAAAAATTGCCATTGACTTTAACCACGGCCTCAAGACAACATCAGAATCTGTAGCAATTTTTCCGTACAGTTTCCTCGCATAAGATGATGACTGTTGCCTTTATCTTTGCTTTCAGTTAATACTAGCAGCATAGTCCGGCGTTGCTCGGGTGTAATGAAAGCTTTAAAACTAATCCATGGTCCTGGAGTTCAGACTCTTTGGACGTTCGCACGAATGACTAAAAAGCAATAGTTGTTTCTAGTTAAAGCGAAACCGTAGACTGAAAGAAAAATGAATAGATATAAGTCAAATTTTGATTTCTTCGTATCGATATCAAATAAGTTTTTTCGTCGAAAACTGAATTTTAAGGCTAAATAAGTCCTCTGAGTAAATGGTATCATGGCTGAGACTAAGAACTACAAGTATACCTACCTAGAGCCAAACCTGAAGCAAAAACTAAAATAAAAGGGCTGAAAAATTACAGACATAAGGAAGATAAACAGACACACACACAAACATCTTGGCTTATATATATATTATCGACTTTCTGCGCTATTGTAAGAACTGCAACCTTGAAACTTCAGAATATTGTTTCTTATGGCTTTGTCTGTGAGTATTAAATTTGATTAAAATCGGACCACCCCTTCTATAACCCGATTTTTTGATAATCAATTTTTTCGATATTTATCGGGTGTACCTCGACACAAAACCTAGCTAAGAACATTTGCAGACGCTTAGAGTCAGTCAGTCAGTTAAATCCCATGGGCGATCATGTCTCGAAAGAGACATGACTGACTGGGCAGAAGATTATCCCGCAGTATGTTGCCATTGCTTTCTGCGGTAGACTGGTTGCCGACCAAGGCTATAGAACCCAATCTGTCCAGTTATTTAACCCATAACTGGAAGGAAGAGACGGATTAATACCTTTCCCAAGGGTATTTGTGCGTAAGTGAATGCAAGGAATTCAACTGGAATTCGAACTCGGTTCCCCGATTTCTCGTTCCGAGCCGATATCCACTGCGCCACAACGCACATAATTGTGGCGCAGTGGATATATTACAAGTGTGTAAATTTTCAAGAAAATCGCTTCAGTCTATAGGAAACAGACACACACACAGACA
>JBBBDQ010028635.1:180000-182857 GCA_037127315.1 Ascarosepion bandense | reverse complement strand
TGTGACAACGGGGGGAGCAATAACTGAGCAGAACTAAAATAGATAACAAGAACAACGGACCGAGAACAATCTAACCCGGTAGTTAAAAAGAAGGGTTCTGGATACAATTGTCGGAAAGCTATCAGGATCGTCAGACACCTAACGAAAGACGGAGAGCACAACGACCGAGACATTGTGACAGCAAAAGCAAAAATTAGGGCATTATTCCGAATTTAAATAATTTAACCAAGTACTGAGTGAGGATGTGCGTTGTGGGGCATTGGATATCGGCTCGGAATGAGAAATCGGAGAGCCGATTTCGAATTCCAGTTGAATTCATTGAATTCACTTCCGCGCAAATACCTTTGGGAAAGGTATTAATCCGTCTCTTCCTTCCAGTTCTGGGTTAAATAACAGGACAGATTGGGTTCTATAGCTTTGGTCGGCAAACAGTCTACCGCAGAAAGCAATGGCAACCTACTGCGGGATAATCTTCTTCCCAGTCAGTCATGTCTCTTTCAGGACATGATCGCCCAAAGCGTGTATCACGTATGGCATTTAACTGACTGACTGAGTGATCTGCAAGACGAGATCTAGACAACTACAACTCAAAGGCAAGATTCAGGGCTGTTGCGTACTACTCTCGAGGATTCAGACCTACCAAGCCTGTTTGGTCGTCTCAGACAATGCTTTGTGATCCTGGCACTCTTATCAACATGTTTATTTTTTGTGTTTTTCTACCTACATTTATACACGTTACAAATAATACCAAGTACAACTGACTATTAAACGCTGAAATTGTTTCAGTGATTTTCCCAAGCGTATTTCTAGGGTCTTTCTTTTTTTCTTCCTAATCCGTGAATTTGTTTTGTTTCTGCTAAATTTCCAAAAAACGCTTTATAAAACTCACTATTTTTATCTATAATGTTGAATGTTTAAAATTATTTTAACAAAAAAGATATTTATGTTGATTATAAAATTTGCCGCAAAACATTGTTGATTTATTCAAGATGAAATTATCTATTATGACATGTCTCTAATTAATATTAAGAAATTGTTATTTGTTTTCAACTTTTCTAGTTGAATTGTTTGCCTATATTGCATCTGATTCGGGTCCAGATCCAGATAACCCTTGACTCATTAAAATTATATGGACACCATGTGTACCGCAGCAGCAATAGAAGTGGTACTTCTTTGGGTACGACACTCTAACAAAACATGATCTTCTCCAAGCTGGTTTAAATTCAGACATTTTTTTCTCCTAGACTGGTTGGCACCCAGAGCTATAGAACTCAGTCTGCCCAGCTATTTACCCCTATCTCTGGGGTAGAAGAAATGAATTTATAGCACCAGCAAATTTATTAGCACCTAAATGAATATAGGTGGGTTCGGCTGAAATTCGAACACGTCTCTCAGTTTCTTTTACTCCACCGTGCTTCCACCTTGCATATGATTAGTTTGCAATACAATTTTATTTTATATGAAGATTGAAATTGTAGTAGAAAGGGGATCCGTATCATAGATTCGGGAGTGTGCACGATACTCTCTTTATTTGCGATGCAAGTCAGTTGTCGATTAAAACGCGAATTCAGCTTCTGCTCCGAACTAACAATCCTAAAGGATAAGAAACAGAGTGGACATTTCTCATAAGAACATGATAACCATTAAAGCCCGCCCTATCATTTTCTTCTAGTAAATCGTGTTAACTTTACAGGTTAACATGAGGTTGATTAAACATTTAATGGTGGTCATTATATATTTTTTTTAAGTTGTGGTTTAGAGGGTAAACAGAAACGATGTGTTTGTAGGTTAAGCAAAGGCAAAATATGTCACTGGGTGAAGAGAAGACAAAAGATGGAAGGTGTTACAAGGTAAATAGCAAACAGTCTCTAAGATGTTTTTGTCCATCTTAATAGCAGTTTAAGGAATCTTGCAAACAATGTGATGAAAGAAGGAAAGAAAAGACTAAAACAAAAAGGAAAAGCGAAAAGAAAAGTTAAAGAAAAAGAAAAACAGAAAGAAAGAATGAAGAAAAAACAAAAGACTAAGACAAAAAAGAAAAGTGGAAAATTAAATAAATAAAGAAAAAAAGAAAGGAAGAAAAAACTGACAAATAGGAAGTGCAAAAAGAACTGGTAAGAAAAATTAAAACAAAAATAAATAAAGAAAGAAAGAAAGAAAGAAAGACAGAAAGAAAGAAAGAAAGAAAAGACTAAGATAAAAAGGAAATTTTAAAAAGAAATAGTAACAGAAAAGAAAGAAAGAAAGAAAGATAGAAAGAAAAAGAAGAAAAGGCTAAAACAAAAAGGAAAAGTAAAAAAGAAAGGATAAGAAAAAAGGAAAAAAAGAAAATGAAAGTATTGACTAAAGAGAGGAAAAAAGAAAGACTAATATACAAAGAATAAATTGAAAGCAAAAAAAAATGAAAGACAGAAAGAAAGAAATAAAAGGCTAAGACAAAAAAGAAATGTTGAAAAGTAAAAATAAGAAAAAAGAAAGAAATTACATGATTAAGAAGAAAAGGAAAAAACAAAAAAAGAAAGGAAAAATAAAAAAAGGAGAGGAAAAATTAAATACAAAAGAAAGTAAAATATTAAAAAAATAAAGAAACAAAGACAAACTGAGAATGAAAGAAACTTTAAATAAGAAAAATTAAGTAAAAATAAAAAATAAGATAATAGATATGTATAAAATTTAGGAAAAACATTATTAAAGAGCGTGAGAGAAAATATTTCATATGTAATAATGCATATTATTGTAGGAAACAGTACCATTCAGTGTTAACATCCAACGACAGGATAAAGTGTATTAATCTAAGAAGCAATGAAACACGCCTCGTTTTAAGAAATGCGAACGTATTTTACAATATGGGCGATCA
>JBBBDQ010028635.1:10000-175000 GCA_037127315.1 Ascarosepion bandense | reverse complement strand
TCTATCTATCTATCTATCTATCATTCTGTTTATATTATCTATCTATTTTATTCTGTTTATATTATCTATCTATCTATCTATCTATCTATCTATCTATTTATCTATCTATCTATCTCAGTTCGTTCATATATACTTAATTCTGTTCATATCTATCTATCTATCTATCTATCTATCTATCTATCTATCTATCTATCTCAGTCCGTTCATATATACTTAATTCTGTTCATATCTATCTATCTATCTATCTATCTATCTATCTATCTATCATTCTGTTTATATTATCTATCTATTTTATTCTGTTTATATTATCTATCTATCTATCTATCTATCTATCTATCTATCTATCTATCTATCTCAGTCCGTTCATATATACTTAATTCTGTTCATATCTATCTATCTATCTATCTATCTATCTATCTATCTATCTATCTATCTATCTATCTATCTATCTATTAATTCTGTTTATCTATCTATCTATCTATCTATCTATCTATCTATCTATAATTCTGTTTATCTATCTATCTATCTATCTATCTATCTATCTCCCAACTGTTATTATCCATCTCAGCTTTGTTAATATCTATCTATATATCCCAACTTTATATTTTTTTATCTATTAATCCTTCTCAACTTTGTCATTATCTATCTATCTATCTATCTATCTATCTATCTATCTATCTATCTATCTATCTATCTATCTTGGGAGAAGTATGAATACATCTCTTCTCCCTTACGCAGCTATAGGTAAATAGTTTGTCTCATATCCTTGGTTGGCGACGAATCTAGAAGAAATAAATGTTATCTCCAACCAACCTGTAGAGGTTTGGGCTCTACTGGGCTATCTTGCCCAAGACACAACACTTTTCCTGCAGTACATGTAGTATTTCTCAGGGGTTTACGGGACTCGTGATATATAGGTAGATATAGACAAAGAACAATCATCATCATCATCATAATTACTTTCCTCCTTCTCATCATCATCAACATCACTTTACCTGACCAGGTGTGATCGTAGGGACGTTGTGCAGCTTTGTACCTGACACGTTCACTTTATATAGCAATTTTGTAAGCGTAGCTTAGAGGCGGCATAAAGGCACCTAGTGAAGATCGATCTCACTAATCAGTCGTAACTGATCTAGCGATACAACCTTGCTAACTATTACACCACATCGAAGTGGCCAAAGTTCAGTCTATAATCATGGCTTGAAAGTTGGAAAGGTATTCATTCATGAAGTAGCGTGTCTTTCGGCTAGTACACCTGGCAAGAAACTGCCTCTCTCCAGGTTAAACCACAGCCGACGAAAGTTGCTCATAGACGCACGTGGCTGTTGATTCCATCGGGGAGGTAGCTTCTGGTTCAGGTTTCTTCAATCTAACAAACCCTCTGTCGAGTGATGCTTTATTAAAAAATAAAATAAATAAAAATATAATAAAGTGTCTCTTTTCTTTCTGTGAATTGCTGTCTTTTAAAAAGATGACATATTCGTTTCCCGTTGCCTTACTCAGAGCTGCACGGTTGCAACACTGAATTCCGAATTTTCCTTCCTTGAGAGTCGATTTTCTAAATCCGCTCATATGTCGCACATGGCCGAAAGCATGGGCTACTCAGTGAGGATCGAACTCACTATTCACAACTGCCCGACCATATGAATTTTCTCGTGCTACTATGGCAGCAAGGTGCCATCTTTTTACCATCAAACTAGTTAAACATTAACAGCACTTCTACTGCAACAGTTTCTTTTCTCGCACTTCCCGCCTGTAGAACTCCCTTCAGTACACTTGCTTCCCTGATAGCTACAAACCCCAAAAGTTAAATACAGCATGAGTCGCCATCTTCTAAGGCTCTAATAGTCATCCATCTCTCCAAATTGTTTTTTTTTAATCGTATCACCTCGAGCATGGCGGTAACGCCACTGATGTGCAGGGGGTTACGTAATAGTGAAAAGATTGAAAAAGAGAAAGCCGGAAACCACATCCTAAACAGGGAACAAGGGATGAGCCTCTTCACCTGTTCAATAGACATGGGTGGAGTGTGAACCGGGCGATAGATAGATCTATCTACTCTAATTAAAAAAAAAAACAAAGTGAGAAGATTGGAAAAGAGAAAGCCGGAAACCACATCCTAAATAGGGAACAATGGATGAGCCTCTTAACCTGTTCAATAGACATGGGTGGAGTGTGAACCGGGCGATAGATAAATCTATCTACTCCAATTGAAGAAAAAAAAACAAAGTGAGAAGATTGGAAAAGAGAAAGCCGGAAATTCTTTCAACCTGCCATACTTTGTTCGATTAATTTACACAAGCTACTAGATTAGCAACTAGGTCCCACTCTTTTACAGTGAAACCGATAAAATGTAACCGCAATTTCAAATCTAACAGTTTCTTTTCTCGCAATTCCGGCCTGTGGAATTCCCTTCCATATACTTTCATCACCGACAGCTACAATCTGTAAGGTCAATAAACATCTCCTCTCGCACTAACTCGCATCCATTCTTTCAAACTCTCTTACCGTCTACCCCAACCCCATCCTCGGTATCCTCATCGTCTATTACCCTTCTCCTGACATTTCCTATAACTAACCACTTTCTCATCACTTTCCTTTATGCAAACCCCTGCGCAACAGTGGCAGTAGAATGCCTTGCTTAGGATGAAATGATTAAAAGACCCCCCCCCTCAAAAAAAAACTGATCTAATGAATATGTAATTAATATGCATACAACTTGGTCCCTCCTTACAGTAATGTGATTGGCTGGTGTCAGCCATAAATACAGACGAAAGAAAGGTCTACCGCTAGAGGTCTACACGTCTTCGACTAGAGATCTACGTCTAGAGGTCTACGACTATTGTCTACGTCTATTGACTACATCTACGTCTCGAGATATTGCATACGACGAATACCGTCTATTACGTCTACGTTCTAGATTGTCCTACTAGGTTACCTTTGCCCAAACCGCTTGCTACCTCGAATCAGATACATATCCCTTTCCGGGACATATCAAAACCCCAGCACTTTCGTGACGGTCCTACCTTGCATGGGGTGAAATGATATAAAAAAATACACCACTTTGAGGTGCTCAAGAGAAAGACCAATCTACACTACTCTTTAACTCAGAACTGAGGATATAAAAGGGGGAAAATTGGGAATGAGTGGAAAAGTGGACACAATAAACTAGACCAGATTGTTCACCATGTCTATGGTGATAACCATTAACACTCTCCACAGTTCATGACTAGAATAGAAAAGAACAGAATAGGATAGCTGCTGTGTAAAATACTCTTGTCAAATGGTAACACGTATACAGTCAGATGCAGTTAAAACACAGAAATCCATGACACAGGAATAAAAAAACGTTTACTGCATTTAGTTAGCAGGTCTCGAGTTCCAACGAGACATCAACATATTTTTAAATAATATTTATTAATTATATATCTAAAGAAATACAAGTGGACAAAATTTCATATTTGTCTCATACACGCACACACACACACACACACACACACACACACACACACACACACACACACATATATATATATATATATATATATATATATATATCAGTTATTTAAATGCTATACGTAATACACACTTAGGCGATCATGTCTTTTTTTATCATTGACTGATTAGGCAGAAGGTATTTTCTGCAGTAGGTTACCCTCCCTTTTGGCTGTAGACTGTTTGCCAACCAATATTAGACAACTCAATCCGTCCTACTATTTAATCCACAACTGGAGGGAGAAGAGATGTATTAACACCTTTTCTATGTGTATTTGCGAGTAAATGGATGTAATTAGAATATATATATATATATATATATATATATATATATATATATATATATATATATATTAATCATATCACCCCAAGCAAGGCGGTGACGCCACTAATACGCATGGGGTTACTTAAGAGTAGAATGATTGGAAAAGAGAAAGCCGGGAACCACATCCTAAATAGGAAACAAGAATGAGCCTCTTCACCTGTTCAAAAGGCATATATATATATATATATATATATATTCTAATTACATATAATTTATATTCTAATTACATTCATTTACTCTATATATGCTTACTACACTTTGATCTTAGCCAAAAGCCCGAGAACACAGGGAACTTGGAGTAAAAAAACTACTAAAGGTATACCAGTATAAAAAAAAACTGCTCAATACCATACAAGGTGGTATAGCTAAATATAATTAACATTTTGATCGTTGTCGAAACTAGCACACTACCTTGCATCTATTCTCTCAAACACGCTCAACACCTAACCAACCCTCATTCTCGGTATCCTTACCCGTCTATCATGCTCCTTCTGACATTTCCTATATCTAACCATCCCTTTTCTCATCACTTACCCGACCCTATGTAACCCCCTGCGCAATAGTGGCAGTGGAATGCCTTGCTCGGGATAAAACGATTAATATATATATATATATATATATATATATATATATATAGAGAGAGAGAGAGAGAGAGAGAAAGAGAGAGAGAGAGAGAGAGAGATGTAATTTTATGCCTGGACGAGAAATTGATTATTATCAAATACAATAATCCAAATTAACTTCTTAATCAACGAAACGAATTCATGTTTAAATGCAGGCATAAGAATAAGCATTAAATGAGTTAGCTAGATCAAAATTATAATTTAAATTATATATATATATATTATACATATAAACAAATTAAATATACTGTGAGTATACCTTGTATATATCCTTTGGTGAATTCAGAATCGTTATTTTGGTAGTTTTTGATGATAAAATCTGTTAAATCATGTTTTTGTAATCCGGTGGCAAATTTATGACCGAAGTTTAATGCTTCTAGTTGTGTATCCGAAAGATGGAATTTGGATAAATTATTAATTACATATTTTTTGCCAATCCTGGACCATTTGCTATTGTTAATTAGCTTTTGAAATTTAGTTTGTAAGTTTTGTATGTGTTTTTTGTTGTTATAAAAGACTATATCAAAAACTACCAAAATAACGATTCCAAATTCACCAAAGGATATATACAAGGCATAGTCACAGCTACACACAAAAAAACAAACCACCTCTCATTTCCACGCAGATATCTATTAGCACTGAAGGAACTAAAAAACAACAAAGATATACACATATCTTCTTCTGACAAAGGAGGGGGAATTACAATCATGGACGAACTTACATACCAACAAAAAATGGAAGACCTTATCGATGATAAAAACATATATGAGAAAATCAACAAAACCACCATCACAAAAGAAACACAAAAATTTATATATAATATCAAGAAAGTTTTAAAAACAGAAGACTCCTCCTGGGTGAAACTTATTACATACCATCCAAAAACACCCACACTATACTGTCTCCCAAAAACACACAAAACAAATGTACCAATGAGGCCTATTATATCCGGAAGAGGCAGCGTAATCTCGGATTAAAACTGAGTATATTATTACAAGAACAAATATATATAAAATAACATTATTTATATATATGGGAAAATGTATGACACAGTGGCATATGTTATGTTTTCTCGTTTCGTTCTTTAGGACTTCATCGGACTAAATTTGTGTTGTTGGTGCGACAGCACATGCGCATGTATGAGTAATGCTGGAAACATGCAACAGAATTTACATACGATATAGAAGAATATAATTCTTTACCTTTCATAAATATGATGCTACATCGCGTTAAAAACAGTTCAAAATCAACCTGCATAAAAATGATCTAATAAATTTATATTCTCATCATGACAACAAAATACAACTCCGTATAATCAACGAATTCTGCTTAAGGACACTTAGAATTTGTAGACCTTGCATGAAGAAGAGAGACTCATTGAAAACACTTTCAAGCTTATTCAGTATCCTGACTATTTCACATTCAATCCAAAATAAAAGGCTCATAAAATATTAACCCTCTAGGGCCATTCGTATCATATTTGATACAGTATTTCCCTATAAGGAAACATTTGGTATTTCCCTATAAGGAAACATTTGGTATTCATTGACTGAGCAGTCAGTACTGCTTTCATTTGAAATTTATAAAATATTTCTCTTAAAAATTTTTTCAGGAAAATGTTTCTTTCAAGGCTTGTTTTCATACTGTATCAAATATGATACGAATGGCCCTAGAGGGTTAATAAAAGAAAAAACGACCCCTTCTGACAAACCTAATGAATAAAACAAATTATTGTTCTACCAAATAACTCTATTACATCTAGTATTGTAAAGAATCTATCTAAACTCAACATAAAATTTGTTTCTACTGCATCTAAAACAGTAAGAAACTTAGTCAATGCTAAATAAAACAATAAGTTAAACTTGAATTGATTCGAGCGCGTGTAATAAGTGTCACAAAAAATGCATAACAGAAAAACAGCAGGAAACTAAATAAAAGATTATATGGATACAAAAGAGACATTTTACAGGACAATGCATCAAATACCCGCCTTAATGAGAACAACAATGTTGACACTGAAAATGCTATTTCATTCAAAGAAAAATACAATTCACTAATGAGTGTTATGATTACAAGGTCATCTACACTAAATTTGAACCCAGGCTCTTTTACCATTCTTAATAGAATTTCTATTTCTAGCAGAAAATGAATCTAAAAGAACTCGGCTAAATATATATATATATATATATATATATATATATATATATGGTTATGTCTTGAAGTCTGTCACAATGCGTTGAGTAAAATAAAGAGAAGGTAAATAAGTGTTTGGGTATTACCTATTTATTAAATATTAACATTTCGAGATCAAAATCTCATCTTCAGAATGCCAAAGAAGTGCTTGTCTGCTGTCCGAGTGTGTTCCCGGGCTTTCAAAGAAGTATATATATATATATATATATATATAATTTGTGTATATAGGCCGCAAATGTTCTTGTAGACATGTCATTAAATAAACTGCAAATATTGTGTCTGTTTATATTTAATAAAATCCTTTCATACTCACGGATAATCTTTTGCGTATTATAATTGAAAGATGCCAAAAATGAACTGTAAATTTGACAGATGATTTTATTATTCATTTTTTGATATTTTCAAGTACTTTCAACCCCCTTCCGAGATCATCTTCAGAGGTGTGAGTTGTGGTAAAAAAAAAAAAACCCCGCAAAACTCTGTTGCTAAAAATTATTGTAAATTTTCTTCTTGATTCGAATATAACGGTTGACAAACTGACAAATTGATTAGCGATCATTAGAACGTAAAAATTATCCAAAATGGATTTTATTTTAATGTTGTAATGTCATTGGTCATGCACGTAGAAATGCATGAAAAAACTGATCTTTTTATAAACATTTTAGAACATTAATTGCCTCGGAGATCTGTAGTTCTGTTTTGTTGGTGGAGGATAGCTGTGTTTTATATATATATATATATATATATATATATATATATATATATATAGTATAACTCGAATATAAGAGAAACCCTGATATAAGATAGGTTTTCTATGGTCCCAAAATAAAACCTGTGGTAATGTATATAAAATATGCCATACCCGGATATAAGAGAAACTAGATCGGGTCCCGACAACTCTCTTATATCAGGGTTACACTGCATATATATATTTGGGAACAAACGCATTCACCCACTCCCCAAAAAAAAATTATTTTTTCTCTTCTCTAGATATAAGGGAAATAATTTTTAAAAGAATTTAATACCCTTTGTTACTTCCCTTGGTTAAAATTAAGATTTTGGCAGAATTTATACTTTATACAGAATTTATACTGATTATTCGTGTCATACATATTGCAATAGTTCTATAAAGCTTCAACAATGGTATTTAGATTGATTATTGAAACGGAACTTCTGCATTTTTTAAAAAATTCATACTGTCCAATGTATACGACCGTACACATGTCACCGTTTAGCTGGTAACTTACATACCGCAAAAAAGAAATGATAACCTGCTGTAGGAAAAATGTTCTGCCGAATAAGTTATGGGTCGAAAGAGACATGATTGCCCGGGTGAGTATCACGTATGGCACTTAAATGACACATGAAAAATGACACGTGTGTGTGCGTGTGTGCGTGTGTGTATATGTGCACGCAAGCTCGTATGTGTGTATGTGTACGTACTTGTGCATGTGTATATTTCATACTACTGTTTTCGCATTGCAAACCTCAGGATATAGTATAGTCAAGATAAACTCTCTCTCTCACCGGCGTGACGTGGTTTCCCTGTGCCTCTTCTATAAATACTTTCACGGCGTCTGCTCCGATGAACTTAGATCATTTGTGCCGCCTAGGTACGAATTTACACGAGATACTAGATTAGCAACTAGGTCCCACCGTTTTACATTGAAACAGAGAAGATGTAACCGTAATTTCTACTCCAACAGCTTCTTTTCTCGCGCTTTCCGTCTGTGTAATTCCCTTCCACATGCCTGCTTCCCCGACAGCTACAATTTCCAGGAGTTTAAATGTAAGATCAGTAGACACCTCCTATCACACTAACTTGCATCTATTCTCCCAACACTCTTCCCATCTACCCAACCCTCATCCTCGGTATCCTTACCTGTCTATCACCCTCCTTCTGACATTTCCAATATCAAACCATCCTTTCTCACAACTTTTCCCCTATGTAACCCCCTGCGTAATAGTGGCAGTGGAATGCCTTTCTCGGGGTGAAACGATTATAAAACAAAAACGAGGGTCACTGAATGAGGTTGCTGTGAGAGCGTACAGAGAAGGCGCAAGAGGTACATATCATGTTCAGGAGTTTGGTCCATAATGTAACATTTGAAGAAGGTCTCTTTGAAGATGAGAAGAACATTCTCCTTCCTCTACATATATATGTGTGCGTGTGTGCGAGTATGCGTACGTATGTGTGAATATCATTTTTTTCTGATGATGCGTTTTCGATAAACCTTTCCAAAGTTGAAACCATGATCTGGAATTGGAATGGAAGCACTGCCGGCAGCTCGTCCATCATAAAATTTCAGGATGTGGAAATTGTAAATATTGAATATTTCAAGTACCAGCAATACTAAATTTATTATAGTGAATAAGAAAAAATGATTATAATATATGCCGCGCTACAGGTAATTTCGCTCAATACCGCAAGACGCTGCAAAACCAAAATATTAACCTAACCTCTAGAGCCATGTTCTCATAAGATCGATACTTTCAAATGAATATCATGCATGTCATCAAACTCATTTAGAGACATCTCATCAGGCAGCTGTAGACAACACTTTTCTAAGGGAGAGGATGTAAAAAAAAGAGGTTTCGAGCAAATTCCCCGACGGCTACAATCTCCAGGAGTTTAAATGTAAGGTCAATAGACACCTCCTAACACACTAACCTGCTCCCATTCTATCAAACACTCTTCCCATCTGCCCAACCCTCATCCTCGGTATCCTTACTCATCTGTCACCTTCCTCCTGACATTCCCTATGTCTAACCACTCCTTATCTTTACCGTCCCCTATGTAGCCCCATGCGCAATAGTGGCAGTGGAATGCCTTGCTTGGGGTGAGATGATTAAAAAAATAAAATAAATAAATAAAAATAAATAATGATAGTCTTGGCGAGGACTGTTCTTCAAAAATAGTGTAATGGCACAAGAGCAGAGGTTCCCAAGTAGTGGGTAGCGACCCCCTGGGGGTGCGAAGTATTGGCAAGGGAATGTGTAGCCTTGTTAGAAGTAAAAAAAATAAATTTACATTAAATTATTTAATTTTGTAATTTCATACTAATTTTATTTGTAGATTTTTAAAATCTTGTTCAGTCTTTGATTCTTTTTTCATTCAAAAGAAATTAATTAAATTCAAAAAGCAAACAAAACGGATGTAGTAGTAGTAGTAGTAATAACAAATATAAACAAATGAACACATGAATTTATGGCCTTTTTTCTTTTTTTTTTTTTTTCTTTCTTTATCGTTTATTGCTGGGTTGGATTATTGCTCACTAGCTGGGTTGGATAGCTTTTTAAACTTATGATAATATTATTTTAAGAAATATGTTCTCTTTGTGAATTCAGGTTGGACCAATGTGCTTTAATTTGATAATAAATATTTACAGAATTTTAAAATATTTTTTAGATGTTTCTTTCCTTGTCCTTCACAGAAAATAAAAATAAAATTAAGCCCTAAGTAGGGGGTCGCATGGGTTTCAGACTTTTAGGTAAAGGGTCGCGAGTACCAAAAGTTTGGGAACCAATACGCTAGAGAAACACAAACAAAGAACTGTACCAAATAACAGAAACAACTCCACGATTTCCTGTAAGCTCGTTGTGGTGCAGTGGATATCGGCACTGAACGGGAAATAAGAGAACAGAGTTCAAATACCAGTTGAATTCCTTGCATTCACTTACGCGCAAATACCTTGGGGAAAGGTATTAATCCATTTCTTCTTTCCAGCTAGGAGTAAAATAACCGGACAGCATTGGTTTCTATCGCTTTAGTTGGCAACCAGTTTACCGCAGAATGTTTAAGGCAACCCACTGCAGGAAAATCTTTTGCCCACGTCAGTCATGTCTCTTTCGAGGTATGATCGTCCAAGCGTATGACACTTAACTGACTGACTGAAAGCTACTAAAATAGATAGGACATGTAACTCAAAGAGAACCTAATGTCAAACTCAGGACGTTTATGTTCCACACTAATTCGAACAATAACATAGGAAGGAAACCCTCACCAATAATAAAAAGATTGATAAATATTTAGTTGGCTTCATAAACCTACTTTTACTTCAAAATTATTTAAACAGAAAGATCTTATAAATTTCAATCGTAAGCAGTAATCGCTGTTCTTTCAATGAATGTCGAATAATTCCTTCATATCTTTATTAATATTACCAAAACCTTACTCCCCTCTTTCTTTTTCTTTCTTTCATGGCTCACTCATTCGATTTTCCAAAACGAAGCTGCTATCAAGTAAACACAATAGACAATCGCACCTACCTCCCATCAGCATGAAACAGGCTTGCCGCCCT
This sequence comes from Ascarosepion bandense, assembly GCA_037127315.1. Classification (NCBI taxonomy): domain Eukaryota; kingdom Metazoa; phylum Mollusca; class Cephalopoda; order Sepiida; family Sepiidae; genus Ascarosepion; species Ascarosepion bandense. The sequence goes on along the minus strand of JBBBDQ010028635.1, from coordinate 164,060 downwards.
GTTAGTAAAACACTACGCTTCCTTGGCCTCAAATGGAACGAATATATCGAATCCATTGCTAAGTCCGCTGCTATGAAGGTCGGTTGTCTGTGCAGGGCCCGGAAATTTTTCCCGTCTGAATCTATCCTGCACATATATAAATCTACCATCCGCTCGTGTATTGAATACTGCTGCCACATCTGGTCGGGTGCCCCTGCTACTCTCCTCGGGCTTCTTGACAAAATACAACGGAGAATCTGTAACGTGATCGATCCTGTCTTGGCGGACCAGCTGCAACCACTCTCTCACCGGCGTGACGTGGCTTCCCTGTGCCTCTTCAACAAGTACTTTCACGGTTTCTGCTCCGATGAACTTAGGTCAATGGTGCCGCCTAGGTACAGATTTACACGAGATACTAGATTAGCAACTAGGTCCCACCCGTTTACATTGAAACAGATAAGATGTAACCGTAATTTCTACTCCAACAGCTTCTTTTCTCACGCTTCCCGCCTCTGGAATTCCCTTCCGTATACTTGTTTCCCCGACGGCTACAATCTTCAGGAGTTTAAATGTAAGGTCAATAGACACCTCCTAACACGCTAACTTGCATCTATTCTCTCAAACACTCTCACCATCTACCCAACCCTCATTCTCGGTACCCTTACCCGCCTATCAACCTCCTTCTGACATTTCCTATATCTAACCATCCTTTTCCCATGTAACCCCCTGCGCAACAGAGGCAGCGGAATGCCTTGCTAGGGCTGAAACGATTTTAAAAAAATACTAAACCAGAATTCATTTTTCTATCCACCATATTTGCCTCGTTATTTACAACCATCATTTCAGAATTTATATATTTTCATTTCTACACTACGACATTTGAAAAGCAAGCAGATTTTACCCTTTATACAGAAAACAATCAAGTGTAATCGCAACTTCTACACCTACAGTTTATTTTTTTTGCACTTCCCGCCTGTGGAACTCCCTTCCGTATACGTGCTTCCTTGATTGCCACAATCTCCAAAAGTTTAAATACAACATCAACTTTCATTGAAAGCTTTCCCTGACGAACCGTTTAGGTGAAACCGAGGTAGATTTGTCTGGCTCATTAGGTGTTATCTATCTATCTATCTATCTATCTATCTATCTATCTATCTATCTATCTATCTATCTATCTAAATAGACAGATGTGAAAAACTTTTCTGATCAATTTGTCGCTTAAATGAACCTCTCTCTCTCTCTCTCTCTCTCTCTCTCTCTATCTATCTATCTATCTATCTATCTATCTATTTCACTTTTTATCGTTCCATTCTCTTTCGAATATTTCCATAGCTATTTTCAAGTGTGTTAAGATCTTTGGTGTTGTTATTTTTTCCGCATGTTTAAACTGTTACTTAATTAATTTTGATTTGCTTTTGAATTAATCCATCCATCCATCCATCCATCCATCCATCCATCCATCCATCCATATATATATGGAAAAACCCTGATACGAGTAATCAATTAACAAAAAGCGCTCAATAGAGAGGTAGAGCGAAATACAAAAGATAACACCTAATGAGTCAGACGAAGCTACATAGGTTTCCCTAGCTTTTCCTGACAATCCGTTTAGGTGAAACCTGGATCATTAAGTGTTATCTATCTATCTATCTATCTATCTATCTATCTATCTATCTATCTATCTTAGTATGATCATATCTGTCTGGCTTAACTTGTGTTCATATCTATCTGTCTAGCCTAACCTGTTCATATATATCTATCTGTCTAGCTTAACCTGTTCATATCTATCTATCTATCTATCTATCTATCTATCTATCTATCTATCTATCTATCTATCTCGACCTTATTCTTATCTATCTATCTATCTATCTATCTATCTATCTATCTATCTATCTATCTATCTATCTATCGTGTGCTTAGAATTATTCATCTGCTTCCATCATGAATAAAGACAACAGGAAAGTTTCTTCAGATTGTAATTTACCGATTACTTTATCTTCTCTATATCTGATATTTTAAACACATACAAAATTATACTCGCGCACACGTACGCTTAGAAAAACCCACACACATATGCATATATATATAGATATGGAGTGAGAGAGAGGGAGAGAGAGAGAGAGAGAGAGTGATAGATTGATAGATACGTGCATCACATGTAATTATTATTTATGTCATGCAAAATGAATATATACACTTAATTTTAGTAATATATATTGAACAGCATGAATTTTTAAGAAAATGTGTATGCTTTTCTTCTTTTTTCTTTTTTCACGAATTATTATTAATAAATTTATTGATGTTTTTAGAACAATTGCAATAAGGATGTAGCGAATAACAAAAAGTATAACTTTTTAGCAATATTTCTATTATAGAAGGGAGGTAACCAATAATGTTTTTTATAGAGTTAGTTCCCCTACATTTGGCGACCTAAAAGTCATTTTTTTTTGGTTATTGATTTGTATTCCCACACATATATATATATATATATACATATATAATTACATGTGTGTGTGTGTGTGTGTGTGTGTGTGTGTGCGTGCGTGTGTGTGCGTGTGTCTGTGCGTCTGTTTCGTTTTAAAGGACAGACAAAGAAGACTTTATTCATTTTTTTACATTGAAGGAATGTAAAAGTGTTCCATAATTATAAACTTACCAAGTGCTTTCAACCACTCCACTGGCCATTCTCAAGGATATTATGTTTCCTATGTTGTTATTTCATTCTCATATTTTGACTGTAACATATTTTTTGTGCCCGTGTTTTTGAAAAGGAGCATCCTTTAAAAGCTACATGCGTGAGTACACATCGCTTAAGCGTCTGTCTATTAAAAAAAAAAAGCTTTAAATATTCCATTTACGCTGTTAATAATGTAAGGTTGCTGGTAAGAGAGAATTGTTGGATATATAGTGTCTTCCTTATAGCGAGATCCTTTTAATATTGTGATTTAAATAGTATTTTTGTATTTTTGACCTAAATTTTCTCTAAGGGTTCTTGTTAATTATGGGTTAATAAGTTTTTTTTTATTTTTCTTTGGTTACATGTAAGACATCTTCTCAAAGAAGTAGTAGTATGTCTAATATAGTTAATTGTTTTATGACAATGTACTGGGCACCGAAATTCAAACACTTCATTAGTTAAAATTTAGATTTGGTGTGATTATTTTGATTACAAAAAAACAATGTCTGCAATCTTCCATTTTCTATAATATATTATAAATTGTACATATTTTTAAAAAATTACGCCAAAAAATCGTATTTAATAATTTTCGTATAGCCAATTCTTCCTGATTATAATTATCGTGCATTTCATTGCAGTAAAATATGTTGATGTTTTTTTGTATCCTATTTTTAATACTGTGGAATCCACTTGTAAAGTTTATTAAAAAAAAGCAGTTATGACAATTTACATATTGCAGTTGTCATGAGTCTAGATAAAAAAAAATTCCATTAATACAAAATTTACTTCCGAACGATAACTCGTATTTTCTTTAGCACAGGCGTTGTGTTGAAAAATGTAAGGTTTTAAGCTCTCGTTAGTCGACATCACTTCACCAGCATACAACTCAAAAATTTTGCAGACCGAAGTTTTCAAGCGTTAGCATCTTCAATGCATATTTTTCCAGAGTATGCTGAAACAATTTTAACTCACTATGATTAACAGCACTTTGATGATAGTACATTTTCGACAACAAGCTTAATCACTCACATCTCAGCCCCGTCACTATGCTACGAGCAACGTCCAAACCTTTTTACTATCACTCACACACACACACACACACACACACACACACACACACACACACACACACACACAGAGGATGGTAAGTCGCGACTACCAAATCTGTTTAACGAAAGCAAATTTACCCTCTATTTCATGCTATAAACGACATATACGTATATACTCGCATGAACATATCGTCTCAACCAAACATCGAAAACATTTGGTGAGGTACCAAATTCCCCACGCATTATTAAATATAGAGTCTACCAAACACTGTGCAGAACTCTAAACATATTGCACGTCTTTACTTGTAAACAGAAAAGCGATAATGGTCAGTATTGACCGACTAAATCCTGCTTTTCTGAATATTACAAAGGATAATACACACTATTAATATCATTTTCTAAAAGCCTTTTTTAGAACCTTCCGGGGGAGTATTGTTGACTTCACTTGCAAAGTTTATTAAAAAAAAGCAGTTGCAACAAGTCTGCATGAATACAGATAAAAAAAAATTCCACTAGTAAAAAACTTACTACAGAACTATAACTCATTTTTCTTTAGCACAGACGTTGGACTGAAAAACTTAGTTTGAAGCACGCGTTAGTATTTGCTGACTGCTCAGTAAAGCACGTGAGAACACATTGGAGAACATGTTCCAAATGTAAATTCCTCTAAAACTTACGATGTGTTCTGAAGCATATCCAGTTAGTGCTTAAGAAGACAACTTATCGAGAAACTTCACTTCGGGCCAGGAAGCAAACGTCGATGCAAGTCAGCATATAATAGACAGAGTAACGATCGCCTATTTCGTTCGCCATGCGACGCGAAGCTGAATCCTCAAGTGAGAAATTTGTTTTTCAACTCTATCCCAGTTCTTTACTTCAATTCCAACTCTCATTCACACAATTACTTATTCACTTACTCAATATTAATCTTCAGTGAGAATTCGAACGTTAACTTAGTCTCATAGAAATCGACGCAAATACGAACTGTTGAAGTTAAATAGCTCTTAACACCTAATTAAAGTTGCAAAACACGCACTCATTTTACTTCACTGAAAAGAACAATCATTTAGTATTTTCTACACATACCTTAGAACGCAGTTAAAACATCCTATTTCAACAAACTGTTTTGTACTCTCTCAACATATAATCTCAACTCTACATTGTGTACGTTTTGTGAATATAAATATTGGTTTGTTGTTACCAAAAATCGGAGTTTTTTTCGTTCATTATTTCTCCGTGTGTTCGTTGTTATTCACTTAAGTTATAAAATTAAAATTTGGGGACTATAGACAGTATTCCCTTACAACACTGGTGTCCTGTATTTTTTTGAGGAATAATTTTATTTGTTTATCAATGATATAGTTCAGAAAATTATTGTTGATTGATGCTTGTTTTATGTGTTTTAATGCTGGACAATACCATCAAAGATGAAGGAAAAACTTGAAGCAACTGAAATGTGGTTCTACAGAAGGATGTTGAGAATATCATGGATCGAGTATGTGAGCAATGATGAGGTCTTGGGAATGATAGAAACAAAAAGGAAATTAATACTGAGCATCAGGAAGACACAGCTAAAGTTCCTGGGACACGCAATGAGGAAGAAGGGCTTGGAGAATCTGATACTAAGAGGCCAGATAGAGGGAAAAAGAGACAGGGGAAAGCAGCGGATAACATATTTGAAGGACCTAATCAGGTGGATGACGGAACGAGGATTGCATCGTGTAACAGGATAAGGCGTACTCAGAGCAACCAGGGATATGGAAATGTGGAAAGCCATGATCGCCTACGTCTTGAAGGGACAGGGTACATAGAAGAAGAAGAAGTTCGCTCAAATTTTCTTTTGGAGAAGGGGTTTTGATGTGCTCTATTTTAAGATGTTCGTTATTACTGTTATTTTATATCTTTACGGGCATTGGTTATTATAGTTTAGAAAACAATAGTTCTTACTGGTGTATTTTTATTATATTATATATATATATATATATATTTATACAGGTAAGTGATAAGTTCTTTGGTCTTTAGCTCTATTGTTTTTTTTTAATCATCTCACCCCAAGCAAGGCATTCCACTGCTACTATTGCGCATGGGGCTACACAGGGGAAGGTAAAGAGAAGGAGTGGTTAGACATAGGGAATGTCAGAGGAAGGTGACAGATGAGTAAGGATACCGAGAATGAGGGTTGGGCAGATGGGAAGAGTGTTTGATAGAATGGGAGCAGGTTAGTGTGTTAGGAGGTGTCTATTGACCTTACATTTAAACTCCTGGAGATTGTAGCCGTCGGGGAAGCAATCGTGTGGAAGAGAATTCCACAGTCGGGAAAGAAACTGTTGGAGTAGAAGTTGCGGTTGCATTTTATCGGTTTCACTGTAAAAGGGTGGGATCTATTTGCTAATCTAGTATCTCTTGCAAATTCGTATCTAGGGGGCACCAGTGATCTAAGTTCATCGGAGCAGAAGCCGTGAAAGTATTTATAGAAGAGACACAGGGAAACCACGTCGCGCCTGTGGGAGAGAGACTGAGAGACTGTGGGAGAGAGACTGCAGGCGGTCTACCAAGTCGGTATCTATCACATTACAGACCCTCCTCTGAACCTTATCGAGAAGCCCGAGGAGAATAGCAGGGGCATCCGACCAGATATGGCAGCAGTATTCAATGCACGGGCGGAATACTAACATCAAGGAACGGGATTTTGTTATTGTCCATCAGTTCAGAGGTAAACTTTGACGTTGGATTGTTTTCAAATCTTGATTTCAGATTTACGAATTGATCTTTATTTTTATCGAAAATGTCATCAACATACCATGTATAAATCTCCAGTTTATCGGTTGTTTAGACACTTTGTTTTCGGTGTAGGAATTGTAAACATGAGAGAAAGAAGGACATAATGGGTTTCCCGTACTGACTCCGTTAGTTTAGATGTAGGTGTTACCATTATAATCACTGTTATGGTGCCCTCCTACGAAGAATGAACTCTTCCTTTTACTGGCAGTTGGTGACAGCTAGTACGCAGTTAAAGCCAGCTACGATTCAGGCAATAAGCAGCGTAACTGTACCGTTCGGATTTACTTATTTCTATTTACTGATTATTAACACTTCCTTTGTACATATGTTCTTATACTAATAAACTGTTTTGACCCTTCTTCCCGTGTTCCGTGTTTTATTTCCGACAAACCGGTTACCTCAAATTTGCGCCGAAGTTTCGCTACAACAACTCCACAGCAGTCATAAAATGGAGTTTTTATGGTACAGGCGATGATTAGTTTCCAAAGAATTTCTGGTTGGATTTTTGGAAGAGAAATTGATGGTTGTTTGTAGACATAGTCTCTAGTCATATTTAATGTTTCTTAGACTGAGACGTTAGTAAAACGATTTTCTACGTTTGAAACTAGAATATTACCTTTGGGATTAGTTGCTTTGAATATATGGAGGAATTCATTTGTTGGTGTGATACTGTAATTAATAGGTATGTATGGATAAATTATGTAATTTAAAGTTTTTGATAGTTGGTATATAGATGTTTAGTTATTTGATATAATGATCGGAGAGGAAAACCTACTTTAAAAGTTATTACATTATCAATTATCAAACCCCCTTTTTTTCTTGTGTTCTTATAATTTTTTTCTTTTCTGAACATAAAGTATGCAGAAAATGTTCTAGTGTTCTGTATGTCCGAGCGGTTTTGGTTATTCTTTTAGTCATAATAATTATGATTTTATTTTAAATTTGAAGTTCTATATTTACTAATTATTATATATGTTATTGATGTTTTTTAGGACTTGCAAAAAAAAGATGACACAAATAACAAAGGGAAGTAACTTTACCAACTAAGAGAGGTAACTAATTTTTTTTTAGAATTATTTCCCTTACACCTAGGATGTGTGTTGTGGTGCATTGGATATCGGCTCGGAACGAGTTCGAATTCCAGCTGAATTCATTGCATTCACTTACGCGTAAATACCCTTGGGAAAGGTAGTAATCCGTCTCTTCCTTCCAGTTATGGGTTAAATAATAGAACAGATTGGGTTCTATAGCCTTGGCTGGGAACCAGTGTACCGCAGAAAGCAATGGCAACCTACTGCGGGAGAATCTTCTGCCCAGTCAGTAATGTATCTTTCGAGACATGATCGCTGAAGCGTGTATTACGTATGGAACTTAACTGACTGACTGACACCTTGATACCTGGAAATTTTTTATTTTTTTTTTTGTAAAATATCTTATGTAATTCAGAGTTTTTAAGGGAGTATTTATTAAGCGATTCAAAAAATATTTTCCCTATTTCGGACCCTACCTCTAAATCAACCAAATATTTCGTTTCTTCATATTATTTTTCAGTTTGAGATTTATATTCTAATTTATTTTTTGTCCATATCCTTTTTAAGCCTTGTGTTATTCTTAATGGCAAATTTTAAAGGAAAAGTAGTTGATTTGTTGGTAAAATATATAAAACCACACAAAAGACGCACTACATCCGTTATTTTTTCTCTATAAAACACAACAAAATATTATTTAGTAAAATGTAACAAACTGTTCGTAGTAGAGATTTGAGCATATTTACTTAAGTCGTCAGTTGAGGATATGCGTTGTAGTGCAGTGGATATCGGCTCAGAACAAGAAATCGGGGAGTCGAGTTCGAATTCCGGTTGAATTCATTGCATTCACTTATTGCTGTTGAATCCTGGTGCACTTGCCAGGCTTTTTTGTCTATCTACTGGCGAGTCTAGGATGTGCGTTTTGGTGCAGTAGATATCTACTCGGGACGACAAATCGGGGTGCCAAGTTCGAATACCAGTTGAATTCCTTGCATTCACTTACGCGCAAATACCCTTGAGAAAAGTATTAATCCGTCTTTTCTCTCCAGGTATGGGTTTAATAACAGAACAGATTGAATTCTAAAGCCTTAGCTGGCAACCAGTCTACTGCAGAAAGCAATGGCAATCTACTACGTGATAATCTTCTTTAGAGGCATGATCGCCCAAGCGTGTATGGCATTTAACTGACTACTTGATAAATTTTTGAGAATCATCCTTTTTCTTGACCACCGGTAATGCTGATCCTCCACATCCCATTTTTATGTTTTTGCAGTTGTCTGCCGTCATTCTGATGTATGTTGATACCTTTTCTCTCTTAATCTGATGTTCTGAGGGAATCACTCACCCTGTTCATCGCTAACATCACACATTTTTCGGCAATCTTTCCAGGTGGCTATAAAGGAAATGAACTTTGATGCTCATGTTAGCACAAATGTTGCGAAAGCATTCCAGCATATATGCAACAAGATCCTTGTAGTTATCAGATTTGTGATTACCTAGAGAGTGTTTCACAACTGCTAAGGTTGAATTCCATGCATTTGATTAATTCAAAGCCATTCTGCTTGAAAAGTTTTTATCTAGAATAGATTTTCTGTTGTCTGGACCGTTGAATACTGCTGCTTTAAGCTTTTCAATGACCAAGCCTGGAAACACTTCACAGATATAATTGAAACAGCGACCGTGCTTATCAAGATCTTTTACAAACTCTTTCCTTTATCACAATTTTATGTGGAGAGAGGAAAAATTATTTTTTTTCTCTGTGTACTAGTGCAACGTATACATTTTTCTCTTCCAGTGTAAAAAACTCTTCAATAGGCTACTCAGTTGTTTTTATTTTTTATTTTTTTTTTGTCCCATTAACATATAAAACAGGGATACTTCGTATAAGCGGACTTCTGGCTGGGTAAAAAGTTGATCATCTTTAAATCCACGCAGATAGATCAATTATGGCTCGAGTAATCAAATGCTGGACAATATCATCAAAGATGAAGGAAAAACTTGAAGCAACTGAAATGTGGTTCTACAGAAGGATGCTGCGAATATCATGGATCGAGCATGTGAGCAATGATAAGGTTTTAGAAATGTTGGAAACGACAAGGAAATTAATACTGAGCATCAGGAAGAGACAGTTGAAGTTCCTGGGACATGCAATGAGGAAGGAGAGCTTGGAGAACATGATACAAACAGGCCAGATAGAGGGAAAAAGAGAAAGGGGAAAGCAGCGTGTAACATATTTGAAGGACCTAATCAGGTGGATGATGGAATGAGGATTGCATGATGTAACAGGAGATGACGTGCTAAGAGTCACCAGGGATATGGAGACGGGGAAAGCCATGAAAGGACAGGGCACATGGAAGAAGAAGAAGAAGAAGAAGAAGAAGAAGAAGAAGAATCGAGTTTCTCAATTACCAGTTTCATTGGCTTGTGCTTTTCTTTGAGGCTGTGGAATGTCAAAGCGGTATTGGTGCATAAAAGTTCGTATTGTGAAGAAAGACGCGTTTTAAGGTTCCCTAGAAACTGTCAATAAAAAGCCGCCATGAAGTAGGATCTTATTTTTCTATTCTATCTTTCTCCATGTCATTGTAACATACAATACCTTCACTTTGTTAAGCAAATTGAGTGAATTCGGCATCACGATTTCTATAGAAGGCAATAAATGTACCTCTTGCTAAAAGATTCTTCTCCCTCAAACGAGATGCTAGCCATTCTGCCGAGTCCTTTGCTGGGTCGGAATTTAACGCATCAAATTTAACATCAGTTTGATTGATTTCACCGTGGCTAGTATCATCACTGACAGTACCGTCAGAAAATTCATTGAATATGCAACAGGAAGGATATTTGCGTACTGGAGAACTGAATCATCATTTTTGCTATTTCCTGTTGAGTCATTCAACAACGAAAAATAGGCATATTTTGGAAAATTTTCTAAATGACGTCTTCATAAAAAATCCTTGTGTGATAAGGGAAATGGATGCGATTTTCGTATTCAACGTATTAAAATTATTAAAATTAATCAAATAAACAAATTTTGTGTTGACCAGTGTTATAGAAAAACAAAGTATTCACACACACACACACACACACACACACACACACACACACACACATATATATATATATATATATATATATATATATATATATATAACTTTAAAAACAAGGAATTTATTTATAGTCTCTAGAGCTCTTTCGACCAACATCTCATCAGGAGAAAATCGTTGGAATCACAAGTCAAATGAAAAATAGCAACAGAAATGAATAGCAAAAATAGGGGGAACGTTAAAATAAATGTACCTATAGATATGTATTTATAACGAGGGGAGGAGAAATCGCGTGTAAATAATGATCGAGGGAGAGTTAAAATAAAATATCCCCAAACAAATAAAGAGACTTAACAAAATCCTTCTGCCGGCAAAGAGAAGGCTTTCGTAAGGATATGCAGACTGATTCCAAAATCTTTAATTGATTATTGGAAACAGCCACATGTAAAACTTTGAACCACTCTTTTTTATACGACTTAGCACAGGCTATATTCTCTACTAGGTGTTGAGCAGTAGCCGATTCCATATTGGTAGAGGGAAGACGACACATGCTACCTATTTTGCCTAATCGTATTTTCGAAGGTACATGTTGATTAATTCTTGTTTCCAAATGTAAGGTTGTATGCCCCACATAACCAATAGTGGGCTGACAATTAAATTCATACATCAAATTACTCAATTTGATGTTGGGCGATTCATCCTTACGAAAAGACGAAAACGCAGACCTAGTCCGAAAAAGACACCGCAGAGCAACAGACGGGAAACAACCAGAAACAGTCTTGCTAACCTGATTAACTAAGCTTTGGCCCTTATGCCCAATCCAAGGAAACTTCAAATAAACCGGACACTTAGAAGGCCCCGGGACTTTAGGAGAATGAAATTCCCTAGTCTTTTTATTAATAATATAATTAATAAGGGCTTCCGGATAGCCATTACTAAAGAAAATCTCCCTGATATTCTCAAATTCGAAGTCCAATCGAGAAGGAAAACAAATTTTGAGCGCCCTGTACACCAAGGTTTTGATAAGATTAATTTTTCTTGATGTAGGTGCAAACGCACACCAATTCATATACAGGCCAGAGAAAAAAAAACTCCTCTTGTTGTTTTTCGTTTCATTTGTGATTCCAACGATTTTCTCCTGATGAGATGTTGGTCGAAAGAACTCTAGAGACTATCAATAAATTCCTTGTTTTTTAAAGTTGTGTATAAATTTTGGACCTCTAAACATTTGTTCATATATATATATATATAAATATATTGTTACGGAAAATCTCGATGATTGACGAATTGGTTTTAACAACCGATATATTAAAATTATTTGTTTGAACATTATTTTTAATCGATACTCGTTTTTGAGTAGATAGTATGTTTTTTAATCAAATGTTGATAGGGGTCACAAGTTTGAATCCTGACAAATCAAGCGCATCTTTGTACAAAACCTATCGTAAATAATCAGGCCGATAGACATAAGTATATAAATATAATGTTTGATTAAAAACAGAATATCTTCTCAAATGCGAGTATCGATTAAAAATAATGTTTATATATATATATATATATATATATATATATATATATATATATATATGTGTGTGTTTGTGTGTGTGTGTGTGTGTGTATGTATGTATGTATGTGTGTGTGTATTTGTGCGTGTAGAAAACTGTGAAAAGCCGTGAACATTTTATTTTAAAGTGTAGATTTATTGTTATTATTAATCTCAATTATTTGTTATTATTAATATTTCTTTCTTTTTGTATAATACATTAAGTGTCCATAATTGTACTTGTGTCGCTACATGTGTTATGCCTACCTACCAAAATGCACATTATGACACGCTCATGATGCAAAAAGATATATTTATAAAAAAAATAGAAGCCTTCCCTCAACAAAACAACATGAAAAAACTAAAACTAAAACAGATACACTAAATTCAAACACGGTCTAATTTTTTTTTAAATTTTCGCGAACCATAGCGAAAAATAGTAGATATGAATTCCAAAAACAACAAATAGAACTTGATGACCCGTATCATATATTTTATCACTAAAAAGTAGAATTGCACAAATTAGATCAAAATCGCTGGAAACAATGTTGAAGAAAAATGATGAAATCAAATTTCTTGAGTCAGTGTAAAAAATATTCTGGCCAGTGAAAAGTGAATGATTCTAAAAAGGAAAAAAAGATAAGCCAGTGTGAAAATAACCAACAAACGAAAACGTACTCATATAAACTTTCTGATCTGCTCACCGACCACTTACCTTTTGTTGGGGATCACCCCTTTTTGGATATGTGTACATATAATCCTGCCTATACAGAGAGCAGTAGTTTTAGAGTTGAGTAGGTTTCAGTATTTTTACCGCCGCTAATTGGTCAGTAAGAATATAGACTCATTACCCGGACACACTTCTTCACTACAAGATTGTATATATTGATTCCTACTAGCAGTATTCCTAGTATTCCTGAATTGACTAACACGTGTTGCAGTTTGTATATTTTTGATCAATATGACTTACATTCTTTATCTCAATATCAGATTTTGTTACCTATTATTTTGTGTGGTTTCTCAACAAGAATCCACAACACTTTTATATACACAGTGCTTTCGGCCGTCAGAACGACAAACGGATCTCGATATGTGAAGTCACAAATTTATTCACCTGAAGAGAGTCAACTTTGGACTCGAAACACATGTAGCGACATAAATACTATTATGATAACTTAATGTATTATACAAAATGCAAGTAATTTTAATAATAATAATAACAAGAAATCTACTCTTTAAACAAAACTTTCACGTCTTCTCACACTTTTTTCATATATATATGGATACTCTGTTTTTCTATAACACTGATAAACACGAAACTTGTATTTGATGAGAAACATTTTTCTAAGCTAATTTTAATACGTTGAATACGGAAATCGCATTAATTTTCACTAATCACACCAGGAGTTTTTTTTATGAAGACGTCATTTTGGAATTTTTCAACAATATACCTATTTTTCATTGTTGAATGTTTAATTAAAACTTCATCAAAGAATGAGATATTGAGAAAAAAGGCGAAAATATTTTCACTTTTGTGCTGTTTTATTTTAATTGGTTGATCGTTTTGCACGTGCATTCGACTTGCCATCCATTTTAGGACGTAGGCGATCATGGACTTCCACATGGACCTGTTATCTTGTTGCTCTCAATATTTTTCCTCTTTGTATCGCTACCAAACACCGCTCCACTATTCATTTGTTCAGGCCTATCAAGTATGACTTGCGCTTCTTTTTCTGTTTCTCTTTCCTTCTATTCGTCCTGTAAGTATTAAATTCTTCAGGCCCTGTTTCTTTATCACATGTTCCAGGAACCTCATCTGTTAAGTATGAGTCTTCTTCACGTTTCCATCCTCTCCAACACCTCATCGTTGCTCACGAGCTCAGTCCATGGTATTCTCAACATCTTTCTGTAAAACCACATTTTGCTGCCTCAAGCTTCTTCATCCTTGATGAGATCGTCCAACATTCACTTCCATCCAGAAGGATAGACATCACATAGCTTTTCAGCACAATTTTTTTGTTTCCACTGAGATTTTCCTGTCTCTCAGTACATTGAGTAGCTTTTGAATCTCAATGTCGCACTTTCCATCCTCTGTCAGAACACTTCCCAGGCATTTAAATTTCCTTACTTGTTTTATTTTAGTTTCTCCGACCTGTAGCTGGCATTTTGGGTTCTTCTTTTTGATGATAGCCATACATTGTTTTCTTGAAGTTTATGCTTCCTTCTCGCTTTCTTTTGCTACCTTCTGTGGGAGTTCCTGCATTTTCCTTTCCATGTCTGTTGCCAACAACGTATCATTCGCATATCTTAAATTATTGAGAATATGGCCAGTAATGACGAATCCTGGCAAGGATTTTATTTCTCTCGGAATTGTTTCGCTGTATAACTTGAATAAATCCGGTGAGAAAACACATCCTTGTCTTACGCCCTTTTCTGTTTTTGTATATCTGTTGAATTCACTTTCTATCCATACACAAGCGGTTTACTGCCAATATAGATTCTTGATTATCCTAATCTCTTTTGCGAAAATGTCGAGGTTATCGAGCATATCTATCAAGCGTCAGTCAGTCAGTTAAGTGCCATACGTGATACACGATTTGAGCGATCACGTCTCGAAAGAAATATGACTGACTGGGCAGAAGATTATCCAGCAGCAGGGTGCCATTGCTTTCTGCGGTAGACTGGTTGCCAGCCAAGGCTATAGAATCCAATCTCTTCTATTATTTAACCCGTAACTGGAGGGAAGAGACGGATTAATACAATGTACAATGAGTTAGTTACCTTATCTTCTTACAGAATGTGCATTGTTCATTGGGCATTTAAAAGTTTAATTAGGAAAATTAAACAGGAGGTTTAGAAACGCAGTGGTGCAATGCAAAACCTACCCAGGCGCCGACTGCGGGAGCGTTCACGTCCCAGTCATCTTCAAACTAAGGGAAAAACTTCGGAGAATGAAGAAGCCTAGCACGACACCGAGACTGAAATAGAACACGCTCGTGAATGACCTCAACCTGCAGAAAGAATAAACTAACAGCGTGAAATATAAATATGAGGAAAAAATTGGGCAAGGACATTCAAAATGGGACTCACTACAGGAAGCGATGGTGACATCAGCAAACAACATTGCTCCAAAGGAAATCAGACGCAGAAGAAAAAACAAGTGGATGACTGAAGAGATACTTTACATGATGCAAAGGAGACGGGAAATGATGCCAAGACATGGAACAGAATACAGGAAACTACACAAAGAAATAAGGAACAAATGCAGACAGGCAAAAGAGGAATGGCTCAACGACAAATGCGCAGAGGTATAGAGACTGAGCAGGAATAATAAATCAGACATGCATAAAGAGATAAGAAAACTGACAAGACAAAAAATCTGTTCCTAATATGATGTATAAAATCCAAGAATGGAACGATAATACTGGAGAAAAAAGGAAATGCTCAAGCGATGGGAAGAATATATAGAAGATCTTTTCCACGACAAGAGAGAGCAACCGATAATACACAAAGATGAGGACGGAACGGAAATATTAATGTCCGAAGTGGAAGCTGCACTGGCCAAACCAAATAGAAACAAAGCAGCTGGTAATAGAGCTGCTGTTAGCCCTGGAAGAATTCGGCATAGAGAAAATTACTGAAATAATAAATGCAAATTATAATAGTGGTATAATGCAAGACAATCTATGCAAATCCATTTTTATAGCACTGCCTTAGAAGCCAGGTGCAAACGAGTGTGAACTACACAGAACTATCAGCTTAATGAGTCATATTACAAAACTGATCGTTCGAATACTGATGAATAGAGCGAGAAGAAGAATCAGGTTAGAGATAGGACAAGAACAGTGCGGGTTCGTCAATAACACTGGAACAAGAAACGCCATATTTATTATTTGGATGCTCTTTGAAAGGGCAATATAAACGAAGAAGAACTTATACCTGTGCTTTATTGACTATGCAAAAGCGTTCGATAAAATACGCCATAACGAATTGATAGAAATGCTCAGCAGCCTCGACATATTTGGGAAAGACATTAGGGTAATTAAAAACCTCTACTGACAGCAAACTGCCTGCATACGGACAGGTAACGAATTCAGCAGTTATACAAAGATAGAAAGAGGCGTAAGACAGGGATGTGTATTTTCACCGGATTTATTTAACTTGTACAGTGAGAATATTTTGAGGACCCGAGATGTTATGCCAGGATTTGTCATCGGAGATCACAATCTAAACAACATAAGATACGCAGACGACACAGTGTTGATTGCAGACACGGA
Source organism: Ascarosepion bandense (assembly GCA_037127315.1). Classification (NCBI taxonomy): domain Eukaryota; kingdom Metazoa; phylum Mollusca; class Cephalopoda; order Sepiida; family Sepiidae; genus Ascarosepion; species Ascarosepion bandense. The sequence continues at coordinate 147,685 of JBBBDQ010028635.1, read as the reverse complement.
AAAGAAACTGCAGAACCTCCTACAGAAGATAGCTGAAGAGAGAGACAAGGGACTACAAATAAACTGCAAGAAAACCGAATGCATGGTCATCAGCAAAAAGAGCAGCCCAAAGTGCCAAATACAGGTGGGGGATGTTAAAATCAAGCAGGTACGAAAATTTAAATATTTAGGAAGTGTTCTAAATGAAGACGGAAAGTGCGACACAGAGATCCAAAGGCGAATTGGCATGGCAAAAGACGCGTTCCAGAAGCTGAGTAAAGTATAAAGACACAGGAAACTTTCACTAGAAACAAAGAAGAGAGTACTGGATTGCTATGTGATGACAGTTCTTCAATATGGCAGTAAATGTTGGACAATATCAACAAAGATGAAGGGAAAACTCCAAGCAGCTGAAATGTGGTTTTACAGAAAGTTGCTGCAGATATCGTGGACCGAGCATGTGAGCAATGACGAGGTGTTGGAAAGAATGGAAACGTAAAGGAAATTAATATTGAGCATCAGGAAGAGACAACTGAAGTTCCTGGGACATGCAATGAGGAAGAAGGGCTTGGATAACCTGATATTAACAGGCCAGATAGAGAGAAAAAGAGACATAGGAAAGCAGTGGATAACATTTGAAGGGCCTGAGCAGGTAGATAACAGAACGGGGGCTGAGAAACTTTAGAGGAGAAACCGTGCTAAGAGCCACCAGGGATAGAGAGACGTGGAAGGTCATGATCGCCTACGTCCTGAAAAGACAAGGTACATAAAAGAAGAAGTATGGTGGGTGAGTCGACCGGCTGAAATATAGTGTTCAATAAAACAAACGTGACTGTTGACCTAAATTGTTTGTTGAATATTTTTAATGCTTGATTTTGGAATTTTAGACAAAAATGTATTTAGTAGATTTTACAAACACTTCTAATATCGATCACTTCGAGGTCTTTTCTTTTAATTTTTTAATGTTATTTTATTTATCTATTTATCTATTTATCTTTAGCAATCGGTTTCTAATTCGACGAGCTACAAAATACTTATCTCAGAAATAAAGCTTGAAATTGTCAGTTTATTCTTCTTGGATATTTTCCAAATCTAAACTTATTTATAAATGGAACTTTGTGTGTGTGTGTGTGTGTGTGTGTGTGTGTGTGTGTGTGTGTGTCCATTACAAATAGACTCCGAAACGGCTGAACCGATTTTCTTGAAAATTTACACAGTTATACTACAAGCGTCTGCAAGTGTTCTTAGCTAGGTTTTGTGTCGAGGTACCGAAAATCGATTATCGACAAATTCGGGTTATAGAAGGAATGGTCCGATTTTAATCAAATTTGATACACTCATAGACGAAGACATAAGAAACGATGTTCAGAAGTTTCAAGGTTGCAGTTCTTACAGTAGTGCAGAAAATCGATAAAATATATATATAAAAGGCAACGTGTTTGTGTGTGTGTCTGTTTATCTGCCTGTATGTCTGTATTTTTTCAGCCCTTTTATTTTAGTTTTTGCTTCGGGTTTGGCTCTAAGTAGATATAATAGTAGTTCTTAGTCTCAGCTCTGATAACATTTACTCAGAGGACTTATTTAGCCTTCAAAATTCAGTTTACGACGAAAAAACTTAATTGATATCGATACCAGGAAATCAAAATTTTACTTACATCCATTTATGTTTCTTTCAGTCTACGGTTTCGCTTTAACTGGAAAAAACTATTGCTTTTTAGTCTTTCGTTCCAACGTCCAAAGAGTCTGAGCTCCAGGACCATGGATTAGTTTTAAAGCTTTCATTACACCCTAGCAACGCCGGGCTATACTGCTAGTGTCTAATAAATTTAGGGAAAAAAATGACACTCCACACAGCAATGCAGTGAAAATTTTACCAACTTACTAGAAAAATTATTTTGAGTTTCTTATTAGAAAGATTTGATATGGCTGAAATTAATTTTCCTTTTTTCTGTTCAATCAAATCACCGCATGCAAGGCAGTAAAACCGCCAAGAAAGAAGGGGTTACTGAGTGCGAAAAAATAAGAAAAAAGTTAAAGGTTTCCGCCCAGTAGGTTGCATTACTTTTTGCGATACACTGTTTGCCAACCAAGGCTATGGAACCCAATCTGTCATACTATTTAACTCATAGCTGGAGGAAGAAGCGACAGATTCATATTTTCTTAAGGCTGTTTGCGCGTAACTGAATTCAACTGAAATTCGATATTGGTTTTCTGATTTCTCGTTCTGAGCCGACATTCACTGCATCACAACGTACTAGATATTTTCTTCTTTTATATGCCATCTTCATTCAGGACCTTGGCGTTCATGGCACTCCACATTTCCCTATCTTTTGTAGCTCCTAACAACCCTTCTCCTGTTATCCCGCTCAAACCCTGCTCCGTCATCCATCTACTCAAGTGCATCAAGTATGACACGCGTTGCTTTCCCTTGACTCTCTTTCCGTTTATTCGTCTCGTGAGCATTAGATTCTCCAAGCCCACATTCCTCACGACATGTCTCAGAAACGTGAGCAGTTTTTTTCCTGATGTTAAGTAACAATTTTCTTTTCCTGTCTCTTCTCTCTAAAACCTCGGTGTTGCTCACATTTTATGTTCATGGTGTCCTCAGCATCCTTATGTAGAACCACATTTCGGCCAATTCAAATCTTTCCATCATCTTTGAAGGGATTGTCCAGCATTCACTGCTACATTGAAAAACCAAATATTTTATGCTAATAGTTTTTTTTTCTCACTTGTGGAACTCTGGACTTTTGCTTCCCACTCACCATTAATCTTCAAAAACGCAATGACAATCGTTATTTTATGTCATCTTAATTCTTCTTCGAATTCCAGTTGAATTACTTGCATTCACTTTCGCACTAATACTCTTGGGAAAGGTATTAATCCGTCTCTTCCCTCCAGCTATGGGTTAAATAACAGAATAGATTGAGTTCTGCAGTCTTGGCTGACAACCACTCTATCGCAGAAAGTCTCGGCAACCTACTGCGGGATAATCTTCTGCCCAGGCAGTCATGTCTCTCTCGAGACATGATCGCCCAAGTGTGTATCACGTATGGCACTTAACTTACTGACTGAATTCTTCTTCAGTTGTTGTTCTCATTCATTAATTTCACAAATTCTCTAACACTTAGTAAACATTTGCGTTTTGCTGGTTGTAATGTTTTGCTTAAGGTGAAATCATTAAAAAACATCAGTTTAAAACTCGATAGCAACAGAAATTAGCAAAGAGGTCGGTAGTTAAAAAGAAAAAAAAAGACAATAAAATAACGAATTACTTATCGATAATAGTGATTCAAAAGAATTAGCTCAACTCATAAGTTTTCCTATAAGGGCTCAGTCAGATGACCTGACACATCAACCTCAACTATCTCTTTCTTATATGAGTGAAGATATAAATTTCAAAGCGCCTGTCCCCAGCTGTGAGTCATAAGTTGTTCAAACATTCGGCTTATCTTCTCATAATCTGGGCAGATTAAGACGAGTATCATGTATTCGAAAGAAAAAACAAAGAACAGAAATCTTACACGCATTAGTTCCAGTGTTGGTAAAACATTAAGGATTCGTCTGACCACCGAAAGGAACAATATAAGAAGAAAAGGACGCGAATTAGTTGAACAAACCGGAACAAAAAAAAAAAAAAAAGACGTCGATAAAAGGAAAAATCACACACAAAAGCGTAAAACCAGGCAAAGGTTTTTGCGAGAATCGGTCGGAGATCAAGCGTCCTTTTCGCTATAATGCCGCAAATGGTTTCCGCGTCCACCTGGTTATCAGCGGCGATCAGAACAGACAACGTCTGTGATTATGCCTTGATTAGAAGACAAATAAAGGAAAGGAAAAGAGACTTGATAAATGATATGAGATCCAGATAGATAGATATGAACCAAAAGAAGATAGATGAACTAGTAAAGATAGATAGGTAGATAGATAGATAGATAGATAGATAGATAGATAGATAGATGCAAACACGCGCGTGCACACACACACACACACACACACACACACACACACACACACACACATATATATATATATATATATATATATATATCAGTCAGTTAGTCAGTTAAGTGCCATACGTGATACACGCTTGGGCGATCATGTCTAGAAAGAGACATGACTGACTGGGTATTTGCGCGTAAGTGAATATAATGGATTCTACTGGAATTCGAATATATATATATATATATATATATATATATATAAAGTACAGAAATAGATAAATATTCATTTAAGCTTCAAATTGATGAGAATATTTTTAACATCTATCTATCTACATAGATAGATAGATAGATCGATAGATACATAGATGTGAACAATTATATTTAGAATAAAATTATATATATATATATATATATATATATATATATATTATCCTATATTTTAGGCTCGACTCGGAGTTTCCTGTGCATATTATGAACCGAACTTTTCTTATTTTGAATTAGTTATTATCGTTTCTTGCTTAAAGTTCGTTATTGATAGTAAATCGTTATAGATATAAAATCGCATGTTTTTACTTATTAAATCTATAATACGGAAACCTAAAAATGGAATAGGATACTAAAAACGTGGTGGGAGAAAAAAGAAAACTTATAATTCAGGGTTTGTTATTATTAACTAGTTTGTTTACATTATTAAAAAATATTTACCTCCTCACTCACACACACACACATACACACACAGACGCACATATATACGGTGTTGCAGCAAAATCCGACACTTGACAAAAAGAAAACGAAATAGGCAATAAAAACAAAAGTTGTATATGCAGAGACCCGATAGTTAGAATTACATACTGCATTATTTTTCAATGTAGAGACAACTGAAGTTCCTGGGACACGCAATGAGGAAGGAGAGCTTTGAGAACCTGATACTGACTGGCCAGATAGAAGGAAAGAGGGACAGAGAAAGGCAGCGGATAACATATTTGCAGGGCCTGATCAGGTGGATGACGGAACGGGGGTTTTCCATGAGTAACAGGAGCAAACATACTAAGAGCCACAACGGATAGGGAGACGTGAAGAACCATGATCGTCTACGTCCTGAAGGGACAGGGCACATAGAAGAAGAAGAACCTCCGCTGGCGGCGACGACCATCTCAAATGAGTCACGCGCGAAATGAGTCACAGGCATTGGCGACCATGTCCTAGTTCATAGCGGCGAACGCCTCCACGATGGCAGCTTTCAGAAAGTCGACCGTGTTGTGGGCGTGCTTGTTGGTTTTGGCCTCGATCACGCCCCCAGAAGAAATACTCAAGGGTTTTGCAGTTGTGTGAAGAAGGCGGCCAAAAGTCCGGCGACCAGTGGTGGGGATCATTATTGAGCAGCCACTCCTGGGACGTCTTGGCCTTGTGTGCTGGGTGGACTCTCATTGGAAGATGTAGAAGCGTCCAGCGGCGATCTCGACCATCCAGTATTTTACCACGAACCTCAGCACCTCCTGGTAGATCTCAGCAGTGACTCTCAGGCATTTTTGAAAGAATGCTGAGATTCTACACTGATAAAAAAATTTCATCCAGGACCAGACAAGCAAAAAGCAGAACGACAAGTGGATCTGCAAAGACATCGAATAGATTCCCGTCGTGAAGTATACGAAGTTTGCCTCCTCCGTCATGCTCCTTGGCATCATCTCTAGCGACGGGGACGTCATGCTTCCGTTCTTTTTTAAAAAATGCCTGTCACCGCTGAGTTCTATCAGGAAGTGTTGAGGGGCGTGGTGAAGCTCTGGATGGACGAGATCGCAGCTGGACACCTCTACGTCTTCCAGCAGGACTCCACTCCTGCACACAAGGCCAAGAAGAGCCAGGCGTGGCTGTTCAACAATGTTCTTCACCACTGGTCACCGGACTTGTGGCCGCCTTCCACACACGACTATTTCTTCTGGGGGCGTGATCGAGGCCAAGACCAGCAAGTACGCCCGCAAAACGTTTGACTCTCTGAAAGCTGCCAACGTGGAGGGGTTCGCAGCTATGGACAAAGACATGGTCGCTAAAGCATGTGACTCATTTCGCGTCCGCCTTGAGTTGGTCGTCGCCGCCGGGTGGCGGTTAAATTGAAAAATAATGTAGTATGTAACTTTAACTGTTGCTAAATAAACTGTCGAGTCTCTGCATATACAACTTTTGTTTTTTATTGCCTATTTCGTTTTCTTTTTGTCAAGTGTCGGATTTTACTTCAACACCTTGTATATGGGGAAAATGTATGATAAAGTGGCGCGTTTCGTACTAATCTGTTATGTTGATGCGGCTACAGATGCGCACGTACGAGGGATGCTGGGTATTTTACTTTACGTTTTTTATAATCAACTAATTTCGTATAGATTCTTTTAATTTTTCTTTCTATCACATTTACTATTAGATATCCCACATTGTGATAATAGAAGTTTTGTTAGCCATAGTGAAATGTAAAAACCTCAGCATCTCCCATTCGTGTGCATGTGTAGTCGCATCGACCTAAACAAACTTCGTCCAATAGGATCCTGAGGGACAAAACGTATCGCACAACAACTGTTTTTACTTTGTCATACATCTTTCCTCTAAATCAATTCTTAATGTATGAAAATTTATATGTCTTTATACCATATGATTTAGACATATTTTCTTTATTAACTTTTCTCATACTCACAGGCCGTTAGGCGTTAAAAAAAAAAACTTTAAAAGTACCGTTAAAAATAAACACAGCGACCACTTAAATATACTTATTCACCGGAAGCAAACTGTGATGGTTACCGGGTTAGACTAGTAGAGCCATCAGTGATGCTTGGTAAATTGGCCTTGTGCCAAACACGTTCGAAGTTCCCACAATTTAAATATCAGAAGGTTGGATATTGAAATATGGAATGATAGAATATTTCGTTTCTACATTAAAGTAAAGATTTCTTGACAGAATAACAAAATTGTAAGAAAAAAAATTTAAGTGAAATTTTGTTAACTGAACATTATAACATATTTGTAAGCAGAAAAATGTCCATTGAGAAAATGCATGTAGTTTTATAGTTAAAATTGGTCAAAGAGAAATGTAAGTATTTAAAATGTCCACAGAAGTTTAGAGTTCATGGTTTGATAGTAGCCGAATGTAAAGTCTTATGTTCTTTTCCTTTTTTGGTAGGTTGGCGACAGGGTAAGAAAGAAGTTAAAACAAATAAAGAAATTCACTTTGAGTATCTTGTTGTTGTTGTTGCTGCTTTCTTTGGGGGGGGGTGGAGTAAAAATGAAGAAAAGGAAAATTGGAAGAAAAGGTTGAATTAATCTGTGAAGCGTCCTTACGTCCGGGTCTGCTTCTTGATTTTATTTTTGTTATATTGCCATAGGGTTCGTCAGTTAATCGCTCCCATATCGGACTGTTTTTGACCGGTCACTGAACGTTGTTTAAATAGTGAAGTTTATCTTGTGACTATATTCACTAGCCTCCCCACAAAAGGCCGGATGTGACACATGGTCATTTTAAAGTGGGAGTTCCCGGCCATATAGCCGGGCCAAAAATATGTCTGTGTATTTTTACCGAGTCGTGGTTCTGCCCTCGGGCGGAACCACGACTGGGTTTGTGCTCTCTGCTCGGAAGCAGAGAGCGCCCTCTACCGAAGGCAGAGTGCTGACAGTGTCAACAGTAGCAGAGGCAAGTTTATCTTGTGACTGGCTCCCGCGGGCATTTTCTTCTTTAGATGTGAAAAAAATTGACTGATATATATTTCAATTTTATATTTCTTATCCAATCAGGATCCATGATTTTGCTTTTCACACTAAGCTGTGAAATTTGTCTTGGTCTGGGTTTTCCCAAAATGTTTATAGTCATTTTAATCCGTTTTTGCGGGTGTGCAAATTTACTTTTCACACTGACTTGTGAAATTTGCCTTGGTCTGGGTTTTTCCAAATGCTTTTAGTCGTTTGGATCCGATTTTGTGGGTGTGTAATTTTACTTTGTGTGTTTTAGTTAAATGTTGGATGATAAAGGATTTGTACCCTATAGACTCTAAAAGTAGCCGGGTTTTATCAGAATTTTACTCTATGTAGATATCGCAGTTAGATTTAAATGTTACAAATGAGTCTAAAATGTAAAAACATTAATAAATACGTGTATAAAAATATTGTAACTTGTCACAATCAGTATTGCAATGGGTTAAATCAACTTATTGTCTTGTTAAAATTATACCAATTCCTATTCTATCATGTTAAGAATCACTGATATATTGACTATACACCATTTTAGTCGTTTACGTATCGTCATCAAAACGCTAGAAATCCGAGTAATTTTGACTTTCATTGCACATTATGAAATAATATTTGTTGATAATGTTGCGATGATACGAACGTATTCTTGCGCTGTTTTTGTATAATCTTTTTTCATATATAGCGTCTTCAGAGGTTATGTCGCTTTTTTAAAATATCGCGTTTTCACACATCAGTTTGTGTTATTGTGATATTTTTTTTAATTATGATATATATTTTCTACGTTTGTTCCTAAATTTGATAGATTATTACTGGTGCTGATTTTGTTTATTACACTTGCACTTAAAGCATCCAGTATTTGTAGTCATTTTTACACTTTACGTAATATAGTATTCGTTTACTCAATTAGAGAATGTCTTTCTATATATAATAATTAAAACAACACATACATTGATTACATAACCACTCTATTATCACATCGATTAAAGTGTCTTTTATCTGACAGCAGTTTAATTAAAACGCATTTCACCGAACAAAACAAAAAAAATATCGACAAACCCTTATCACGATCAAAAAGAAGAAAAGAAATGAGACACAAAACAAACTGACACATGAAGACGCAATACTTTGAAAAACTAAAATGATTTGTAATGGCGTGAGTGTCTAATTCTCCAAGCCTTCTTTCCTCATTATGCTTATCTGAAATTCCAGCTGTTTTTTTCGTAATATAATTACCTTTGTCTTTGGTTGAATCTTCCTGATTGTTCCCATGTTTCGTCCGGAGTAGTCCCAGTTCCCATCCTTCTTCTGTGTGTTGTATCCCTTTCAGGACGTTGGCGATCATGGCTCGCCATGATTTCTTATCTTTTGTAGCTCCTTTATTTATTTATTTATTTATTTTTGTTACATATCCAGATTCACTCAGCATTTACTCACGTTCCCTAGTAAGTTATGAGTTGTTTTCCTCCGTTCATCTTGCCTTTAATCTGTCCTGTGCATATCGAATTTCCTAAGTCGTCTCTCCTCACTATGTGCCCGAGAAATGTCAGCTCTCTTTCTGATTGTAGGTAAAAGTGTCCTTTTTGCTTCTATTTTCTCTAGAACGCCGTCATTGCTCGTATGTTCCGTCCATGGTATTCTTAGCATTCTTCCGTATAACGACATTTCTGGTGTTTCAAGTCTGGTCTCCATTTGTGAGGAGACTGTCTAATAATAACCGGCATTTCGGAGCTTTGCTGTTTCATAAAAGTTAAACACTGCTTGTTGAGATTCTCTTTAGAATTTGGTAGTCATAATTCATTATTCCAATCGGATTTCTTTGTCCCATTTTCGATTATTGTTTTCTAAATCTTTTCAAATACTTAACTCTCTGTACTTGCTTGTTTCTAACGTTTCGAATTTGTGGTTCACTCCGTGGGCCTGTTCCTCTTGATAGTGACAATGCACTCTGTTTTTTTTTGTTTTTTTTTTTGATAATACGCGGGATCTGAGTAAAAAAATGTCGAGTTTGTGTTGCTATGGTAATGTAGCAACGTTAAACTGCGGCAACGTTTTACATCAACCTAATGTTTTTTTATAAAAAAAAAAAAATTAATAATTTTAACACATGCAGCATTATGGATAAAAATAGTGAATTTTATACATTTTTTGGAAACTTGGCAAAAACAAAAAGATCACGAATTTAGACGAAATAAAAAAGACCTCAAAATAACTTCAAAATCATGGTGAAATCTTTTTATCCTTTAACAATCAGTTTTTGCTTAGACTAATATGTTAGAGTCACAAAGGTCGGCCCAGGCCTTAAATCGGGTTTTCCTCCATTCCCCAGTCATGGGGTTCGAGGCTAGTACGCACCGGCGCTGCTGGTTGGTTCCTTAATGTGGCCAATTGGTTAGGATGTTCGTGTTCTGATAATTAAGCCCGGGTTCAAATCTCACCATGGTCGATTAGTCAGGAAGGTAACTTCTTGATATCATCGGTCCCAAGGAGACGATTCCAGCGTGCGGCACCTTTGGAAAGTACCTGAAAAACCATACCACAAGTTGGCCCAGGCCTTGTGAGTGAAATTCCCTAGCCGGCTCTCTTTGAGGAACTGTCGATGGTTGGGCCAGCTCGATGTCAAAAGTCATCGTGACCGAGGGTTTGAGCGTCTTGGCTTTGTTGTTCTTGCTAGATAACGCGCTCTCTCTCAAAAACATTAGCTAACGTCCGCTCATCGTAGTTGCAGTATAAACCACAGGTGGGCTCTGTGGGTGTTAAACAATGTGTCTGAGCAGGCATCTACCACGGTAATTAGCTAGCCACCTAGGTAAACAGGGATCAAAGGATGTGAGCGGCCTGCCATACATGCATACATACAAATATGCAATTGTATGTATGTATGTTTGTATGGCTGGCAAATGTGGTAGAAATTATATATATATATATATATATATATATATATAAAATGTCAGCGTCTGGCGATTCCAGCGTTCATCATCTTTGGAGAGTGTCTGAAAACCACACCACGGATTGACCCAAGCAACAGCATTAGATTGAAACTGGGGAGACGGCTCTCTTTGAGGAACTGTCGATGGTTGGGCTAGCTCGATGTCACAAGTCATCGTGATCAAGGGTTTGAGCGTCTTGGCTTTGTTCAGATTGTTGTTCTTGCTAGCTAACGCGCTCTCTCTCTCAGAAACTGTAACTAAGGTCCCTTTAGCATAGTTGCAGTATAAACCACAGATAAGCTCTGTGTGTGTTTAAAAACACAATTGTGCCTGAGAAGGCGTCTACAATGGCCGCCCCGGTAGACGGGTATCCTTGAATACGAGTGGCCAGCCATTATTTATGCCAGACTAGTAATTTTCTTTGTACTGAGCCATTCATAAATTTTTGTTCAATAAGCTAGTCTTGCTGACCAGTTCATGGGTCGATTACATTTGGTTGTCTGATTATTGTGTGCTAAAATAAATAATTACATCGATGACGGAGAACAAAGTACGTGTGTTAAAAAGCGGAAGATGTCGATCATCGGGTCAATGATGAAGTTGATGACATAATAAACCGCTACTTGAGGTTGTTGTTTACCAAAGAAATTTACGCACTTTTTTTTTATTTTATTTTATTTCTATTTCTTTTTTTTTTACTTTCCTTGGTCTCCTTCAAGTACCGTTTTTGAAGAAGACAACGAAGCGAAAATAGCCAGTCAAAGATGAAGCTTCCCAACAGCGCCAGTTCGTCTCGTGGGAAGAGTAACAGGTGGCCGGTCTAAAGAGGTTCTGTTTCCATTTCAGAAACAAAATGCATCGAAAATCGAAAGTAAAACAAAACGAACATCAACATTTCATAAAAAAATAACGATAACAATAAATGACAAGTCTGATACCAATAAAATAAGCAGTACTAAAAATAATAATATGAAGAAGAAAGTCTAATACCACTTACACTAATAATAATAACAATAATAGTAATAATATTAAAAACAAGTTAAATATCAATAAGAATAGTAGTACTACTGCTACCACCGCTACTACTACTACTAATAATAATAACAATGATAATAATGAGATGAAATGGAAAATATAACACGCTTAAATACGCTATTAACAACAATAGCATTTTTTTAATCATTTTACTCCAAGCAATGAGATAAATGGATGTGCGCTGTAGTGCAATGGATATCAACTCGGAACGACAAATCGAGGCTCCAAGTTCGAATTCCAGTTGAATTCTATGCATTCACTCGCGCACAAATACCCTTGGGTCTCTTCCCTCCAGTTATGGGCTAAATAATAGGATAGATTGGGTTGCATAGCCTTGGTCGGCAACCAGTCTACCGCGGAAAGCAATGGCAACCTGCTGATGGATAATTTTCTGTTTAGTCAGTCATGTCTCTTTCAAGACATGATCGCCCAAAGCGTGTATCATGTATGGTACTTAACTGACTGTTGACTGAATGTGATAAAGCCTCTAAGTTGCAAGAAACATAATCTGATAAAATAATTAAGTAGAGGTGCCGATAAAAGAATATAAATTAAGAAGACAGATTATGATGAATGACATTGCATTTACATTTGACGATCAATGTTGAAAAGCAAACAAAGCGGGAAAGCAAGAAGCCGAAAGTGTTTTACAAGCGAGATGTGCGAGAGAAGAAACTGTCATTAATATTATTATTACTACTACTACTACTACTACTACTACTACTACTACTACAACAGCACTTCCCGCCGGTGGAACTCGATTCCTTATTCTTGCTTTCCTGACGGCTACAACCTCCAGGAATTTAAATGCAAGGTCAATTCTCATCTCTTAACTACTTGATCCTACTTCTTTCCACACTGTCATGTAGATCCTTTCCTTTCTCTCCACCTTTGCAACTGTCATCACATCTGTATTCCCATCTTTCTCTTGCTCCTTTATAACTGGTTCGTCCTTCTCCTCATTCTCCTCTAATCATTTTACTCTTATGTATGCCACTGCACATCAGTGGCGTTACTCGGGGTGATATGATTTAAACAAAAAAAAACAAAAACAATAATAATAATAATGGTAATAATGCAACGTGAACATGAAAATGGAAGGATATGGATTTTGAGTGCGGACGGCTTTCTCACTTGGTTGACACCGACAGACTAGATTTCATAATCCCAGAAGGTATTAATTTTTATTGTTTCAAGACAGGAACAGTGTCATCTTATCCAAATTCATGATATAAGGCAAAATTTTCAAAATCAAACACTAATGAGAATAAAAAACCAGCATTATTGAAAAGAAATTTAGATTCTAGAAAAGTTGCTAAAATAATAAGGACTAACCGGAGAAATAATATCGAAAAATCAACCGATTAACATCTTGAACCTTTAGTTGAAAAAAAAAAAAGTTCAGAAAATGCATTCACTGTCGTCATTCGAACAAGTAAAGAAAGAAAATTCGCTTCGAACATGCTCACTATGTGTGGGTTCGTGCAACATTTTCGCATGTCTTTCTAAGAGTCTACTACATACAGACGGTGTGAAATTAACCATGTCTTTAAGCTCTACTTTTAGAGTATTACTTCTAGAGATATCATCTTGTTCTGTTTTTTTTCTTTTTTTAATATTATTTAATGATTGTTCGACCGAGAAATTGAACAACCAACGCTTTTATCCGCAAGAAATTGTCTAGTAATGTCAGTCAGTCAGTTAAGTGCCATACGTGAAACACGCTTGGGCGATCATGTCTCGAAAGAGACATGACTAACTGATTATCCTGCAGTAGGTTGCCATTGCTTTCTGCGGTAGATTGGTTACCAGCCAAGGCTATAGAACCCAATCTGTCCTGTTATTTAACCCATAACTGGAAGGAAGAGACGAATTAATACCTTTCCCAAGGGTATTTGCGCGTAACTGAATGCAATAGTAAACTTAAAACCTTAAAATTAGTCTGCCTGCTGATTAGGTTGCAACAGCTGCTGCTGTTACTGTTGCTGTTTATCATGTTTTTTCTGCTGATTCCTATATATTAAATTCGTTTGCTGACACCTGTCTTTCTTATTAGCGGCTCCCATATTGTATTTATTTCTACGCTAGGCCTACCGAGGAGATCCTCATACCCTAGAAAATGAGCTGATACTTACAGAAGTCTATCTCTCCAATCTTCTTCCTTGTCCAGTATTGTCACTTTATTTCACAGAGGCTGATGACTACCTCTTTTCTTTCTATACATGATCAACTATCTCCATTTTCACTATTTCATCTCTTAATATAGATTTTCCATGCTTCCATAACCTTACTTTTAGGGGGCGGCTTGTTTCAGGTTTATATTTTCTTCAAGGAATCGAATACACACAATTATTGGTCATGACGAGAAGATATCCTTGGATATGAACAGTGGAACGTGAACAGTCTTCTACTGTAAATTAAATAAAAGGTTCTGTTCAGAAAGCTCTGCCGATTACACAGATCAATATACACCTGAGGTCATAACAACTATATATATGAGATTAATAGTCTGAACATAGTGTAAATAATAACTCCTTGCCCTAGAAATTCATAGAAAAAAAAACCTAAAAGGGGTTGATAATACGCATAAATAAAATTAGATATAATTAATCAAAGTTATTCTTTACTTACTTTTCGGTTATATCGTGTTAAATACACCGGTTCCCGTCCGGTCACCGAAATTAAGAAACATCGAGCGTGGTCAGTACGTAAATGGATGACCATTTGGGAATTCCAGGTGCTGTAAGCGTAAGGACTAAGAATGGTCCACAGGTCCTCCAGGTTTTGGGGTTTGGGGTTTGGGCGCTGGGTGCAGGGCTAACAACCTTGCCCTGTAAAAACAGTTTGTTAAAGAAACAGCAACAAAAAGTCACTGCCCTATGCACCATTTGGGGGTGACGGATATTGATGATGACTCTTTACTTAGGCTAGTTTGCCAAAAGTCCTAAAATATATGTTACTCGGTAGGCATCGAACTCACTACAGTGTAGAAATGGTAAAAACTATTAACTCGCCAGACATAACTCGATGCTGAGGAGCCCCATATTTAAAATTATAGATTTACTAAGCATGCACAAGAAAAAAATCGGAGAAAAATAAGGTTTTTGATATTTTCAAGTATAACAGAATAACAAAAAGTACTTGAACGTAGCTAATGTCTTTGACTGACACAGGTACAATAATAATAATAATAATAATAAGCCGGTCATTATTACCAAAAAACAAAAAAACTTGCCTACTAATTGATATGGCTTGTCCAGCTGATTGTAACATAGCAACCAAAGAATTCGAAAAACTATCAAAATATCAAGACCTGGAAATTGAAACAGAAAAAATGTGGAAAATGAAAAGAAGAATAGTACCAGCAATAATAGGAGCACTTGGAATACTAAAAAATGGAACAAAACAGCTTATTGAAATAATTCCTGGAAACCCCAGCTTAAGATATATACTAAATATTGTCTTGTTAAATACAGCCCAGACACTAAGGAGAAATGTGTCTATGTAACGCTAGGGATGTTATGAGAGGTTTAAAAAAACATGAAATGGAGCCATAACAACACATCACGACCTGCCTTAAGTCTTTCCGCAGACTTGGTAGATAGTGCGACCATAGCAGAAATTGACTTATGATGAAAAATGGACAATGTGCAAACACTATGGAAAATCTGTAAACAAACACTGGTATGAACATCACCCAGCACCGGCTACAGAAATAGATGTCACCAGTCTATGAGATTACAGCATTTATACAGACAGAAAAATTGAAGCAAATAGGCCGGACATTATTGTCAAAAATAAAAAAAAATAAAAAATTGCCTATTAATTGAAATGGCTTGTCCGGCGGACTGTAACATAGCAACAAAGAAATTGAAAAACTATCAAAATATAAAAACCTGGGAATTGAAATAGAAAAAAAAGTGGAAATTGAAAACAAGAACCGAACCAGTAATAGTAGGTGCACTTGGAATGATAAAAAATGGAACAAAACCACACAGTGAAAGAAACCCCAGCTTAAGAGATCTACAAAAAATATCATGTTAAGTACAGCTGACATACTAAGAAAAACTTTGTCTATGTAACGCTAGGGATGTTATGGGATGTTAAAAAAAAACATGAAATGGAGCCATAAAAACACACCACAACTTGCCTTAGGCCTTTCCGCAGACTTGGTAGGTAGTGCGACCATAGCAGAAATTGAATTATGATGAAAAATGATAATAATAATAATAATAATAATAATATGAAGTACAGTAAATATACCGTTTCGCACTACAGTCTTTAATTGACTGATGTCACTCATTTTGGGCATGTTTCCTAGAGGACAAACCGAGTATCAGTTCACAACAGGAGTAACGACAGTGTGCTGAATATTTTAAGTTTGAAGGCGTCAGTGAAGCCAGTTTTAAAGTCACAACTGGATTTTTGCAAATCATCCAGTAGACTGAATTCAGTCAGTTAAGTGCCATACGTGATACACGCTTGGGCGACCAAGCTTCTTTCTATCCATGACTCACCATGCAGATTTTCTCGCAGTATGTTGCTATTACTTTCTGCGGTAGACTGGTCGCCAACGAAGGCTAAAGAACTTGTTACCGTGAAACACACCTATTTCTCAGATAATGAACTCTCCCTCCTATATTAATAAGAGTTAACAGGAAGTTAACTCGAGAAATTCTTCGAAGTTTAAGAGAGTTCTTTAGAGTTCAGTAGAACTATTAGACATAGTTGGACATAGTTGGACATAGTTGGACTAAAGCAGTTGATATTAGTCGGCAGTTAGCAGAATACTAATCAGCTTACAATGGAAGATTACCAAATTCGGAACATTTTGGGTGTGTTAAGTCGATTAACAACCGACATAGCACGATTATAACATTCATTGCGAAAAACTATTCCACAACAGAACCCAATCTGTCCAGCTATTCAGCTCACAGAAGAGATGGATTATTTCCTTTCCCAATTATATTTGCGCGTAATTGAATGCAACGAAATCAACTAAAATTCGAACTCAGTTCTCCGATTTTTTATTCCGAGGCGATATCGATTGCACCACAACTGGATTACTCGATTTGAATTTCTTTCTAACTAGGCCTATACCTGCAATATTATGTGTAGCTTTTATCAAAACCTGTCACTACATGGCATACATTTGGCTGCGATGTGTGTGCTTGGTGTATTCTTTATTTGAGTGAGCGACGTGATCGTTATAATGGGCTACGTATATTTGTACCCCAAGAGTCATTTCTTTGCTCTCTTACTACTATCAATCAGAACAAAACGTTTCAATCAAGATAACTATCTTTTTTTTTTCTTCCATCTTTTCCCTTCTTGTTCAGTTTCAACTGTATTCTTTGACTCCTCCATCGTTTTTTTTTCTTATTTTCTACTTCTCTCACTCTCTCACCAGCGCAACGTGGCTTCCCTGTGCCTCTTCTATAAATACTTTCACGGCTTCTGCTCCGATGAACTTAGATCACTGCTGCCCCCAAGGTACGAATTTGCACGAGATACTAGATTAGCTAATAGATCCCACCCTTTTACAGTGAAACCGATAACATGCAACCGCAACTTCTGCTCCAACAGTTTCTTCTCTCGGACTTCCCAACTGTGGAATTCCCTTCCACATGATTGCTTCCCCGACGGCTACAATCTCCAGGAGTTTAAATGTAAGATCAATAGACACCTCCTAACACACTGACTCGCTCCCATTCTTTCAAACACTCTTCCCATCTACCCTAACCCCATCCTCTGTATCCTTACCCATCTATCACCTTCCTTCTGACATTTCCTATAACACTCCTTCTCTTTACTTTCCCCTATGTAGCCCCATGCGCAATAGTGGCAGTGGAATGCCTTGCTTGGGGTGCAATGATTAAAAAAAACAAAACACCACCTCCTTCCCTTCAAATTCTCCATTTCTTCATCGCTTATTTTTCTCCTCCTCCTCTCCTTTTCATTGATCTTTCTTTCTTTTCTCTAACTACTTCCTCTCTCCCCCGCTTATTCTTTTACTCCTCCTCCTCCCTCATTTCTTTTCTACCTATCTAAAGTTCTGCAACCAATTTTACTCTCATTCTTCTTCCGCTCTTTCTTCCTCTACCCATTTCACTCCCTCCTCCTACCCCTCATTTCTCCTGTTTAGATTTCTCACACTCTTTTTTTACTCCTCCTCCCATTTCTCTTCTCCGCATTCTCGCTTTTTTCTACTCTCCTCGCTTTCTTCTCTTTCCTCCTTCTCCTCCCCCTCTTCCTCCTCACTATCTTTCTTTCTTCTTGCCCTCTTCCTCCTACAGTCTCTCTTATTCCTCACCGCCTTCATTCTTCTTTTCTTTCTTTTTCTCTCCCGACATTTCATTTTCTTTAATCTTTTCTCGTTTCTCTGTCATCTTTTTCTCTCCATTTTTTACTCTTCTTGCCTATTCTTTTTTTACCTTTGCATTACTTTTTCTACGAGGGTGAGCTAGAAAGTTTATAGAAAGATATAAATGTAAACAGACTCGCCAGTCAGTCAGTTAAGTGCCATACGTGATAGACGCTTTAGGTGATCATGTCACGAAAGAGTCTTGACTGACTGGGCAGAAGATTATCCCGCAGTAGGTTACCATTGTTTTCTGCGATAGACTGGTTGCCAGCCAAGGCTGTAGAACCCAATCTGTCCTATTATTTAACCAATAACTGGAGGGAAGGGACGGATTAATACCTTTCCAAGGGTATTTGTGCGTAAGTGAATGCAAGGAATTCAACTGGTATTCGAACACGGCACCCCGATTTGTCGTCCCGAGTAGATATCTACGGCACCAAAACGCACATCCTAGACTCGCCAATAGATAGACAGAAAAGCCTGGCAAGTGCACCAGGATTCAACAGCTGGTCGATTACCAACTGGTGTGTCTACTTATATTTATATCTTGGTCAACCAATGAACTTTACAGCTGATTCTTGTATTCTCCTACGTCATTTTTCTCCTCCTCCTGTTCTTCTTTCTAGTTTTCTCATCATTCTCCTCTTCCTCCCCATTTTAATCCTTTCTGTCTTTTATTTCTTTTACTACACTTTTCCTATGCGTTTTTCTTTTCCTACTCCTCCTTCTTTTCTCTATTCTTCTTCTCTCCAATTTTTCTCCCTCTACTTTTCTTTCTCCTCCAACTCTTTCATCAAATTATAGTATTTTTTTTAATATTCGACTCTGACAACCATAACAACAGTCGATGCATCACACTCCAGAAGACGGGTGTTTCCGCCTGATCTATTCACCATTTCAAGGCGTCATTTTCGAATTTTGCAAGGATTACAGCAGTTAAGCACCCCGATTTCCGCAAAAGCCTATTCAAGCAGAAATAATAATTTTACGCGCAGGATATTCTATGGTTACTATTAAAAAAAACTGCGTATATCGGCGTAACGTTGTAATAATTTTATTGAATTGACACACAGCTCGTGGAATGTATCTTATGTTCATCTACATATTATAACTAAACACTTTTCCCAGCAAAGGATTTTGATTG
The DNA here is from genome assembly GCA_037127315.1 of Ascarosepion bandense. Taxonomy (NCBI): domain Eukaryota; kingdom Metazoa; phylum Mollusca; class Cephalopoda; order Sepiida; family Sepiidae; genus Ascarosepion; species Ascarosepion bandense. The sequence continues at coordinate 128,569 of JBBBDQ010028635.1, read as the reverse complement.
AAAGAGAGACAGAAAAAAGTTATAATTCTTAAACTAAACAAAAAAACAAAAACAAAAAAAAACAAACTTCAAATAAACTTTTCTCCGCTTTGTATGCAAGGTAGGTGTTGTCAAGTCTTATACCCTTCGAGTTACTACTCAATGCTCGCGTGTAATCCCTCCTCCTTCTAATCAAAGTCTCTACATAGCCTGGGTATGTTAATGAGTTAATCTACCTATCACTACAGTCGGATTTTATTTAATATCATCTTCTTTAGTATTTGTCTATATTTCTGAGATGAGGAAGAATTTACAGTATTTACATTGTTCGGACTATTGTCCCCCTCGTTGTTGCCATTTGTACGACGTTTCGGCCGTTGTAGGCTCCGGCCTTCTTCAGGTGCTAGGAATTTTATTCTTATTTCTTAAGTACACATGGCCCAGTGGATATAGACGTTGGTTAGTTCCTGACTTGACTCTTAGAATTGTGAGTTCAATACCAGTCTACAGCAGTGGTGAACCAGTAACTTGCAGGGTTACAGTAAGATAACACATGATTTCTAATCATGGCTTTACGCAAGGAATAGAGTTCATATACACCAATGATTGTAATAAATGGCTCGGTTCGAAATTCCTAGCACCTGAAGAAGGCCGAAGCGTATAATGGCCGAAAAGTCGTACAAATGGCAACAATGATAAGGACAATAGTCCGAATAATGTAAATACTGTATCAACTTTTTTATTCAGATATTCTATATCTACCGATATTAACCCTTTGAACTTGAACTTATCAGGGCGTGATGCTAAATTTTCCATCAATATATTGACTACATCTTACAACGTTATAGTGAGAAATTGGCTCGTTCGAATTACACATTGAAAGAGATAAAAATGAACTTATATCTGCCAAAGTTAGTCGTTTCGTTGTTTTGCTCTCTAAATGTTGTAAATGCGATGAAACAAACCTAGCCTACCCAAAAAAAAAAAAATAAAAATAAAAAATACGATAGAAAGTTCTAACCCAGGCAGATTATTTTTCAAATTTATCAGCTTCAGACTATCATTTGTTTTGCTCTAAGTAACACCCCTGATTTGGCTAACAATTTCATCAATTTAGCAGATTAAAAATTTCTTTGAAGTATATTTTTCTTCTATTGAAACCTAAAATCGGTCCTTTAAGATAAAATCCACAATTTACATGATATTTTTAATGGCCGCAGAACGTTAAAGGAAGTATCATAAAAAAATATTAAATAATTCTGAAAATGTTATGCGAATGAAAAGGTTGATAACCAAAATTCTGGGGGTGGCGTAACGACGATCCGAATGGAAAGTGAGGCCAAATTCAATTTCTTATCTGTTACTTTTACTTTCACTTTCATACAAATAACTGTGAGAATCTCTTCTACGAGCTATAGATTAAATAGAAAGTTAGACGATACTCTAACCTTTGATGACAGCCAGTCTAAGACAAGGACAGCGACGAATTTAGAACCTTAAAGAGGGCCACGAGAAAATTCTGTATTATTTTTTTCCAATAAGACATGGCAATTCACAGATAATAAAGGAAAGAAAATCTGTCGAGTGCCAGCAACCATTTTAAATATTCATTGAAAAGTACGACTCCAGCCATTAACAAAGCCATTTTTGGAATGTGTCCATCAGTTCTAATGGTGCAAAATTGGTTTTAACAAATGACTGAAACGGTAAAAAGTAACTGAATTAACAACAACTCAATGCGAACTTTGAAGAACCTATCGTCAATTTTGATCGCAATACACAGAACCTTATTCAAAATTTGTAAAATATAATAATAAAGTTTAAAAAGATAGGCGATGTCGGTTCTATTGAACTAAAATTTTTTAAAATAAATAGTTGTTATTTAGATGGCATAGCTTATTTAAGACGTATGTTGTGTCATAACAAATATCGGCTCGGAGTAAGAAATTAGAGATCTGAGCTTGAATTCGTTGCATTCACTTACGCACAAATCAGTTGAGTGCAATACGTGATACGCGCTTTGAGCGATCATGTCTCGAAAGAGATATGACTGACTGGGCAGAAGATTATCCCGCAGTAGGGTGCCATTGCTTTCTGCGGTCAACTGGTTTTCAGCCAAGGCTATAGAACCCAATCTGTCCTATTATTTAACCCATAACTAGAAAGAAGAGACGGATTAATACCTTTCCCAAAGGAATTTGTGCGTAAGTGAATGCAAAAAATTCAACTGGAATTTGAACTCAGCTCCCCGATTTGTGGTTCCGAGTCAATATACACTGCACCACAAGGCACATTACCCTAGGGAAAAAGGGATTAATCTATTTCTTCTGGCTGCAGCTATAGGTGAATAGCAAGACAGATTAGGGTCTATAGCCTTGGCAGGTAGCCGGTCTACCGCAGAAAATAATGACAACCTACTGTGAGAAAATAATCTGCAAAGTCAGTCATGTCTCTTTCGAGACATGATCGCCCAAGCGTATATCGCGTATTGCAATTAACTGAATGACCTTATTCAAAAGTTTTATTATGTGCATGTTTTTTTCTTGTTAAATTAAAATGGGCTCCAGTAAATTGTCAAATATTTGTTTATCATTCCTTCATTTTTAATGTAGCATATCTCTTAATATATGGGCGACCATGGCTTTCTACATTTTTTTGTCATTTGCAGCTCTCAGTAAGGCTTGTCTTTTTTCTGCCTCTCTTAAACTTTGCCCTCCAACTGCTTACACAACCTCGTGTCATTTGACATGGGCGGCCATGGCTTTCTACAAATTCCTGTCGTTTGCAACTTTCAGTAAGGCTTATCTTTTGTCTGCCTCTCTTAAACATTGCTCACCAATTGCTTATACAACCTCGTGTGATTTGACATGGGCGACCATGGCTTTTTACAAATTCCTGTCATTTGCAACTCTGAGTAAGGCTTGTCTTTTTTCTGCCTCTCTTAAACATTGGTCTTTAACTGCTTATAGAACCTCGTGTGATTTGACATGGGCGGCCATGGCTTTCTACAAAATGCTGTCATTTGCAACTCTCAGTAAGGCTTGTCTTTCTGCTGCCTCTTTTAACCTCTGTTCTACAACCGCGTACACAAGCTGGTTTGATATGTTACTCGCTCTCCTTTAAGCGCATATGTAGTCGCGTCAATGTAAACCTCACTTTAGTCAGATGAAGTCCCAAGTCATAAAACGCGTCACATGAAACTATATCCACTTTAACAGAAATTTTCCTTAAAATCGTTCTAAAATATAAAAATTTATACATCATTTTCCGATAGGTAGGTCGATTCGCTAATCGTCCGGATCACACCCCCTCCTGATGATTTTGAATAAGAGTAGACTTTAATACCTTGTTTCCTGTTATATTATTCGATTTAACTCCAATAGCTACATTTATCTTAATGGCATTATCGTCTTGCTTGGCTTGAATTGATTTAAAAGATGGCTTCTCATTGCTTGGAGCTTGGGGGGCATAGGCACTTGTCGTTCTCTTAGATTGGTTGTCAATCAGGAATAGAGAAACCACTATGCTCGCATTTGTGTGCCTTATTTTTTTATTTATCATATGCCTATCTTAGTAAGCAATAATAATAATCTTATTTTTTTTAGTTATTTCACCACAATCAAGGTGGAACCGCCATTAGTACGTAAGGGATTCATCTTCATCATTTATCCATCACACCCAGATGGTACATAGGGCAGCAACTTTTTGTTGCTGTTTTTGTAACAAACTGTTTTTTACGGTGCAGGGTAGTTAGCCCCAAATCTGGAGGACCAGTGGACCATTCTTGGTCCTTACGTTTACAGCACCTGTAATTCCCAAATGGTCACTCATTAAGTAGTGACCAGGCTCGATGTTGCTTAACTTCGGTGATCGGACGGGAACCGGTGTATTCAACACGATATAGCCGTAGACACACAGGGGATTACAGTGATAGAAAATACTATGTACATGGAATATTCTTACTCTTCATGTGCCGTGTCCCTTCAGGACGTAGTCGATCATAGATTCCACTTGTCCCTATCCCTTGTCGCTGTTAACATTTTCCCACTTGGTATTTCTCCCAAACCCCGCTACACCATTCACTTGCTCAAGCCTATCAAATATATCAGGCGCTGCTTTTCCCTTCTACTCTATCCGTTGTGTGAGTATTAGATTCTCCAAGCTCCCCTTCCTAATTACCTGTTCCAGAAACCCCAGCCGTCTCTTCCTGTTGCTTATTATCATTTTTCTTTTCGTCTCCAAAACCTTGCCATTCCTTACATGTTCGGTCTATGTTGTCCTCAGTATCCTTCTCTAGAGCTACATTTTTCGAGGTTCTCTTTCATCTTTGACATGAAGGAGAGACTTTGATATTCGCTGCCATATGGTAGAACAGATATCGCATAACATTTTAGTACTTTTTTTGTTTCCAACGAAATCTTTCTGTCTCTCAGTACTCTGCTTGGCTTTCGAAATGCGTCCATGCTCATGCCAGTGCACCTTTTGATTTCAGTTACACTTTCTGTCCTCCGTCAGAACACTTCTCAAGTATTTAAATTGGCTTTTGAAATGCGTCTTTGTCCGAGCCAATGCGCTTTCGGGTCTCAGTGTCGCACTTTCCGTCCGCTGTCAGAACACTTTCCAGGTATATAAAATTCAGCAACTGTTATTACTGAAATGATATAATATGAAAGGATTCAAGGAAATAGAAGATGGCAATTGACGTTGCATTTAAATTTTTAGAGATTGTTGCTATCAGGGAAGAAAATAAAAAGTAGAAAGTTCCACAGGCGGGGTTTGATAAAAGAAACTGTAGTAGAAGTAGAGGTCATATTTAACTATTTGAACATGCCAATCTAGTATCACGCTAAAATTCACGTGGACGGGGCATCAGGAAAGAAAAGTGCTCCAGGGAAGTTACCATGAAAATATTTGTACAAAAGAGAAGGCACGTTACGTCGGTAAGTAATTGAACTCAAAATGTCGAGTTCGAACCGATTAGATTGAAGTTCCTTCTGTGGATTTTGTCGACAAGCGCAAGATGTATAGCAGGGATAACCAATCTGATATGACAACAGTATTCAATGCACGGACGAAGGGTAGATTTATAAATGCTCAAGATAAATTATCACGAGAAAAAACCTTTTGATCCGACACAGAGATCCAACCTTCCTAGGATCTATAGATATCATATATTTGGTCCTCTTCAGGTCGGTTGATAAAGTGAGACCAAGGAGGCGCAAGGTGATGCTGTCAAGGAGAATTGCATCAGCCATACTGTTTGCTGGTAGGAAAGATTTTCTTTGGTGGTTAAAGGAGAGCAATTTTGTTCTAGCGCCATGCTGCCATATCTGGTTGGATGCTCCTTCTATCCACGTAGGGAGCCTTGACAAAATCCAACGGAGAATCTCTAATGTGACCGATCCCGACTTGGCAGCTCAAATACAGTCACTCTCTCACCGGCACAATATGGCTTTCCTGTGTCTCTTCTACAAATACTTTCACGGTTTCTACTCCGATGAACTTAGCTCACTGGTAACCCCTATATATGAATTTACTCGAGCCACAAGATTAGCAACTAGATCCCACCCTTTTACTGTGAAACCAATACACTGTAAACTCAAATTCTACTCCCTCTGCTTCTTTTCTCGCACTTCCCGCCTGTGGAATTCCCTTCTTCTTTCTCATGCCCCTTTCTCCGTCCACTCCACTCTCAGCAGTATTCTCATCCTTATCTTAGCCTCTTCCTGACACCCCGTGTAACCTGCCACTCTTTCTCTTAACTTTCTTCCTATGTAACCCCCTGCACACCAGTGGCAGTAAAATGCCTTGCTTTGAGCGACAAGATTATAAAGAAATTAAAACATACAAACCATTTCTTGTCCCCAGTTAACCATTGATTAAAGGTCCGTTTCAAGAGCAGTAAACAGGTTTACTTAGTCAGCCTTGAAAAATTTCCTATTGCAACGGGAGTAAAAGTGAGTGTAATCGGCATGGATGCCTGTTTGGGAACAGGAAATTTTACTCATTCAACATTTTTAACTAATCGATTTCTGTTTATATCGTTTCCTCCAAACAATTGTGGGAAAAGCATATAAAGTTGTCTGCACTTTTTAATGATTGTTTTACCTTTAATTGATGCTCTTTTTTTGTTTATTTTCTCCTTTTTTTTTGTTTTCCTTTTAGAGAAACAGCAAAACAATCTGTAGAAACAAACACCCAACGTTTGGAATAAATGTCTCGAAGATGAAATTGCTTATTAACTGGTTGATTGTTGGTTGTTACATGCAAATCCACAAAACGATAGGAGAGAAACCGAAACTGGTACTTGCACCGAAAATGCATCAACAACAGCCACGAGCCTATAAAGCGGGAGATTATATCATTGGTGGAATATTCCCCGTCCATACTGATCAATATAAAGACAGTTCAGTATCGATACCTTGCGCGAGATTTAATGATATCGGTAAGTATTATTGCTTTTTAACCTTGATTTGTTCCTCCTTCCTCGTTTGTATGTGGATGTGCGGTTGGAGTAATGGAGAGCGGTTCAGAGTAAGAAATCGAAGAGCCAAGTTCCAATTAAGGTCGAATTCGTTTTATTCACTTATGCACAAATACTCTTGGGAATGGCATTAATCCGTCTGTTTTCCCTTCAGCTATGGGTTGAATAGCAGGACAGCTTGGATTCTACCGAAGAAATTAATGACAACGGTCGGTTTTTTTACATTAACTTCCGCTTGCCAAATTGCACTCGGGAAAAGTATGAATCCATCCCCCACTTATATATGGGTTAAATAGTGGTACTGGTATCTAGAAAATCATTATTTTCAAAAAATTGTAATGCTATATTCATTTGCAAAAAAAATAAATAAAAATAAATTTTTACATTTCAAAATATGTTTCGGCTTTAAAAACCAACAAAGGGTTGATAAACTGTAAAAACTAAATCTGGTTTCAAATAAAAAAAAAACATAATTTTTATGAGTAATTATGAGGTGTGACCTTCAAAATACCCGTCTTTATATTTACTTAAAAATAAAGAGCAGCAGTTAATGCGCTCGGATCGATACAGGGTTCAGGTGCTTCATGTAAATCATAAATATCTGGAGACTAAATATAATAAAATATCCCTACATAATCTAAAGGTCATTTAGCTTTATGGATTATTTGAACTTGAAACTGCCGTCCAGAAATTTAGAGAAAATATACCTAAATATTAAATGTGTACAATTTTTTTCCACGATACATACACACCGTTTTACTTCACGGAAATGCTCACATTGTTCAATTTTAGCTATTTTCGAGAAAAAATTAATGCTTGTAAACAATGTATACTCTATATAAGGAATATTTTAGTACAATCATTCACGGCTCGCAAATAGTCCCCACAACTTAATTTAACTCACAAAGTTTATGTTAATCCACGTTATGGTTTTAAAGTACTTTCCAAAAATGCCACCATTGGTCGATAACATGAACAAAATCACCTCCCTGACTATGTTTCGTTTCTTTTCTTCGTTTCTTCTACCAAATCTTTAGTTGTTGCTGGCGCTAAAGATCTACCGAAATGGATTTTCCATATTCCAGTATTTCTTAATGGACTACGCATCTAGTATGTCATATACGTCTTTTTGGTATGTCATCTCCGTCTTATTGTATGTCATATACGTCTTTTGGTATGTCATATACGTCTTCTGGTATATCATCTACGTCTTATTGTATGTAATCTACGTCTTATTGTATGTCATATACGTCTTTTGGTATGTCATATACGTCTTTTGATATGTCATATACGTCTTCTGGTATGTCATCTACGTCTTCTGGTATGTCATCCACGTCTTACTGTATGTCATCTACGTCTTATTGTATGTCATCCGCGTCTTATTGTATGTCATATACGTCTTTTAGTATGTCATATACGTCTTTTGTTATGTGATCTACGTCTTCTGGTATGTCATCTACGTCTTATTGTATGTCATCTACGTCTTCTGGTATGTCATCTACGTCTTCTCGTGTGTCATCTACGTCTTTCGGTTTGTCATCTCCATCTTCTTGTATATCATATACTTCTTTTGGTATGTCATCTACGTCTTTTGATGTCATCTATGTTCCTGGTGTTTTAACGGAAACAAATCAAATACTTCTCTGAATGGAGTCTTGGTATTGATGTTGACACACGTTTCTAATTTTTTGATAACCATTGTCTTTTTCGTTTTCTGTTGACCTGCGAATCCCATTTTTCATAAACTGTAACAATATGATGCAAAAATGCAGTCATGGCATTTCTAGTTAAAAGTCTGTAACAGATTTTGAAATATTGTATTCGGGTCTTAAGCGAGTGGTAATTAGTAATCCAAACTTTTTCTTTGCAAGTTTTCTAAACCTCAGCGTGAAAGGCACCATAAACGATATACTCAGTCAGTTGTCATGCAGGTACACACTCGGGCGATCATGTCTCAAAAGAGACATGAGTTGACTGAGCAGAAGATTTTAGATTGTCATTACTTTCTGCGATACATTTCCCAAGGCCATTTGCGCGTAATTGAACTCAACAAATTCAACTGGAATTCGAACTCGGCTCTCCGATTTCTTGTACAGAGCCGATATCCACTGTACAACATCCATTTTTTTTTCGTGTTACTTTACTCTAAAAATTACTTTCTATCGGATAGAAAATATAATAAACTGATTCTATACGTAGTTTGCAGCTATTCAGCTGTGGTTATCCTTTTCATCGTTGTCTCATCTAAACTTATTTGTAAATGGAACTTTGTCTGTGTGTGTGTGTATGTATGTCCGTTACCTATAGACTCCGAAACGGCTGAACCGATTTTCTTGAAAATTTACACAGTTGTACTATAAGCGTTTGCGAGTGTTTTTAGCTATATTTCGTGTCGAGGTAACCCCGATAAATATCGAAAATCGATAATCGAAAAAATCGGGTTATAGAAGGAGAGATCCGATTTTAATCAAATTTGATACACCCATAGACAAAGACATAAGAAACGATATTCAGAAGTTTCAAGGTTGCAGTCCTTACAATAGCGCAGAAAATTTTATATCGATACCAGGAAATCAAAATTTGACTTACATAAATTCATTTTTCTTTCAGTCTAGTGTTTCGGTTTAACTAGAAACAACTATTGCTTTTTAGTCTTTCGTGCCAACGTCCAAAGAGTCTGAGCTGCAGGACATGGATTAGTTTTAAAGCTTTCATTACACCCGAGCAACGCCGGGCTATACTGCTAGTAATTCATATTGGTTAAATGCTAAATTCATTACCCAACAATCTAATATTTACATAAAATATATATTTTGTAAACTCTATCTTCCTGGCGCTACCGCCTAAAACAAAACTTATATTTGATATCCATTTACCTTTTCCTTTCCTCAACAGGATTATGTAGTTTCCCCTATGGTCCGATTCGTTCATCTCCACAGTCTTTTGAAAAGAAATTGTGGCTTACCTCTTGTTTCCTCTTTGGGATTAAGATTCCTATTTTTCCTGAAGTCTTTGTTGTGATCTCAAATCTTCTGATACCTCTGCCTGAAACTAAACATTTATCTTCTGTTTATTTACAGTTTTTTTTCTTTTATAGGAGAAGATAGGTTTGCCTATCGTTCGGTTCAACTTCCTCCTCGATCTTTTGAAAATGAGTAGATATGTTTCCTCTTCAAGACTAAGTATCCGGTTCATTCTAAAGTCGATAGCAACTCTATACTTCACCTAACTAAACTCTTATTTACTATTTATTTACCGTTTTCTTTCCGAAATAGGAGCAGATAGGCTAGCCTAATGCCTGGTTTATACACCAACACGGACTTTTGAACAGAAGTTGGGGTTTCTTTCTTTTTTCCTGTTTAGGATTTTCTTTTTGCTTCCTTCTAAAATTTACACTTCTGACGCATCTGCCTAAAAATAACAATTATTTAATATTTAGTTTTCTTTCCTCAATAGAAAAAGATATGTTCGCCTATCGCTCAGTAAAAGTTCCATGTAAACAGAATTAAAGATTTATAACCTGTTTCCTCTTAAGGATTATGTTTCAGGTTCCATCTAAAGTTGACGACAGCACTATACTTATGGCACCACCATCTAAAACTAAGCAACTATTTACTATTTATTTCATTTTTTTATCATTAGGTGTAGAGTGATTCTCTTATTTTCCGGTTCTATGCGGTCTTCTGAACAGGAAAAAAATTATCATTTTTTTCTCTTTAGGATTATATTTCCGGTTCCTTCTAAGTTCTGTATAAGAATATACTTCTGACGCCTTAGCTTAAAACTAAACGTTTATTTACTATTTATTTCTTTTTTTATCACTAGCAGTAGAATTATTCGCTTATCTTCCAGTTCACATTTCTTTGCTGTCTTCTGAACAGGAAGAAAATTATCCTTTAGGATAATTTTTAGGATTATCTTACCTGTTCTATCTAAAATCTATTGTGGTGATACCGAGCAAAAGCGATGGACCGGATGTTTGCGCTTTCACGACCAAAAAAGCAAATGACCAAAATTCGTCGCTGCGCCGCCGGCTCCGCGCAGATGTTTCGGTTGAAAACTAAAAATTAATTAAATATTAAATTTCTAGTTCACGAGCCTACGCGAATTTTATTTATCAGCCAATGGGAAGCCCGGAACTAAATACAAGTGTGAAATCCCAAATGAGCTGCTGTGATTCAAAAAGAAGATATAAAAAGCGGATACAGAAAGCATCGCCAGGCAGACCGACTTGAGGAGAAGAGAGTAATTAGTATCTCCCTTAACCGAATTCAAGTGGCTCACTACGCTCGCCTCCCTTACCTCTTTCCTTCTTCCCTGCCTCAAAAACTACTTACTGACCTAAGGGGCAAATACATCAAAGACATTCCTTCCTCACACGCTCCCAAATTCCTAAGAATTAATTCTCTTTCAGCATTTTATTGTCATGAATATTTTAACCTCCGTTGGACCTATACTTCATGTATTACTTCAATTGTAAAAACATTAATTGATATGTGTTATATATAAAATGTTATCTTTCAGTTCAATTTGTTTTTCATGGTTTATAACCTTTCTTTATGACTTATAGTGGGCTATCTACAACAAGGCCAAATTCCGTGAACGTGCAACAGTATACAACTACCCTTCACAAGAACGGCCGCTCCACTACTAACAGAAAAGGAATAGATAAGCAACCCACTATACTATAACAATTCTATACATCTGATGTCTTCGCCTAAACCTAAACTTTTATTTATTATATATATTTACTGTTTATTTCCGCAAGAGAATTAGATAGGTTCACTTGTTGTCCGGTTCTTACTACTCCACCGTTATTTGAACAGGAGTAGAAACTTATCAATTGTTTACACTTCCGGATTATGTTCCCGGTTTCCTCTAGAACCAACGACAAATTTATACTTCTGACGTCTCGGCTTAAAAAGAAAAATATTTTTCTATTTATGTAGTTATTTCTTTCATTAGTAGAAGTCGATAGGTTCGTATTTCGTCCGGTTCATACTCCATGCTTTTTATTGAACAAGAGTAAATGTTTATCCATTGTTTACTTTATCGGACTATGTTTCCTTTTTCTTCAAAAGTCAACGTTAACACTATACTTCTGACACGGCCAGATAAAACTAAACTTTAATTTAGTATTTATTTACTGTATTCTTTCCTCAATAGTAGTATATATGTTCACCTATCCTCCGGTTTACCCGAACCCTAGGTTTTTCTAACAGGATTAGATGTATATCCCTTGTTTCTTCTTTAGGATTATATTTCCAGTTCCTTCTAAGTTCTACAGAAAAATATACTTCTCACGCCTCAGCCTAAAACTAAACGATTATTTACTACTAGCAGTATAGCCCGGCGTTGCTCGGGTGTAATGAAAGCTTTAAAACTAATCCATGGTCCTGGAGCTCAGACTCTGCCTAAAGAATATTTATGTGAAGTTTGGTGAGAATCGATAAAAATTGTGGATTTGTATAAAGGACATACAGACAGATAAACAGACACACACACAAACATCTTGCCTTTGATATATATATATTATCGATTTTCTGCACTATTGTAAGAACTGCAACCCTGAAACTTCTGAATATCGCTTCTTATGTTTTTGTCAATGAGTGTATCAAATTTGATTAAAATCGGACCACTCCTTCTATAACTCGATTTTGTCCGTTACCTATAGACTCCGAAACGGCTGAAACGATTTTCTTGAAAATTTACACAGTGGTACTATAAGCGTCTGCGAGTGTTCTTAGCTAGGTTTTGTGTTGAGGTACCTCCGATAAATATCGAAAATCGATAATCGAAAAAATCAGGTTATAGAAGGAGTGGTCCGATTTTAATCAAATTTGATACACTCATAGACAAAGACATAAGAAACGATATTCAGAAGTTTCAAGGTTTCAGTTCTTACAATAGTGCAGAAAATCGATAATATATATATATACAAGGAAAGATATTTGTGTGTGTGTCTGTTTATCTGCCTGTATGTCTGTATATTTTTCAGCCCTTTTATTTTAGCTTTTGCTTCGGGTTTGGCTCTAAGTAGGTATAATAGTAGTTCTTAGTCTCAGCCATGGTACCATTTACTCGGAGGACTTATTTAGCCTTCAAAATTCAGTTTATGACGAAAAAAACTTATTTGATATCGATACCAGGAAATCAAAATTTGACTTACATTCATTCATTTTTTTTTTTCACTCTGCAGTTTCGCTTTAACTGGAAACAACTATTGCTTTTTAGTCTTTCGTGTCAACGTCCAAAAAGTCTGAGCTCCAGGACCATGGATTAGTTTTAATGCTTTCATTACACCCGAGCAACGTCGGGCTATACTGCTAGTAACAATATAATGGAATCTTATACATTATTGTGTGGATTTAGATATTGTTCATAGTATAAACATTATCTTTGGTGCACCCAAAATAAATTGTCATCTTCTATCCTCTTTCGCCTTTTATTCTTTCTTCAATAACTCAAGTATCTAGTCTTTTCTCTCATTGTATCCAGTGTCGACGACCACCTTGCTTTGGATGAAATTATCAAAAATATTCCGTTCCAAAGGAATAACTGGAAAGTGTTGGAAGTAACAACCCAATCCATCTATAAAAAAAACTATTTCTTCGGCATTTAATATCCTAGAGAGTTGATATGCTGTTGATATGCTGTTGATATGGATTGGTAATAATATAAATAAACTATGTATGCACGAAACATAAACAATGTACTTTATGTCTCGGTTTCATTGGCTCTTTAATAAAGCTATAATCCTCGGACAACTTTATATAATAAAACGATAAAACAAAATAAATTATCAATCGTTTCTGAACTACACCAGAACGTTTAATATCAATTCTAACCTCCTCTTACTGCTCCAAGCCACTATTTTTAGACCTTATAATAGCTTAGACAGATAGACGCGTTCTCGTTTTCGTCAACTGGGAATGTGTGAAAGGATCGTATTGCGCTCAAAATTAACAGCCCTCCTTGCAGACCAGGTTCTGGACGGATACGTATTGCAGACTATCATCAATTATAAAATTGATCAACATTTAACTGCCACTCAAATAGAAACCTGTTTCATTTTTTCCTATAGACAAAAGTATAAAGTCGACCACTTTTTACGAATAGATCTGAGTTTACACCTCATCAAGGTGTATCTATTGTCTCAAGTACAAGTGCTAATCAATGTTTACCGATAGCCTTAAGTATAAATCCCACCGTTCAACTGTAGAATCAAGTATAACCCCGACCAATGTTTACTTGTTGACGAATATAATTAAAAGTCGATTTTGAATTCATAACTCAACAATTTCAACGTAAATTCCAGCGATCCAAGAGTCTGTTTTTTATTGTAAAATATGTTTCAGAACCTTTCTCGTGTGACAGTGTGCTAATGTCCTTCATGTCAAAATATGTACATTTCTTTTTACAGGTCTTGTCTGGGTTGAATCAATGATTTATGCAAGGGAATCAATTTCGAATTTCAACGTAAATTCCAGCGATCCAAAAGTCTGTTTTTTATTGTAAGGCATTGTTCAGGACTTTATCGTATGACAGTGAACTAATGCCCTTCATCTTAAAATATGTACATTTCTTTCAACAGGTCTTGTCTGGGTTGAATCAATGATTTATGCAATAGAATCTATTTCGAATAGTGAACTTTTACCGAATATAACGCTTGGATACGATATTCGTGATGACTGCGACAAAGTAAGTATATTTTCTGCGTTTGATTCTATTGTGGTTTATTTTCGTTGTGGAGTATAAATTCTATTGCCTTCCTAAAATAACACGAACATCTTAAATTATAACAAATTACGAAACCGTATTACGTTTACGATTAAAGTTTGATTTTTTATAACACAAATCAGTCAGTCAGTTGAGTGCCATATGTGAAACACGGTTTGGGCTATCATGTCTCGAGAGAGAAATGACTGACTGGGCAGTAGGTTGCTATTGCTTTCTGTGGTAGCCTGGTTGCTAGCCAAGGCTATAGAACCCATTCTGTCCTATTTTTTAAATCATAACTGGAAGAAAAAGATGGATTAATACATATCCTAAGGGTATTTGTTTATAAGTGAATGCAAGGAATTCAACTGGAATTCGAACTCGGCACGCCGATTTGGCGTCCCGAGTTGATATCTACTGCACTACAAAGCAATTTGATCTAATTTATTCTTTTGGGTATTTAGAAAGATTTCATCTATAGAGGTTTGGTTCAGAAGGTAACTGAGTCATCTAAACTTATTTATAAATGGAACTTTGTGTGTGTGTGTGTGTGTGTGTCCGTTACCTATAGACTCCGAAACGGCTGAACCGATTTTCTTGAAAATTTACACAGTTGTACTATAAGCGTCTGCGAGTGTTCTTAGCTAGGTTTTGTGTCAAGGTACCCCCGATAAATATCGGAAATCGATAATCGAAAAAATCGGGTTATAGAAGGAGTGGTCCGATTTTAATCAAATTTGATATACTCATAGACAAAGACATAAGAAACGTTATTCAGAAGTTTCAAGGTTGCAGTTCTTACAATAGTGCATAAAATTGATTATATATATATATATATATATATAAATATATATATATATATATATATATATTTATAAAAGGCAAAATGTTTGTGTGTGTGTCTGTTTATCTGCATGTATATCTGTATATTTTTCAGCCCTTTTATTTTAGTTTTTGCTTCGGGTTTGCCGCTAAGTAGATATAATTGTAGATCTTAGTCTCAGCCATAATACCATTTACTCAAAGAACTTATTTAGCCTTCAACTTCAGTTTAGAACGAAAAAAATTATTTATATCGATACCAGAAAATCAAAATTTGTCTTACATCCATTCATTTTTCTTTCAGTCTACGGTTTCGCTTTAACTGGAAATAACTTGTCCTTTTTAGTCTTTCGTGCCAACGTCCAAAGAGTCTGAGCTCCAGGACCATGGATTAGTTTTAAAGCTTTCATTACACCCGAGCAACGCCGGGCTATACTGCTAGTTATTATTATTGATAAAAAATAAATGGATATGAAATGAACAGTAAGAGATAAATATGAAGAATCTCTTTTAGTATATCTGAAAATATTTGCATTTTGTTTAGTTCGTGTCATCTGTTTATGTAGTCCGCGCGGTTGCTTATTGAATAACGGCTCGAAATGAGAAACCGGTGCGCAACTTTTGAGTCAGTTTCCTTACATTTACGTACGCACATATAACCTTCGGGAAAGGATGAATCCATCTTCCCGGTTATAACTTTCTAGTACATATATCTGGAAAGATCATTGTTGTTCTAAAAAATATTATTCTTACAATCTAATATAGGTTTCCTTTTTTAGTAAACGTACCATGGTTTGAGAAGATTAAAAAAAAAAATCAAATCAAATTAATAGATAGATAGATAGATAGATATCAATAGACTGATATAGACAGATATCAATAGAATAACATAGATTGATATATATATATATATATATATATATATATATATATATCAATCTATGTTATTCTATTGATATATATATATATATTTTAATCATATAACCCCGAGAAAGGCAGTAACGCCACTGATGTGCAGGGGGCTACATAAGTGTGAAGAGATTGGAAAAGAGAAAACCGGAAATCGAATTCTAAACAGGAAACAAGGGATGAGCCTCTTCACCTGTTCAATAGATGTGGGTGGGTATGAACCGGGCGATAGTTTAGTCTATCTACTCCAATTGAAAAAAACAAAGTGAGAAGATTAGAAAAGAGAAAACCGGAAACCGCATCCTAAACTGGAAACAAGGGATGAGCCTCTTCACCTGTTCGATAGAAGTGGGTGGAATTTGAACCGGGCGATAGTTTAGTCTATCTACTCCAATTGAAAAAAAAAAACATGTTTTTTATTTTTTATCAATAGATAGATAGATAGATAGATAGATAGATATCAACGGTTACGTTTGTTGCCTCGAGATTCGTGTTCAACCACACGTGTTGGTATCAACTCTATCTTCTTAATAGATAGATAGATAGATAGATAGATAGATAGATAGATAGATAGATATGAATGTGTGGCTCAGTGGTTTCTAACCATGAGATTTTGGTTCGAATGATGATCTATTTGTTATACAGGTGATTTCTTGAGGTCATGAGCCTGGAAAGGTACATCCCGCTTGCGACACCTCTGAAAAGTCACTGAAAATCATATCACCTTTTGACCCAAGACTTGACTGCAATTGGGTAGAGAGAACCGTTCATGAATCATCAATGGTTGACCAGGCACAAACTAGCAAGTCATCGTGATCGAAGGTTTGAGCGTACTGGGTTTGTTCAAACTACTCATCACATATATGATGATAAGTATCACAAGTGTGGTTATCTCATAAAATTTCCTAATCTATTCGAAAGTTTGTAATTATTGCATGGTCTTGGCCATGGCGGTAAGCTGCATCCGGCAGCAAGACCTCTGAATGGGAGGTTGTGAGGACCATGGTACCACCTCTTAACTGCTGTTGTTCCCAGATCTACCCTGACCCGGAGTGGTAGAACTTGTTAGGGTCCCAGCTATGGGCAAATAGCTAGGGTCAAAACACTATGAAACTATAAAAATAAACTTTTATAGCAACAATACATTTTTAAGAAAAAATTATAACCATAACACATTTTTGTAGGAAAGAGATGTTCTCAGCAAAACATTTTTAATACAAAGCTGCAAGACATTTATTTTAAGTTTTCTAACATAAAATATAAACAAACAAACAAAGTTTCATTGGGATCTCACTGAATCAGCCTTCTCACTGTAACCGGGTATTAAGGAGCGTACCTTGGATCCCTACCTTTTTGGCATTAAATAGCTCACAGAGGTTGATATGCCGTTAAACAAAGCTCAAACAAACAAACATATCGCAAGTCTCCTCATAAAAACGTTTTTAACGGTTTACACTTTTCTTTATTGGCTTAGGGCCTATCACGTTGAATACACCGGTGCTCGCTCGATCACCGAAGTTAAGCAACGTTGAGCCTGGTCAGTACTTAGATGGATGACCGCTTGGGAATACCAGGTGCTGTAAGCTTTTAGTGACGGATGGGCGTTGCGGTGCGGTGGATATCGGCTCGAAAGAAGAAATCGGTGAGCCGAGTTCGAATGCCAGTTGAATACCCTGCATTCACTTAAGCACTGGTACCCTTGGGTTAAGGTATTAATCCGTCCCTTCCCTCCAGTTATGGGTTAAATAACTAGGGTAGGACTTGAGGACTCTGCCCCTAAAAACAAATCCCAATGAATCTTGATACTCGAAAAGAAAAAAAGTATTACTAGACATAAAACTGATACAACAACAACAATAAATTGTTAAAAGAAAAAGGTATTACCAGCAATAAATAAATAAAATTTAGTTGGCAATAAATGACCCACCGAGGTTGATATGACATAAAAACAAAACAACCAACCAACTTTTCTTTATTATGAGTCAACCTTTCATTTAGCAAAGGAAACTTCAAATATCTGGCAAAAATTAACATACTTTGTCTTTTTTTTTTTTTGTCAATTTCTTTAACAGTGGTTTCAGGCTACAGAATTAGCTCTGGATTTCATTTCAACAACAGAAAGAGAGTTTCTGTATGCACCATCCAATGAACCCCAGTTTATGTCACCTGAAAACGAGACGGGCAAACCGGTGAGTCAAGTGCCAGACGACGAGAATGAAAGAATGACTGAACAGTCTGTGGTTGCTGTGGTAGGGCCAGCAAGTTCGGACACTGCCATTTCCACGGCACATATCTTCAGCGCCGTCGGACTGGCACAGATCAGTTATTCGGCCACGAGCAGAATTCTCAGTGACAGATTCGAATACACGTCGTTCTTCAGGTTTGTATTGATCTTTTATTCCCAAGTTTATACTTCCTTTGTCGTAAACTGACGATAGGATTATCTAGCACAAAAAATGCAAGATCGAATATCATCGGAAGTTAAGTGATTTCCAATCTATGCCCCTTAGAAAAAATTAAGCGTCACGACAAAGAGTAGTAAAAAAAAAAAAGCAAAGAAAGAAATGATAAACTAATCTAAAATAAATCGAAATAAAAATGTTTCAATCGAAAATTTTGGAATTTGCAATTTGTAATATTATTTACAGGACTTCCCATAGCAGCAACAACTAAAATAGATCGCATATGAAAACGGGAGATTTTTTTTTAATCATCTCACCCCAAGCAAGGCATTCCACTGCCACTATTGCGAATGGGGTTACATAGGAGAAGGTAAAGAGAAGGAGTGGTTAGACATAGGGAATGTTAGGAGGAAGGTGGCAGATGAGTAAGGATAGCGAGGATGAGGGTTGGGCAGATGGGAAGAGTGTTTGATAGAATGGAAACAGGTTAGTGTGTTAGGAGGTGTCTATTGACCTTACATTTAAACTCCTGGAGATTGTAGCCGTCAAAATATGAAATAATGACATAATTCAGTTGTTGACGTTTCACACGACTTCAAACAAAAGCTTAGGAAGGAAACCTCCATCAATAGTGAAAAGAGCATTAACAATGCTTGTGAAATATATTTTCCTGAAAATTTGTTTTAATGGAAAGATTTTATAAATATCATCCGACCGTAGCACTGGCTACTCGGTCATTGAGGGTTGTATTTTTCTTTATTAGGAAACTTTTAATATTACCATTAGAATTACCCTTACCTTTGCATTTATATTCACAACCGTTTGGATATTGCGTCCTTCGGCCTTTTTCTTGTTTTTGTCCATCTGATTGACCTTCACAAATTTGACACTGAACGCTTTATTTAATCAGTGAGAGAGAAAACACTTATTCTTTCACTGTCCATGTCTAGATAAATCTCGTCTTGGTCTTTTTTTTTTTAACACTGCTTATCAGGCCAGAGATAGGGCAGGAACAGTGCGGGTTCGTCAAGGACACTGGAACAAGGAACGCCATATTCATGATTAGGATGCTCTCTGAAAGGGCATTACAAATGAAGAAAGACTTGTACCTATGCTTCATTGATTGCGCGAAAGCATTCGACAAAATACGACACAAAGAATTGATGGAAATGCTAGGCAACCTTGACATTTTCGGCAAAGACATAAGAATAATCAAGAATCTCTACTGGCAGTAAACGGCCTGCATACGGACAGGTAACGACCTCAGTAGATACACAAAGATAGAAAAAGGCGTAAGACAAGGATGTGTCTTTTCACCGGATTTGTTCAACCTATACAGCGAGAATATTTTGAGGACCCTAGATGACACACCAGGATTTGTTATTGGAAGCCACAACCTGAACAACATAAGATACGCGGACGATACAGTACTGATTGCGGACACGGAAAGGAAACTGCAAGATCTCATACAGAAAGTAGCAGTGGAGAGTGACAAGAAGGGACTACAAATAAACTTTAAGAAAACTGAGTGCATGGTCATCAGCAAAAGATACAACCCAAAATGCCAAATACAGGTGGGGGATAACAGAATCAAACAAGTCCAAGAATTTAAGTACCTAGGAAGTGTTCTAACAGGAGATGGAAAGTGCGACACGGAGATCCGAAGGCGAATTGGCATGGCAAAGGACGCGTTCCAGAAGATGAGCAAAATACTAACACACAGGAAAATCTCAATAGAAACGAAGAAAAGAGTGCTAGACTGTTACGTGATGTCAGTTCTTCAATACGGCAGTGAATTCTGGACAATATCATCGAAAATGAGGACAAAACTGGAAGCGGCCGAAATGTGGTTCTACAGAAGGATGCTACGGATATCGTGGACTGAGCATACAACCAACGACGAGGTGTTAGAAAGAATGGCAACAAAAAGGAAATTGATGCTGAGCATCAGGAAGAGACAACTGAAGTTCGTGGGACATGCAATGAGGAAGGAGAGCCTGGAGAACCTGATACTGACTGGACAGATAGAAGGAAGGAGAGACAGAGGAAGGCAGCGGATAACATATTTGCAGGGCCTGATCAGGTGGATGACGGAACGGGGGTTGCCAGGAGCAACAGGAACAAACATACTAAGAGCCACAAGGGATAGGGAGACGTGGAGATCCATGATCGCCTACGTCCTGAAGGGACAGGGCACATAGAAGAAGAAGAAGTTATTGCTGGCCTAATCTCAAATGTTAAGCAATTCTGAGTGAATTAGAATTCCCTCTAGGATTCATTACTGCTTGCAATTGTAACAACATGAGATATGCATATGACATAGTTTCGATAGAAGACACAGAGAAGAAGAACTTTTATAGGGGGTAGTGAAGGAACCAGAGAAGAAAGGATAAATGATCAGTTGTAAAAAGACAGAATATTTGGTTTTCAGCAAAAGAGACAAAAATACGAATTACAAAATAGAAACACCAAAATTAAACATGTGTAGAAAATTTAAATATCAGGGAAATGTTTTAGAAGCGGTTAGAAAATGCGAGACCGAAATCCGAAGTCGTATTTCGATTACAAAATAATCTTTCTAAAAGCTAAGTAAAGTATTTAGAAACAGAAAAATGTTGTTAGAAAAAAAAAAAAAGAAAATCTTAGAGAAATATTATACAATGTCTGTCCTGCTAGATGACAGTGAATGCTTGATAGTGTCATCACAGAAACATATGAAACTTGAGGTAACGGAAAAGTCGTTCAACAGACCTATCCTAAGGATAACATTGGCTCAACACACGAGCAACGACGAAGTTTTAGGAAAAATAAAAATAAAATGAAAACTTATATGTAGCATCAGAAAGTGGGTTTGAAAAATTTGATACTCCCAGAATATATAGAGGCCAAAATGGAGTGAGGAGAGCATCGCATAAAATTTCCAAAAGAAATTGTATAAATGTTTTGCAGAAAAAGGGATTAGAAGATTTAGCAAGAATAAAAACTACTAAAGACTACAAAGCGGAGGAAGTTGTGGAGATACATGATCACACACTTCCGGAAGGGACACGGCACATATAAGTACAACAAATTACATTCGTAGATATAAGTTTTATTTTCTTTCCCTAGGACAATTCCAAGTGACACTTACCAAGTGAAAGCGATGGTGGATATCATGGTGTATTTCAACTGGACCTACATTTCACTGTTTGGTACCGACAACAGTTACGGACAACTGGGTGAGTCGTTTTTTTTTTCTGGTTGTTTTTTTTTTAGATGATACTAGAATCAAATGTATTACATAACTAAAAAAAGGTCATAAAATGCATTTTTAAATATGAAATGACTAGCAGTACAGCCTGGCGTTGCTAGGGTGGAATGAAAGCTTTAAAAGTCAAATAAGTGGTTCTGGAGCTCAGACTCTTTGAACGTTGTTTCCAGCTAAAGCGAAACCGTAGACTGAAAGAAAAATGAATGAATGTAAGTCTAATTTTGATTTCCTGGTATAGATACCAAATAATTTTTTTTTCGTTGTAAACTGAATTTTGAAGGCTAAATAAGTTCTTTGAGTAAATGGTATCATGGCTGAGACTACAATTATACCTACTTAGAGCCAAACCCGAAGCAAAAACTAAAATAAAAGGGCTGAAAAAAATGCACACACAAACATCTTGCCTTATATATATATATATTATCGATGTTCTGCACTATTGTAAGAACTGCAACCTTAAAACTTCTGAATATCGATTCTTATGTCTTTGTATATGAGTGTATCAAATTTGACTAAAATCGGACCACTCATATATCTTGAATTTTTCGATTATCGATTTTCGATATTTATCGGGGGTACCTCGACACAAATTCTAGCTAAGAATACTCATAGATGCTTATGGTACAACTGTGTAAATTTTCAAGAAAATCGGTTCAGCTGTTTCAGAGACTATAGGTAACGGACGCACACACACAGACACACACAGAGATAAAGTCCATTTATAAATAAGTTTAGATATAAAAAAAAGTGCTTTTGAAACGAACTTGAGTATGAACGGGTGAATATATCTGTTTAAAACATATGCATTTTTATTTTTTTAATCGTTGCACCCCAAACAAGTCGGTACTGCTACCGATGCACAGGGAACTACATAAGAGAGTAAACGTTTAGGTGGGAGAAGAAAAAGATTAGCGTGAGGCGAGTAAAAAGAAAGAGCTAATTACTGGGGGTGTCAGAGAAAGGTCAAGCGAAGGATGGGGACACGGGTTTGAAGACAGTTGCGAAGTTAGAGAGAAAGGAAAAGAACAAGATACACGAGGTGATGTAGAAAAAACGAGGAGACGACTAGAGTCAAGTGGATAAGAGATAGGAATTGACATTGCATTTAAATTCCTGGATGTTGCAGCCGTCAGGAAATCAAGAATACGCAAGAGAGTTCCACAGACGAGAAGTGCGAGAAAAGAAGATGCTGGAGAACAATTGTCGGCTGCGTTTGATAGGTTTAACTGTAAAAGGGTGGGACCTTTTTTCAGTCTGGTTGCTCGAGTAAATGTTTGTGGAGGGGCACTAGTGACATAAGTTCGTCGGAGTAGAAGCCATGAAAATATTTGTAGAAGAGACAGAGAAGCCACACCCGCCAGTGAGAAGGTGGCTGGAGTCGATCTGCCAAGTCTGGACCGATCACATTACCGATTCTTCTTTGGAGCCTGTCGAGAACCCTGAGATGAACAGCAGGGACGTCTAAATAAAAATGACAACAGTATTCTATACACGGTCGGATGGTTGATTTGTATAAAGGGCAAGATTAATTCAGGCGGAAAAAACATCCTGGCCCGACACAGTAACCCAAACTTCCTAGCAGTGGATTTAGTTATTGATTCAATGTAAAGATTCCACTTGAGGTCGGAAGTTAGGGTGAGTTTAAGGAGGCGAAGTAAATTGCTTTCAGGGAGACTCGCTTGGTCCATGCTTATGGGGGGGGGGGTAGAAGAGACTGTCTGTGATGGTTGACAGATATCAGCTTCGTTTTAGAAGCACTGAAATTTACAAGCCATTTCTTACCCTAGTCTACTACTGAGTGAAGGTCCTTCTCAAGATCAGGAGTGAGATTATGTTTATTTTTAATCGGAAAATCAAGTTCAAATTCCCGTGAAATTCGTTAGATTCTCCTCGGCAAAAACACCTTTGCGAAAAGTATGAATCCAATTCTTCTTCCCAAGTTATGGGTTAATCAGTAAGACTTTTATCACTAAAGCATTATTATCTCCAAAGAAGAAAGATCTTACAATTTAAAATGTTTTCGTTATTGATATAACCTGCAATGGTTTGGTAAGCCGTAGAGAAGGATACAATCAATCATTCTTTCGTTCCGCCATTTCTAACCTACACGGTTAAAACCCGATATGCTATGCACATTCTAACGAACCAGTTTCATTGCTCTCATATGCCTTCAGTGATATGTAAGCTCCACTTGAGCAACTTTTTCAAACGAGCCGCTATCTTTAAATACCTCTTCCCATAAGGATGCTTACACGATCACTGCAATATTCACCTGTTCGTGTCTAGTCATAATCGTTATTTTCCTTATATATTACCTTAAACACGTAAAAAAAACACTGTAAAAAGCGCTTTATTTTGAAGCTGTTAGATATTTCTGTTGGCTTAGATATCTTGAATTTTAATCCAATCCAGTCATTATCAATATAAGAGTTATGATCTCATTTTCAGCTAAAAAAATTTAATCCTAATTTCACGAGTTATATGTGAGGACATTGACTTAATCTTGCTTTCTTTCAGGTATGTCTTCACTCGAATACGAAGCCAGCAAAAAGAATATTGATATTGCTCTTAAAATGACGTTTTCCTACAGAAATATCCGGCAAATAGTGAATCATTTGACCGGCTATATCAAACACAACCCCATAGTGAACAGAAGTAACGTGCTAGTAATATTCGCTGAGAGTCACCATGCCTATGTGCTGATCAAAGTAAGCAAGTTTTGTGTTGATAAAAAATTAGGAGATTAATATTTATTGGTGTTTTTTATACATACAACTTAGTACAAGACCTAAAAATGGATTAATTATAGAGGCATATTAATTATAGAGGCATATTAATTATAGAGGCATATTAATAATTAAAAATGTCACAGAAAAAAGCCACTTGAAAGATTAACTGTTAAAACAACACTTTCCTAAATTTCTTAACAAATTTTTGGAAAATGCTAGAATTTCTTCTCAACCAATAAAAATGGACAAATATCGGTCTTACAGCCACTTTTTTGTTCTCTCTTACCTTGAGGTTAGAAGGTTATGAGCCACTTGATTGTATTCCTTTATCGTGATCTCTTCGCATTTTAAAGTTGCACGGTGGAATAAAGAATAACGGCTCGGATTGAGGAATCGGAGAGAGGAGTTTGGATTTCAGTTGACTTCGTTACATTCACTTACGTGCTAATACCCTTGAGAAAGGTATGGATCCATCTCCTGCTCTATAGACTTGGTTGGAAAGCAGTTTAGGAGAATTAGCACTATGAATTCAAACCAGCCTGAGAAAGTTAGCTAAGTTACACCACTACTGCTGTGGCTGAAATAGAAGCTGTTCTCCTTTCTTGAAAGTTGCTAAGCTTTTGATATATATATATATATATATATATATATATATATATATATATATATATATATATATATGTACTAGTTGTTACAATGGTTTATAAATTCATTAAACCATTGTAACAACTATTACAATATAACGCTCTACGTTGTATCGAGCACTCTTTATAAGAGTAAATGCATGAACAGCAGGTAAAAAAAATCTACGAGTTCCACAACTTTGTTAATATATATATATATATATATATATATATATATATATATATATATATATATATGTAACTAAGTTGTAGAACTCATGGGTTTTTTAACCTGTTGTTCATACATTTACTTTTATAAAGATTGCTCGATACAAACGTAGAGCGTTATACTGTAATAGTTGTTACAATGGTTTATAAATTCATAGTATCACCACACAAAAATTTTCGCGTTTCGAAGCTAGCCATGTATCTGGGCTGCTTCTTATTCAGGTGATATTGTTGATATGAGAATTATCTAGTTGAAAAGACCGTTTATTTGTGTTGGATTTGTTTTTTTAGGTGTTAGTGGGGTTGGTCTGTAATTTGAGTTCATTCAAAATCACCTAAAGAAGAAGCAGCCCACATACATGGCTAGCTTCGAAACGCGAAAATTTTTGTGTAGTGATACTATGAATTTATAAACCATTGTAATAACTATTACAGTATATATATATATATATATATATATATATATATAATGTGTGTGTGTGTGTGTGTGTGGTAAAAATTTAGTTCCTTGATTATATTGTCAAGGAACTAAATGTTTATCACAAAATTGCTATCCAGGTTTCAACCATACCGGTTTTGTCAGGCCCTTCTACATAGTCAGTACTTTTGCTTGTGCATTGAGAACTTTATTGAGCAACCGTCTGCTGGTCTAACTGTCTCATAGTTTAATGTTATATATATATATATATATATATATATATATATATATATATATATATTAGTCATCCACATACAAGCCAGTTTCTCTGTATCACTGCTCATCAGTTGCTTCCAGCCGGAATCAAAACTCGACCGATTTGGTGTCAGTCGGAAGAGAGAGGGGGGGAGTGAGAGAGAAAGAGAGAGGGGGGAGAAAGAGAGAGAGAGAGAAAGTGAGAGAGTGAGTTTTGTAGCCGCGGACCCCAATCAACTAAATTCCCGAAACCATTCTTCCCCGACGAGATTCAATAAGATTGTTTATGAATCTTATCCTTCAAATATTTCATTTCTAATCATTTTCGTTTATGTTGGCCGTCAATGCGCTTTATAATTATATTGCAATAAACCTCTTTATCAAATCCCTCTCCAGCTTCTGTATTTCAAAAACTCGACAACACAATCTGCGACTACAACCTGTGGAACAGTTAGACTGCGTTTAAAACAATAATTTCAGCATCCTATCGTCTGAGCCTATCACGTTTGTATTTATGACTAGCAGTATAGCCCGGTGATGCTCAGGTGTAATGAAAGCTTGAAAACTAATCCATGGTCCTGGAGCTCAAATTCTTTGAACGTTGGCACGAAAGACTAAAAGGCAATAGTTGTTTCCAGTTAAAGCGAAACCGTAGACTGAAAGAAAAATGAATGGATGTAAGTCAAATTTTGATTTCCTGCTATCGATATCAAATAAATTTTTTCGTCGTAAACTGAATTTTGAAGGCTAAATAAGTCCTCTGAGTAAATGGTATCATGGCTGAGACTAAGAACTACAAGTATACCTACTTAGAGCCAAACCCGAAGCAAAAACTAAAATAAAAGGGCTGAAAAAGAATACAGACATACAAGCAGATAAACAGACACACACACAAACATCTTGCCTTATATATATATATATATATCTATATCTATATATATATATATATATATATATATATATATATTATCGATTTTCTGCACTATTATAAGAATTGCAACATTGAAACTTCTGAATATCGTTTCTTATGTCTTTGTCTATGAGTGTATCAAATTTGATTAAAATCGGACCACTCCTACTATAACCCGATTTTTTCGATTATCGATTTTCGATATTTATCGGGGGTACCTCAACACAAAACCTAGCTAAGAACACTCGCAGACGCTTATAGTACAACTGTGTAAATTTTCAAGAAAATTAGTTCAGCCGTTTCGGAGTCTATAGGTAACGGACGCACACACACAGACACACACACACAAACACACACAGACAAAGTTCCATCTATAAATAGGTTCAGATTTAGATTAGCTAATTCTGTCAACATCGTTATCCGCGGTTCTGTCAACACAACCTGGGCGTAGAAAGTATTGGTGAAGGGGCATCAGGGAACTGGACGGAGATAAATAAAGGGGCATCAGGGAACTGGACGGAGATAAATAAAGGGGCATCAGGGAACTGGACGGAGATAAATAAAGGGGCATCAGGGAACTGGACGGAGATAAATAAAGGGGCATCAGGGAACTGGACGGAGATAAATTCCACTTCACTAACTGTATATGGTCCCATTTGCTGTCATTAAAAAATAGAACTATTAAAGTTACGTAAGAAGTCGAAAATATTTTTTATTACCACTAAATTAAACATTCCATATAAAAACAACACATATAGGAAAAGAATAGTAAGTATTGAATGTAGAATAGGTCGAGTAAGTAAACTGTGTAGTTTAAAGAAAAAATAACTTTACTTTCGAATTTTTTTTAACACTTAGGTCTCTCTTAATGCGCTTAAATACTAAGGAAACAATATACAATGAAAAGATAAGATTAAACTTCAACTCGTTCTCAATACATTGTAATTAAACTTGCGTATCACATTATTAGCTTGTTCGTATTTTATCGACATATAACGTAAATATTACAATCCAAGACATCTAATGCAAAATAATGACAATATTAATGTGCGCATACCGGATTGAAGGAGGTTCGTTCTGCGCAAATGAGAGCCATTTGTATAAAATATCTTTGTTCACTGTGTTACTAAATCACGGGAAGTGGTAATCACTCAAATCCGTCGGTGGTAATAGCTATAGCTATGTATACTATTGGTGACTTCCTGTGTAAATGAGACACTTCATCTCCCTGTACCGAAAAGATTTTATCTCCTTATTTTAACTGGCATCTCTTCTATGAGCTTTTGTCTCCTTACTATCTACCCATTCTCTTTAAGAGATTGTCAAGATATGGGAGATTGTAATTTTTTTTTTCGTGGGAGTATTCATTCAGCAATTGTTCATTTTCAGAATCTATACGGTTCTATATTTCAATATCATGCTTTTCTTTTTTTTTAAATCATTTCACCCCAAGCAAGGCATTCCACTGCCACTATTGCGCATGGGATTATATAGAGGAAGGTAAAGAGAAAGAGTGGTTACATATAGGAAATAGAAGGAGGGTGATAGATGGGTAAGGATACCGAGGCTGAGGGTTGTGTAGATGGGAAGAGTTTTTGAAAGAATGGATGCGAGTTAGTGTGTTAGGAGGTGTCTATTGACCTTACATTTAAACTCCTGGAGATTATAGCCGTCGGGGAAGCAATCATGTGGAACGGAATTCCACAGTCGGGAAGTGCGAGAAAAGAAGCTGTTGGCGTAGAAATTGCGGTTACATTTTATCGGTTTCACTGTAAAAGCGTAGGACCTAGTTGCTAATCTAGTATCTCGTGCAAATTCGTGCCTAGGGGCCACCAGTGATCTAAATTCATCGGAGCAGAAGCCGTGAAAGTATTTATAGAAGAGACACAGGGAAGCCAAGTCGCGCCAGTGAGAGAGAGACTGAAGCCGGTCTGCCAAATCGGTATCGATCACATTACAGACTCTCCGTTGTATTTTGTCCAGAACCCCGGTTATTATGACACTTTTGCTTTCATTACTTTTTGGCTTAAAGTTCATTTCTTCATTGCTATCATGTTGAAATCTAACTTGGTTTGCATGCGCTAATATTTCCTTTTCATTTGTTTTATTATCATAGTGTTCTGTCTATTTTCCCTTATGAATCGTGCCTCTTGTAGATTCGATTCACTAGCTGGACTGTTACGTGATAGATGTTCTGCGAATGCTGAACAATCTTTCCGAAGATGAAGGAAAAACTCGAAGCAAGAGAAATGTGGTTCTACAAAAGTTTGCTGAGGATACCATGGACCAAACATGGTAGCAATTACGAGGTTTTAGAACGGAAACGGAAAAAGAAATTATGGTTAATATCAGAAATAAAGGCATGGAAAATCTGATACTCACAGGGCAGATAGAGAAAAAGAGAGAAAGAGGAAAGCAACACGTGACATACTTGATGTACTTCACAAATGAATAGTAAAGTAGGGTTTGGGAAAATAACAAGACAAAATGTCTTAATAGCTACAAGCGGCAGGAAGATGTGAGGGCCATGAACACCTACGTCCTGAAGGGACACGGCACATTACTTTTTTTTTTTGTTAATAGCATAAGATATGATCAATGGGGCCTTAATTTGTTTAATTATGAAGGCAGACGGGCTTTTCAACCTCTAGCTTTGCAACCACCTAGGAAGAAATGTTTCTATTTTTTCTTTCCGTTGTAGACATATTGTCAGTTTGTTTTTATCATTTTACACCATCCTTTCTTTTCGTTTGTACAGTCCGTTTGATAGCGGATGGTATGGCGGGGTTTTGTATGATTTGCCTCTAATTTTGTTCATCTATTGGCATAGTTTCTCGTCAGAGAATTATGGGGCGTTGTCGGATAGTAGCGTTTTCGGAAATCCATTTCCTGGAAATATATTTGACGCTTGTTTCACGTTCAAGCTTCTTTTGTTAGATACCTGTAATACTTCTGGTTAGCCTGAAAAGGCATCTACCAGTCTTAATAATAATCCGATTCCATTTATATGAGAAGGATTCATGTGTACTCTGTTTTAAGGCTGATAAACGTTAGGCCATGTATGAGCTTCTGTCTGTTTGAATTTTCTTTTAATGCACGTTTTACACTTTTTTACCTATTCTTCTACGTTTGTAGAATAGCCTGGCCACCAAACCTTGTCATCAACCATTTTGCGTAGATGTTATTCTGCAATGAATATTGCCATTTATGTTTTTTATAACTTTTCTCCGTTGCGTTTCTGGCGGAACGACCACGTCTCCAATACAAAGTACACCATTTACAACAATTAATTTGTGTTTAATCTCTACAAACTCTTTTATGTCTCTGAGCAATTATTCCACTTATTACTTTTTATCTTGAACAATATACTGTTCAATAAGGGATCCAACTTCCTATCCTCAGCTAATTTGACTTTCGAAAAAATATCAGTTTCGACTCAGTGTAAGAATGTATGTTAGAATTTTTCTCACTTTCAGAAGTAATTAACCCCAATCTCGACAAAGCATCTACACGCTGAATTGTATTGCTTTTCACATACTCAATGTCAAAGTCAAACGCCATTAACATTCAGGCCCATTTTAAAATTCTAAACAATGTTACCTTAGAAAATTCCTTCCTAGGAATAAATATAAAGTTTAAAAGTCTATGGTCGGATTTTAGTAGAAATTTATTTATAATCAAAAACTGACGAGCTTTATTTTTCGTTCATATTATACATAATGCTTCTTTTTAAATATTTGAGTTGTTTGATTCTCGAAATATATTTAAGAGAATGATTATCCTGAGTTAATATTTTCGAAATTGTGTTTTCATATGCTTCAGTTGTTACTGCTATTTTTTTCTAGGGTCGAATATTTTTACAACTGGCTTCTTTGACAAAACTGCTTTTAAATTTTCAAACGCCACTTTTTTTTTGTTCAGATAAATTCCACATTCGTTTTCTTTAAAGTAGAAAATGTTCTGTCAATTCATAGTATCACTCTACATATTATCTGTAGAAATTTACAAGACCTAATAAAGATTCCAGTTCTTTTTTATTCTTAGGTACTTTAGTTTTTAATTATTCTGTCAATTAACAATTTTTATTCCTATACCTTTGTTAGATATGGAAAATCTAAAAAATTATATTTTAAGTGTTTTGCACGCCTTTTTTTATTAATTGTTGATCCAGCATTTTTTTAAAACTTATTCAAAACCATAGTAGTTTTCCGCTTTAGTTTTTCGTCGCTAATAGCACGAATACAAATGTTATCCTGGTAGCATATTGTATTTTTTATATCGCTACCATTAACATGTTTTATAGCCTTTTGGAAAATTGCATTTGCGGTTTTAATTCCGTGTGGCATTATTTTCCATCCTAATATGCCTATTGACGTGTTTATTGTTGTAATTTTTTTAAAGCCATCTTTAGTAGGTATTTAATGGCATAATTTAGATCAATTTTAGAGAATACATTCAAGGGCATTCAAAGCACATTCTACATTGTAGACAGGATATGAGACTGCACATATTTTTGTAGTCACCACAAATGCGCAGATCGCCATCTTTCTTTCTTAAAATTAACGGGGATGCCTATTTGTTCCCTCCAGGT
The DNA here is from genome assembly GCA_037127315.1 of Ascarosepion bandense. Lineage (NCBI taxonomy): Eukaryota > Metazoa > Mollusca > Cephalopoda > Sepiida > Sepiidae > Ascarosepion > Ascarosepion bandense. The sequence continues at coordinate 97,250 of JBBBDQ010028635.1, read as the reverse complement.
GTAACTCGTTCAAGTAGATATTTCTTCTATACTTTCTTTAGCATTTTCACAACTATTGGTAGTAGATAGACTAGCATATTTGTGTTTGAAAATATGAGGCGATGACATTTTATTATAGTATTAACTTTGCTTCATAGTTAATTAACATTCAGGTTTCTTCTACTTTGATTTTTGTTCACTAATTTTGTCGAAATCATGTTCAATGCATTATTTCCTATTAGACCATAAATCTTTTAACAGTTTACCACGATAATTGGTACTACGTCCAACTTATTTTTGAGTTCCACGTAGACTTCAAAATAGCCAATCGTTTTTATCACAAATCCATCAAACTGATTCAATTGGATAAAGCTTTTCTTTAGACATGGTTTTCTTCATCTTTTCCAGACATTTCTATATATCAAAGTCACATTACTTCACGTATCTAATTGCATATCTAGTAAAACCATTCATTCAGATTGTTAATAACCCTTTTTCGCTAATTTTAATGAAAAAAATAACATCCATACTCATTTTTTCTTCATTTTGTTAGACCATCTCAACGGCTTTTTTTTTTAAAGATTTACCCATACCTTTAAAATGATTCACTTAAAACATTTTCTACGTCTATTTTTATGCCAAACATTTTTGCTTTTCTCTTTGATGTTTATACATTATTCTGTCTTTTTTCTTTATGGCGTACCTATCCATTTCCCCTACTAGACTTGTAATTTTTGTTGGAATAAACATTTAGAGTAATTCTTATTGCTGAACTAAAATCCAGCATACTGTTCTAAGTACAACTTTCCCCTGTTGTAACAGCATCAATGTCATTTGTAGACACTCCTTATTTTGAAGGCCGTTTCCAATGTCATTTGAATCAAATCCTCTTCGACCGACTGGTTATACGATCCCTGTTTCTGAAAGTCACAATATTTGGTAGCCTGTTTCAAATGAAGAACATATTGAATGGTTCGTTCATTCACTATTTGAGAAATATTCATCAACTTAGCTCTCTGTATTCCTAGCTTTTTCTTGGGTGCTATGTTCTTTTACTGTTAGCTGACTTATATTGCCGAACGTCATTTCCTTCTACTGTCTAGGGTATGCACTTGCTGATCATTTTATAATAGCCTCACAACCCGAAGTTGCCAAAGAACAGATCAGCTATTCATATCCTTCAGCATTTTTGCTCTATCTTTAGCGGCTAGACTTCTAAGCCACGCTAGTATGAACTCATAATTATCAAGTGATGATTGTTCATTCGGTTCTTTGGATATCGGTGACGCCATTGTTCTGTCGTATTACTAAGTCACGTGAAGTCGCAAGCACTAAACTCCCTCATGACTAATAACTGTACCTATTTATACTATTGGTTACTGTTGTAGATTCTTGTTGAGAAACCACACAAAATAATAAATAACAAAAGCAGATATGGAGATGGAAAATATAAGTTATATTGAACAAAAATATACAAACTGAAACACGGGTTAGTCAGTTCAGGAATACTAGGAATACTATTAGTAGAAACAATATATACAGTCTTGTAGTGAATATGTCCGAGTTCACAACCTGAACAACATAAGGTATGCGGACGATACAGTGCTGATTGCGGACACGGAAAGGAAACTACAAGGCCTCATACAGAAAGTGGAGAGTGACAAGAAGGGACTACAAATAAACTTTAAGAAAACTAAGTACATGGTCATCAGCAAAAGATACAAACCAAAATGCCAAATACAGGTGGGAGATAACAGAATCAAACAAGTACAAAAATTTAAGTACCTAGGAAGTGTTCTAACAGGAGATGGAAAGTGCGACACGGAGATCCGAAGGCGAATTGGCATGGCAAAGGACGCGTTCCAGAAGATGAGCAAAATACTAACACACAGGAAAATCTCAATAGAAACAAAGAAAAGAGTGCTAGATGTCAGTTCTTCAATACGGCAGTGAATGCTGGACAATATCATCGAAAATGAGGACAAAACTGGAAGCGGCCGAAATGTGGTTCTACAGAAGGATGCTACGGATATCGTGGACTGAGCATACAAGCAACGATGAGGTGCTGGAAAGAATGGCAACAAAAAGGAAATTGATACTGAGCATCAGGAAGAGACAACTGAAATTCCTAGGACACGCAATGAGGAAGGAGAGCTTGGAGAACCTGATACTGACTGGTCAGATAGAAGGATGGAGAGACAGAGGAAGGCAGCGGATAACATATTTGCAGAGTCTGATCAGGTGGATGACGGAACGAGGGTTGCCAGGAGCAACAGGAGCAAACATACTAAGAGCCACAAGGGATAGGGAAACATGGAGAACCATGATCGCCTACGTCCTGAAGGGACAGGGCACATAGAAGAAGAAGAATGAGTCTATATCCTCACTGACCAACTAACGGCGGTACAACTACTCAACTCTACCACTGCTCTTTGACAGTCACTGACGTTTTCTGTATAGGCAGGATTATATGTACACATTAGACGAGTCCATTCTTATGTGCAAAAAGGAGTGCTCCCCAACACCCCCCTCCCTAACTTTTTTTGGAGGAGCTAGCGGATTTTTCGCATGAGATCTAATATTTTCAACAGCTTCCAAAACATTTTTTTTCTTCATGGCAACGTTTTTTTTTTTAAGAATGACGATTTTGACTCTTTACTCCTTTGTTGGTTTGTGTGTCTCACTTGTTCGCCTGGTTTGCATGTTTTTCTCGTAACTATCGGTGTAATAAATAAAGGTTGCGTATTTGTTACTGCTTGAGAAAACCTCTTTTTTTTCAATTCTGAAGTTTCCCCGGTCATGCTTTTTACTTTTTTACAACACGAGTTAATGAGTAAATCCTATATATTAAATTTCTGCATCCAGTCCATTCCTACCAGGTTATGTGTGTTTTTCGTAACGTAGATTTATAGTTTTTTGGTCTTTCCTTGAAATTTTACATTCATTATAATTTCGCCTTCGAAATTAATCCTTTTCCCCGTTACAGATTTAGCATTTTTTTAGTGTGTAACATGGTCGGTCTGTTCAAATTTCACCATGTCTGTAAATTTATTATTGTTAAGTCTGACCCCGAATCCAATTGCAATTTGATCTTCTTATTCAATATTTCCAGTTCTACATAATTTCTCATTTTTTCCTTGTTTTCATCCTCCATTCTAGTAGACCTTGCCCTACTAGGTTGGTTTTTGTTTCTGCATACCATTGCTTTGTGGCCCATTTTACCACACGCTCGGCATTTTTGTATTAGATAAGCAATCTTTAAACGAATGTCATCCACCACATCTGTAACATGCAGAAGGGGGGCTTGTTTTTCATTGGATTCCTGTCATTAGTATTTTTATATATCTTTTCTTTGTCATTATAATCTTGTTTTCCTTTTGAGGAGGGTACAAAACATAAATTTCTTTTTACCTTACGAATGTGCACAACTTCTAAATCTTCGATGTCCTTGCTATTTTTCTTTTTACTGAGGTATTTCTAGCAATCCTCTGACAGTTGTTCTAGTTGTAGACCTGGCTCGTTTTGAAGTTTGGTCAGCATTCGTTTTCTCATTTCGCTGTCTTTAGCCGCAACTAGTCCTTGGACAAATATGAGACACTTGAAATTGTCTGTGATTAGCTCCGGCAATTTAAAATCGTCACAGTGTTTGTTGACGATAGCTGCGAATGTAGAATAGTCCTCGTTTTCGTCTTTTCTGAGATTAAGGCATTTCGAACTTTTATGCAACAAGCAGATTTTGGGGTTAAGCAGCTTCGTGAGGCCTGTTACTGCCTCGTAGAACGTTAAATCTTTTTGTGAGAATATAATATCCGAACTTAGAGTGTTCGTGCGTACCTAATTTTCTGAGTAAAAGTCTTATTTTTTTCTTTTCACTCCAATACTGACAGACGATATTAAAAATGTCTTAATATTGCCTGTAATATCCAAAATTTTTTCTTCCTCAATTGAGTATTTAAAAGTTTCAATAGCGTTCCACACAGCATCTTGTGAAAACGTCTCCTCTTTTTCCGTTTTCCTTTCTAGTGCTGTACTTATTAATTTTAATGATAGTTATTGTAATTGTGATCTCTTTCTTGCATTTCCATATATCTTTCTTCATTTGCTTTTTGCATTTCCATACGTATTTCTTCGCTTCTCTTAATGATTTCCAGTATTCCTTTCTGAATTTCATCCATGATTAGCTTGAGGTTTGTGATTTTGTAGCTATTGCTTTCTATCAATTAATTCCGACAGTTTTTTTTCTTCTATCTCTGTGATAGCGTCGACAAATTGTTTGTGGTCAACTTGTTGTTCGAATCCTCGTATCGAACTTTGTTAAAGTGATTCAGGGTAAGTTCGTCACAAACTTGTTGTGCGAATTGTGTACGAATCTACTGCGCCAATCTGTCGTTGTCGACTCCTCTATGAGTTTCGCGATCCCCGACGATAATTTGTTGTTCCTTGGTGTTATATGTGAGTTCGCGTTCTTTTGTCGCCAATTTCTTTTTGACGACTGATGTGAAAAACGTATTTTTTCTCCGCGTGAAATTGCTCAAAATCCTTCGTCGCCAATTTTTTCTTGGCGACTGACATGGAAACGTATTTTTTCCTCCGCGTGAACTTGTTCGAAATAATTCGTCGCCAATTTGTTGTTGGCGACTAACGTAGAAACGTATTGTTTCTCCGCGTGTAATTGTTCGAAATCCTTCGTCGCCAATTCGTTGTGGATTCTGGGTGAGAAACCACGCAAAATGATAAATAACAAAAGCAGATATGAAGATAGAAAATGTAAATTGAAACACGGCTTAGTCAATTCAGGAATACTAGGAATACTATTAGTAGAAACAATATATACAGTCTTGTAGTGAAGTATGTCCGGGTAATGAGTCTATATCCTTACTGACCAACTAACGGCGGTACAACTACTCAACTCCTTTGACAATCACTGCCGTTCTCTGTATAGGCAGCATTATATGTACACATTAGGCGAGTCCATTCTTATGTGCAAAAAGGAGTGCCCCCCCCCCCCCAACAGTTACTTTTTATATAAATGATTCATCTCAATCTAAATATTCGAAATATTAAATTAATAGTCATACTGCAAGTTCTAAGCTCAAAAACATGTTGTAATCCCGAGCTGACGGAAAAAAATGCTTCAAAAACTTCAGTGGGGAAATTTGAATAACAGACTGGGAGTTAGTAACGAAATGCGAAATTGAATAAATAACTGAAAGTTAGCGATGAAATAACAGGAATTTAGCAACGTAATTGAAAATTGAATAAATGTCTGGAAATTAACAACGGAGTGAGAAATTGAGGAAATGATTAGGTGTTAGCAACGAAATACGAAATTGAATAAAGGACTGGGAGTTAACAATTAAATGGGAAATTGAATAAATAATGCAAGTTAGCAACTGTATGAGAAATTGAATAAGTAAATGAGAGTTAGTACCGAAATTGAAAATTGAATTGAATTGGTAGTTAGCAATGAAGTGGGAAATTTAATAAATGACTGGGAGTTAGCAACGAAGTGGGAAGTTGAATAAAGGACTGGGAGTTAGCAACTAAATGTGAAACTGAATAAAGAACTCGAACTTAGCAACTAAATAGGAAAATGAATAAATAACTGGTAGTTAACAACGAAATGTGAAGAAATTTATTTAAATACTCGTGCAACAATAGTATTCTTTCTTTCTTTGGCTCATGTACTTTCAAGACATCATCCGATTTTGTGATTGCTCCAGACAATTTTTGCTCCTTTACCAACCCTCTTTAGCTTTAATGATTTTTATTCTGGCCTCCTTTTATTCTAATCTTCTACAAATATTTTCATGGCTTCAGAATAACTTAGGTTACTGGTGCCCCCTCTACAAGAGTTTACTCGGGCAACCAGACTTGGATCAAGGTCCCACCATTTTACAGTTAGATCTACCAAATGCAGGCAACAATTTTACTCTATCAGTTTCTTTTCTCGCGCTTCCCGACTGTGGAACTCCCTTCCATGTACTTGCATTCCTGGCGGCTATAGCCTCCAAGAATTTAAATGCAAAGTTAATTCCCATCTCTTATCCACTTAACTCCAGCACTTTCCACATCGACCCGTATATCTTGTTCTTTTCCTTTCTCTCTAACTTCGTTACTGTCTTCACTCCTGTGTTCATATTCTTCTCTTGCCCTTTCTCTTCCCCCCACAGTAGCTGGTTCTTCACCCTTTTCCTGTTTAAATCTTTAACTCTCTTATGTAGCCCCCTGCACATTAGTGGCGGTACCACCTTGCTTGGGGTGAAATGACTAAAAAGAAAAAAGATTATCAACAAGGTTCTTCATCTTTTTTCCGCTATTTCTCTCGCCTTAAATATACCAGGTGAGCATTACACAAAGCTAGCTCCCTTTTCTTACTATTGATCTAAAAATTTAAGTATGTCGCTTCCAGATTGTGAGCAGTAATTTGTTAGACTTTTCTATTTCTCTTAAAAGCACTTCGTATCTCACCTCCTCCGTCAGTGGTGTTCTTAGTTTTCTTGGCTAGAACCACATCTATGTTTCCTTCATCCGTGTGAAAATTTGTTCAACATTCACTGCTGTGCAAGAGATTAGAGTTTGCATAGAAGTTTATCAATACTTTCCTTGTTTCGAAGTACATTCTTTTCAACTTTTAATAGTTTCTCAATATCTAAATATCATTGGAAATTTTGATAAGCTGTGATCGCCGATATCCTGAAGAAGCACGGTACATAGAAGGATTTTTTTTATTATTTTAATTTCAATCGCATCAGTAAACTGAAGATTTGAAATATGTCTGGTCGAGATTATATACTTTGCTTTGTTCCACATTTACACTGATTAATGATCGTAGACTGACTGGTTGGGTAGTTGACTTCTTCTTCTTTTTCTTTTTCTTCTTCTTCTTCTTCTTCTTCTTCTTCTTCTTATTATTATTATTATTATTATTATTATTATTATGTTGTCATTTTTCATCATATTTCTATTTCTGCTATGCTTGCACTACCAGACAAGTCCGCGGGAAAACCTAAGGCAGGTCGTGGTGTGTTGTTATGGCTCCAATTAATGTTTTTCCTATCTCTCCTAATGTCCCTAGAGTTATATAGACAAAGTTCTCCTTAGTGTGTGGGCAGGACTTAACAAGACAATTTTTTTGTATATCAAGGGATTCAAGGGTTTCAAGGGATTCTTACAATGTGTTGTTTTGTTCCATTTTTTATCATTCCAAGTGCACCTACTATCACTGGCACAATTCTTGTTTTCAATTTCCACATTTCTTCTATTTCAATTTCCAGGTCTATATACTTTGACAGTTTTTCGAAATCCTTAGTTGCTATGTTACAATCGGATGGACAAGCCATATCAATTAATAGACAAGTTTTTTCTTTCTAGTTTTTAACAATAATATCCGGCCTATTTGCTTCAATTTTTCTGTCTGTGTAGATGGTGTTATCCCATAGGATGGTGACATCTATTTTTGTAACCGGTGCTGGGTGATGTTAATACCAGTGTTTGTTTACATATTTTCCATAGTGTTTGCACATTGTCTAATACAAATATTGACCCATTCTGTCGTGACGATTTTTATATTCGTTTGGGGCAAGTACAGAACATCCTGAGATTGGATTATTGTTTCTTGGTAGTTAACAAAGAACCTGCATTTTGGATCCATATTATTATGTATAATATTTACCTGAAAATTGCTAGTTAAAAGACTTTGGTCTTGCGATGCAAGAATAAAGCTTTCAGCTTAAGACTTTAATCCAGATGCACATAATCATTGATGAGTATTAACTTTACCAACATTGGATTTATTAGCACGTTCTGGATATTGGCCATGCAAAGGTTTGTCTTACCAGCGTTATTTCATCTGTTCAAGAGCTTTATCCTTGGCTTTTTTTCATATTTTTTGCCGCAAAAGTTGGTTATTGGCTTCTGTTTTGCTTTTCTATAGAATCTACTAAATTTAAATATTGTTTGTATTTACTGCCTTCTTTTATATTGAGTATTTTTTCTTTCTGTTTTCATGTTGTTTAACTAATTGCATCATCCAGTCCTTTGTTGTGTCTATGTATGTTAGAAAGCCAATAGTTGTTGTCTTGTATGACAATTCTAACTGCATAAGACCTCTTTCACCTTCTTTATGCGCTTTGTATAGACGGTCTACATCAGCCTTTGGATGATACATCTTATGCTTACAAAGAAGCATTCTTGTCTTAGAATCCATTCATCCGATGTCGTTTAGAGTCCAGTTCAAGATGTTGAAACTATATTGGACCACTGGGATGGCAAGGCTATTAATTGCCATAATTCTTTTCTGAAAATTCACTTTAGTTTTTAATATCAGTCGTAGCCTTTTATAGTACTCTTACGCACTATCTCTTTCATTTTTGTATGATGAATTTTTTCACCCTCATTTACACCTAGGTATTTATAAACTTCTTCTGGCTCTAAATCTTTTATTGTTACAGCAGGGTCTAAGCTAATTAAGAATGTGCGTTGTAGCGATCCACGTAAAACTGTAGCTTTCGCACATTTATTCAAATTGAATTTCATTCCAATGTTTTCAATGAAGCATTTTACAGTTTGCAAAAGACCTCGCTCATTCTCATTCTTAACATACAACTTTAAGTCACCTATGTAAAATAGATGGCTTATTTTCTTTTGGCCTATTTTATGACATTATTATTATTATTAATATTATTATTATTACAAATGGCTTCCAGCGAATTAAGCTCTTGGGCAGTAGGAGGATGATACTTCTTCGGACCGCCTGAATTGGTGTTACAGAAATTATTTTTAGATTGTAACAATGTTTTTTAATGTTTATTTTAGATAATAATACAGGTGGTGTCATATATTTCCCAAAGATATTTACGCGTCAGTGAATATAACGAGCACCTTTGGTTGGATAGGCATCACTGGTCCTCAACCATTTCCTAAATCTCTCATATGATGGCTCCAAGTTGCCATTCCTCGGTAGACCGTTTCAACTGGTGGGATAAACTCGCGTAAGGTAGTGGTGTTAAGACGGCCACACTTGGTAAGTGACCGCCTCGATGCTGGTTTTCAGTCAGTGCGGAGGGAACTACAAAGGCTACGTATCCGCGACTAAAATAAGCTACTTAGTTGTAGGACATCGCTTGTAATCAAACCTGGAAAGGGATTGACCACGCCAGGTTCGAACTCTTAAGACACGCCACGTGATGAGTACCCCAAAAAAGAATGGATAGTGGTGGAGATCTCAATAGGTCGGCGTTCCAACGACTCTTTCAGGGGGTTAAGGTTGAAAGAAGAAAAATACAAATCACCTCATAGCTAGGGGGCAGGGAAGCGGCTTTATGCCTTTCCTAAGAATATTTGCGCGTAATTGAATATAACAAATCCAACTGAAATTGAAACTCGCTCGCCGATTAAAAATTAAGAGCCATTATTTATTACACCACCGAAAAATCCAACCTTACAGCACCTGTTATTCCAAAGCAAGAATCACAAAAGCTGTAAAAAATAAAAGAAAGCGCATCATTTGAAAACTTTCAGTAACAACTAACACGGATTGCACATAAAACTCGAAGATAAAATAATGACATAATCCAGATATTGACGTATATTTATAAAAAAAATATCTAGGAAGCCGCCGTTATTACTGGAAAAAGCAATAACAATTAGTGGACATTAAGCCTATTTTCCTGAAAAAATTCGTTTAATAAAAAATATTACATATTTCAAATGAATGCAGCACTGGCTATTCGGTCAATGAATGCTGCACATTTCCATATTAAGAAATTACTAATATTACCATTCAGTCACTTAAGTGCCATACGTGATATACGCTTGGGCGATCATGTCTCGAAAGAGACATGACTGACTGGGCAGAAGATTATCCCGCAGTAGGTTGTCATTGCTTTCTGTGGTAGACTGGTTGCCGACCAAGGCTATAGAGCCCAATCTGTCCTGCTATTTAACCCATAACTGGAAGAAAAAGACGGATTAATACATTTCCCGAGGGTATTTGCGCGTAAGTGAATACAATGGATTCAACTGGAATTCGAACTCGGCTCCCCAGTTTTTCGTTCCGAGCCGATATTCACCGTACCACAACTCACATCATACCATATTACCATTACTAAGCTTAAACATATATAATAGAAATTCGTAAAATTCTTAAAAGTAAACTGAGACATGAACCTTCTGCATTCGTCACCCACGGGCATACCACACCACAAACTATTATATATCCTCACTAGTGCTGGTTTGGGGACTAATCTAGGTATCTTCTGCAACCGGTGTAGGAGGGCCAGCAACAGTCATGGATTCGAGGGGCAAGGAATAGTTCAAATCTTCGTTCGCATGTCGACAACACAGATGCAGGTCTGATAAGGGAAAACTGAGTACTTTATCTCGAAGATCTGTGTCCGTTACTAACAGAGAAGTTATAAAAAAAAACTATCTTACTGTTTTAGACGTTATGGCAGTGAGAAAGTGTCGAAAAGCATAAGATATCGGGCCCTGAACCAAATTATAAAACATACAAGACAGATCACTGGACCTTTTTTTTACAATAATTTTCTCCCTGCACCAGGTTTAAGAGCAGTTGATATAGTGGGTTACATCTTAAGAGTTAAGGAGAACATTCTAAGAGTATACATGGAGAAGGTTAATGGTTAACTCGACATGAATAGGTTCAAATTGTAATGATTGGGAGTCGATTCCAGAAAGTAGCTGTTTCCTTGGAAGCATGTCCTTGAACGGATCTAACATCTCATCAGTAGAATATGAAGTCTATATTTCTGAGATGAGATAGTATTTACAGAATTTACATTATTCGGGCTATTGTCCTCATCTTAGTTGCCATTTTGTACGATCTTTCGGCCGATGTACGCTTCTTAAGGACACATGATCCAGTGGATATAGACGTTGGTTAGTTTCTGACTCTTAGAGTTGTGAGTTCAATACCAGGCTACAGCAGTGATGAACAAGTAACTTGCAGGGTTAGAGGTAGATAACTCATGACTTCCAAACGAGGCTTTACGCAAGGAATGAGGAAGATATATCCCAGTGATTGTAATAAAGGGTTCGGTTCAAAATTTCTAGCAGCTGAAGAAGGCCGGAGCGTACAACAACCGAAACGTTGCACAAATGGCAACGAAGATGAGGACAATAGTCTGAATAATGTAAACACTGTGAATGAAATTGCTTTGCTAGAATGTACATGGCATGGCAGATGTTAGCCATGAAAGTTAAAAGTGGTGAAACTAAGGAACGTATACTTTCCATGGAAACAGCGCTAGATTAGGGAAAGGCTTCAATATTTTGTCTGTGGAAAGGCGTTGCAGAGTGGAAAATACTTAATCACCCACAAGTCCACATGGGAGCATTTTGACTCTATCGAGTATCTTCTTATGGGCATATATGCCAGCGGTACCCAATTTTTGACCTGATCTCGTTCTTGTAAAAATGGAGGATAGCAGGAGTTATGTAGTTACTGTAGAGTTACCATCTTCCCAACATTTTTGAGATGGATTCTATGTCGCCTATCAGAGAAGCAAGCAAACAGAAAGTGCGAGAAAAAAAGGTTGGAGTAGAAAAGGCGAGTACAATATAACGATTTTGACGATAAAGGTTTGGAACCTTGATTCTTTTCTAATCAGTCAGTTAAGGGCCATACGTGATACACGCCTGGGCGATCATGTCTCGAAAGAGACATGACTGACTGGGAAGAAGATTATCCCGCAGTAGGTTGCCATTACTTAGGTCGTAGACTAGTTGCCAGCCAAGTCTATAGAACCCAATCTGTCCTGTTATTTAACCCATAACTGGAGGAAAGAGACGGATTAACACCTTTCCCAAGGGTATCTGCGCGTAAGTGAATGTGAAAAATTCACCTTGAATTCTAACTCGGCTCCCAGATTTGTCGTTCCGAGCCGATATCTGTTTTAATTTGCACGTGTAAATACATGTGGTTAGGGAATCAGAGAAAAAAGCACGAGCAGTTGCTATGAAAATAATTATAGAAAAGACAAAGAGAAGCCACATCCCGTCAAATAAGAAATAATGGGTTTATATTAAAGAAGCAAAATAAAACATACCGCGTGGTAAGCTACTTTTATAAGGCCATTAGAGTACTAGCCAATTTTCATAGCAGAAACAATCACTTATTTGGCCTAATGCTTATGCCCGGCTTTAGTAAACGGCAATTTTAGCTTAAATGTGTCACGCAAAGAGAATCGAACTCACTTCTTCTTTTTCTTCATCTTCTTTTTCATGTGCCGTGTCCTTTCAAGACGTAGATGATCATGGACTTCCACTTGCCCCTATTCCTTTTCGCTCTCAACTATTTTCCTCTTGGTATCTTTCCCAAAACCCGCTCCATAATTCACCTGCCCAATATACAGTACAGTATGTTCCGCACCGTTTTCCCCGTCTCTCTTTCCCTCTCTCCATCCTGTGAGTATTAGATTCTCTAAGCCTACCTTCCTCATAATGTGTCCCAGACGCTTCAGCTGTCTCTTCCTGATGCTAAGTATAAGTTTCCTTTTCGTTCGCATCCTCCTCAATACCTTGTCATTACTCACATGTTCAATCCATGATATGCACATCATCCTACTGTAGAACACCATTTCTGTTACTTCGATTCCCTCCTTCATCTTTGAGGAGATCATCTATATCTATCCTCCATATAGGAGTACTGATATCACTATTTAACAAAAGAAACAGATCATAACAATTTAAATAATTGTTAAATTGATTCAATTTAAATAATCTATAGCTTTTTTTGCATTCCACATCTCCTATAAATATACGTTTAAAATTCAGGAACAACAACCACTATATATAAATGTTTTGGATGGGCCATACTCAGAGCTTTTGTGAGTGCCCTATCCTTACAGGAAGAGTGATTTTCTTTACATGGTAGTTCAAAGTGGAAGATGGTCAGTCAGTTAAGTGTCATACGTGATACATGCTTTAGGCGATCATGACTGACTGGCCCAATCTGTCCTGTTATTTAACCCGTAACTGGAGGGAAGAGACTGATTAATACCTTACCCAAGGGTATTTGTCTGCAAGTGAATGTAAGGAATTCAATTGGAATTCGAACTCGGCTCCCCGATTTGTCGTTCTAAATCGATATCCACTGCATTAAAAACAAGGTAATGGTGAGAACAAGGTAAATGACACAAAATCTGAAACTGTGACGACCTTCTTGATATCATCGACAAAATGTTATCTATCAATTAAAACAGAACAGCCTTAAAACTACAAAATAAAAATTCTGACTCCTTTTTTTTTCCTTTTTTTTTTTTTTTTTTTTGTTCAAGGAATTCCAAAAGCATAATTTCACATACAAAACGTTTTTTGGCACCGAGAGTTGGACAAGCAGCAACTGGATTCTTAAGTTACCACCTTCACTCATTAAAGGTTCTCTTGGAATGAGTCCATTCTATCGTAAAAATGACGGCTTCTCGCATTATTTCAAGACTCAGACGGTGGAGGAATCCTTGCAAAGAAATCCTTGGTTCTCGGAACTTGTCCAGCTGAAGAAATCGAAGTATTTCCAAAAAGAGAAATCACGAGGTCTTCGGAAACGGCAAAAAGAGTACAAGTATGAAGAAACGATATCATACGGCAACAAAACTCTTGAAAAACTATTTGGTATTGACGCCATGTCCCTTACAATTACAGCATACGTCAGAGACGCTGTCTATGTCATTGCGCATGCTTTGAGGAAACTGCTTTGCAAACACAACACATGCGTAAAAAGATGCATCAGTAACGAGGAAGTTATAAGAGCCATTGTTGACACAGAGTTTCAGGGTGCTACAGGTAAAGTTCGTTTCGACAATCACGGAGACGCTCTTGGATCATTCACTATTTTAAATATTCAAAAAAGCAAAAACGAAAAGCTACGATTCCGAGATGTCGGTCAATGGAATCGGTCTTTTCTGCAACTAAAAACTGAAAATATAGGTAAGATTTACATATTTTTTATCCTTTTTAGGCATAAATAATATCGAAAATATACATTTGCTATCCGCATACAAGCCTGTTTCGTAGCTCATCATCGTGGCTAGACATCCACTTGTTTCCAGCATGGGATCGAACCTCGAATTATTTGGTGTTAGTCGGAGTGCCTACTCCCTAAGCTAAAGGTGCATGGAATGAGAGAGTAACGAAAATCTTAGCGTGTTATATATATGCGGTGTATACACACTCCAGCCACCGGGAGAACTCAATTCATTACTATATATATATATATATATATACGAGGGTCATTTAATAAATAGATGAAATTTTCAGTATAAGGACTTCTAATACAGATAAAAGCTTACTTTTTTATTGTAGTCTCCCAGCAGTGTCACACACTTTTCCCATCTGTGCACAGGCTTCCGTATTCCCTCAGCGTAAAAATCTTTGGATTGATGTCTCAACCAATCGCTCATAGCACTTCATCGTCAATTTCAAACTTCGTGAAAGGTGAAAGTCTGAAAGGGCATGGTCTGTGCTATAAAGGGGATGAGGGAGCAGTTCCTAGCACAGCTCGTTGATGGTCTGCATCTTTTGGGCTGTTGTGTGAGGCCATCGAGTAGGCAAGGTCATCATGGACATTTTTGTGTGCTATCACAACAGATAAGCTCAAAGTCCTTGCAATGTCATCCACTGTCACCCATCTGTCAGACTGAATGAGGTCATTGACTGATTCGGTCACCTCAGGAGACCTCACTTCTGTAGGCCCTTGGAGCTTATATATATATATAATCGTTTCATTCCAAGTTATGCATTACTGGCACTGGTCCGCAGAGTGTTCCAATGAGAGAAGAGGAATGACAGAAAAAAAATAACAGTACAGATGGCAATTGACGTTGCATTTAAATATTTGGATATTGTAGCTATCACATAAGCAAGCAAGGGGATGGAGTTCCACAGGCGGGAAGAGGAAAGAGATTGATAGAGTAGAATTGGTTGTGATATATTTTATTTTTGTTCTTATATAATTTTTTAATCTATATATATATATATATATATATATATATATATATACAGGGTGGGCCATAAGTCGCGCACCAAAGCATTTAAAACAATTCTGATTATAATCAACCTTATTTTATTAAAACCAAGCTTTACTAATGAAAATTTTCGGCTTTGATGATACGTCGCATGGTGGTTCTTGGGACACCGAGCTCACTTGATCAACGTCGCAATGATTTCATTGGACTGTTCTCAACTTTTTCGAGGACGTGTTTTCGAGTTTCGTCAGAAACTCTTGGAAGGCCACTTTGTGTTTTGTCTAGGACACTAACAGTTGCACGAAATTTCAATATCAAACGTCCTATTGTCGTGTGAGAGATGGGCTCACGATCAGGATAAATTCGATTAAATTTCTCAGCAACAGATCGATTAGTGGCGCCATCAGCACCAGACATGAACACTAGTTTAATTCGTTCGTCAATTGTTAAGGGCATATCTGAAAATTAAAATTAAAATTTTTTAACGGCAAATTATAACTGGAAAAAAAACTTTGATAAAAGAACATTTATTTTATACCAAAGGAAAGGAAAAGATTTTTTTACCCTGCTTATTTTACATTGTCTCACATCACTTCACGTAATTCTTTGGTGCGCGACTTATGGTACACCCTATATATATATATATATATATATATATATATATATATATATATATCTGTGTCTGTGTGTGTGTGTGTGTATAAAATTAATGTATCTTATTTTTCAATTTGACATAGTTTTATTAATCCAAATGTTGTATTTATTGAATACCCTTATTTGAATAGAAGGCTCTATTTTGGGATTTTAATTTAATTTATTTTTCCTATTTTAAAAGAAATAAGAAAACTATTCAGATCTTAACACCAACTAAAACTAATGTTTATTGTAATAAAATATGTTGAATTAAAAAAAGTTCCATTAATGCTTTCGAGTACTAAACTGGGTAGATATACCCCTTGATGAAAACTTGAAAGGGTGAATGTGTTTTATACACAAATAAAAGCACCTTGCTCGAGTATGAAAATATTAGTATCCAAGCGGTTAATTCATGCTGGATCAGATGGCGGTTTCTTTTGCAAAGAAGGGAACAGTTTCGAATCATGCCGGAAGGCATATTTTTTTTAATGAAGTGTTCAGTCCGGTCGATGAAATAAATGCTGGCTAAAATTAAAAAAACAAAAACGGAGTGTCTACTTAAATACGGGTATCCACTCGAAGATAACTTTTGAAGAATTACATTTCTTCTCGTATAATATTCTTATTATTATTGTTATTGCTAACACTGACAACATTCCGGTGACTCAAGCAGCCAAGATTCAGTCAGTCAGTTAAGTGCTTGGACGATCATGTCTAGAAAGAGACATGACTGGCTGGGCAGAAGATTATCCCGCAGTAGGTTGCCATTGCTTTCTGCAGTAGGCTGGTTGCAAGTCAAGGCTATAGAACCCAATCTGTTCCATTATTTAACCCATAACTGGAGGGAAGAGATGGATTAATACCTTTCCTATAGGTACTTGCGCGTAAGTGAATGCAAGGAATTCAAATGGAATTCGAACTCCACTTTCTCTTTCCGAGCCTATATTCATTGTCCAACAGCGCCTAAATGTAATTCCGTGCATACTTTTGGAGCCTTTCAGTACGCCCAAAAGCGAGGTCATATTATCTGCGCAGCGCAAGGTCTCCACCTAGACCAGCGTCCAAGAAAGGTCACTCTGGTTTTACCGTCTACGGACTGAAGTTTAACCAATGATGATACCTTTAACTTGCAAGATAAACTGGTGCCTTCTATATTTTTATTACTATAAACGTTATTATCGTGGGTGCGCGTTCTTGGATGTGCATTGTGATGCAGTGGATATCAACTCGGGACGTGAAATCGGATAGCGGAGTTCGAATTCCAGTTGAATTTGTTGCATTCACTTACGTGTAAATACTCTTTGGAAATGTATTAAACCGTTTCTTTTCCCTCTAGATATAGGTTAAATAGCAACCAGTATACTGCAGAAAGTAAATACATCCTACTGCGGGAAAGTATTCTGCCCAGTCAGTCATGTTTATTTCTAGACATGATCGACCAAGCGTGTATTACGTGTGGCACTTAACTAACACGATCTTGAGTCGACATCCCTGTTTGCTTGTTACTTTTCCTGGTCGATGTCTGAGAGAGGCTGCTCATTGCAAGAGGGATGTTGATTTTTTTAAAAACCGAATTCACCGCATACACAAAGGGGTCACTTGGGGTGAAAGCATTAGTAAAATGAAAGAGAAAGGTATTAATGTGCAATAACAATAGAAAACTAATAAGGCAGACAGTAAATAATTCACTTTGCATTTAAATTGTTGGAGATTAAAAGAATGAGGTAGAAAAAATTCTCTAAGCGAGAAGTGCGAGAAAAGCAAAAGTTAGCATATAACTTATGGTTGCATCTAACTAATTCATCTGTAAATTTATGAGACCCTGTACCCAATCAGCGCTTAAAATCATAATGTCTACATGCCATAATGAAGAGCTCGTTTGAACAATTACCATGAAAGTATTTATTGAAAAGACACAGGAAAGCAACTTTATGATGTTGGGAATGTATCTGAAGCTTAGACAATAGATCAGGACCAATAATATTCTTGATATTGTTTTTTGATTTTATAAAGAATCGCGAAATATATAGCAGGAGCACCAGACCAGATGTGCCAACAATATTCAAAGCATGGACGAATGGTAGATTTATAGATATGTAAGATAGATTCTGGAGAAAAAAAAATATAGCATGCTGCAGTGAACCAATCTTCTTAGCAGCTGACCTAGCAATGGATTCAATATAATCTATCTACTTCATATGTTAGCCGAGAATATTAGCCCGAGTAGGTGCAAAAGTCATTCACCTGGAGGTTAGCATAAAACAAAAAAAGAAGAGCAAGAATTTTCTACATAAAATGAAGGTGTAATGCAATCTTCTTATCGCCATCTTCACCTTGACTTTGTGCCTGATAAGGTTATGATTTATATGTATGCAGAAAGGCATTTGAAAGTAAATAAAATCAGTTTTTTATGACAATGAAACAAAAAAAAGCACAATTTCTTAATGGCTCCAGAATAACTTCACTACTTGAAGAGCTTTTTTCAGAAAAAAACAAGAAAAAAAAGTTTCTTTACTCTGACTCGTCTGGCGGTTAGCATCAGCCATGCTGATGAAAGGCAGAAAGAGGTTTCTCAGACTATAAGTAGAGAGCAGTTTTGTTTTGGAGGCGTTAATTTGACACAGCACTTTCCAACGCTTGAAACTTACGTGCAGTATTGATGACTGGAACCAATTTTCTAGCATTCAACTTAGATATACAAAACGTTTTTACACGCCGAATATACTTTTCTCGTATCTTTGATCTCATCCTGTCATTAAGCGTCATGTACGAGGGTCACTCAATAAATAAGGTAAATCTTTAGGTATAAGGACTTCAAATACGGATAGAAGCTTACTTTTTTAAATTTTTTTTCCTTTACTTTTTTTTCAAAGGGATTTAATATTTTTGCAGATTGAAAAAAAACTTTGAGTGTTTTGGGGGATTAACAAAGATGGCCGACCAATAAGCAGGCTACAGGATTGAACAGAGGTCAGTTATCAAGTTTTTGATTGCTGAAGGATGCAAATCAGTTGAAATTCATAGGAGAATGTCAACTGTGTATGATGTCACATGTTTCAGCCAAAAAATGTCTACAATTGAGCTAAATTGTTTAAAGAAGTTTGAAAGAGACAATGAAATCAAAAGTACTGTGAGAGATTGGCTGAGACATCAGTCCAAAGATTTTTACGCTAAGGGAATACGGAATATGGGAAACATGTGTGACACGGCTTGGGGACTACGTTGAAAAAAAAGTAAGCTTCTTTCTGTATTAGAAGTCTTTATACCGAAAAATTCACCTTATGTATTGAGTGACCCTCGTATATCGATAGAATCTCGGAGCTATTAACCTCCTTCATCGATCCCTCTTCGTGGTGGGGCGCTATAGCTGCTATGTCCACCTTCTGCTTTTCATCTCCAGAACAACACACTTATAAAGTCCAAATGACATCCAAATATCCTCGAAGCATATCCTTATAGTATTAATCGATACGATATCTGATTTATTTGCAAATCTGTACCTAGAATTCATCTAATTTATCCAACGGCAGAATGATGATCGCAGATAAAAGCGGGGATAGAAAATCAATTTGAGAAATCTCACGTCAGCTCTGTAATCCGCCATATTTTTCCCTCTCGGTGTTAATACTATTATCCAATAGTCATCACTTCAAATAGTTCCCCTCGCCTTTTTATCGAACGATGGGCTCTTTTTGACGCTGCATTCTAACAAAAGCTGACCAAGAACAAAGGTTGTAATCATTAGGATGTGTAAATAGTAAGAGTTTCAATGAAAATTTGGATTCACAAGAGGTCCTCAGCCTCGTGTGTATTCAGAAATTTCAAGTTTGCAGTTCTTACAATAGTGCAGAAAATCGATAATATATATATATATATATATAAAAGCTTTCATTACACCCGAGCAACGCCGGGCTATACTGCTAGTAATCCATATGTATGCATTTTAGAATCCACAAGTGCGCTAACTTATATGCCTTCCATATTACGTTGAAACACTGTTCCTCGTACGATCACCTAAGTTTAGCAAATCTAGTCAGTGCCTAGATTGGTAACCGCTTAAGAATACCAGGTGCTGTAAGCTTGGAATCGAGGATGGTGTCATGGATAATATCTCAAAATTTTTAATGTTCGATTCGAGTTCCAGTTTCCGTTGGGTTAGTTATATTCACTCAAGCGCAAATACCCTTGAGAAAGGTATGGATCCAACTCTCCCTACATCTGACATTGCTTAACAAGTAAGACCTGTATTTCAAATCAATATTATCTCAAAAACATCTTCTTACAATCTCAAATATTTTCTAGCTCTAAATAACCTGTAAACGGTCAGAAAGTCGTAGAAAATGAATCAATCAATGAAGATTTGTGTTAATCTATCCAAGCTAAAGACAAGTTCGTTACTCGCATCCTGCAATTGTTAAGAATCACTTTGTCTATCAGAAATTGACTTTTTGTAACCAGTGAACTATTTCAATATCGTTTCTGTTCGCCAGAAAGATCATTTTAAACGAGAGACAGGTAGGTTATTAAGAATACACCTTAAGTGCCGAATCTAAGTGAGTCATCAGTGTTATTGCTCCTATGTCACTAAAAGTTTCGGGTCTAAATAAACAACAGACTTCTTCGATAGACGAACCGACCGAATATTATCAATATTCGGCCCGCACCTAGACTAAAATTTGCTACTAGCTTTAGGATGTGCATGATATAAGTTCCCCTAGAAAACGTCAACCAATCAAGACGTCACTTGAGCTATTCGATGTTATAGATCGAGTATGCTCGGTTGAACTGAACTTCCTACATATGGTCAAGACAAGGTATATTTTAGAAAAAGAGAAGAAAACAAACCAATATATATATATATATATATATATATATATATATATATATATATATATGTGTGTGTGTGTGTGTGTGTGTGTGTGTGTGTGTGTGTTGACAAGACGATTTATCATACTGGTTCGTGTTATGATTTACTTTTCTTTCTCTACCTCCCCTTTTAACTTCTTTGAAATATCTTATTTATTTGGTCTTTTCCTTTTTATTCTCATTTTCCTTAACTACACTTAACAAAATATTTACAATAATGTGATTAAAATGTGTTATTATTGAGAATTCTCAACAACTCTCACACATAAAGCAAGCAATATTATATTTTTTATATTTCAGTATAACAATTTTTTTTCAATATTATAAGGATTTTCTTCTCTTCGACCATGCCTTGATCTATTATTGTTGTTGTTGTTGTTGCTGCTGTTGTTGTTGTTATTATTATTATTACTTGTCATTTAGTTTTCACGCTATTTGTAAATGATGATTTTCAGTTCAGACCAGACGTCAACAAGTCTCCTATGATCTACAGCACTGCCCTCAGTGTTGTCTGGTCGATGTGGCAAACTGAACTCTGTAAAACCAAATCTACTTTTATAAATTATTATCGAATTAGCTGCTTTATTATCTGGGGCTAAATTTGAATAATTACAGGAAATCCTACAGTCTTTTCCCCGATTTGTTCAATACCTGTTATCTTTATCATTTCAGTGTGGAAAGGAAGCAAAATTGTCACGTCTCGTTGCAGCGATGACTGCTATCCGGGATATCGAAAACTTTTTGGATCGGATAATGACTGCTGGACATGTGTACGCTGTGAAAAAGGTAATATTCCAACAAGTAGATCTAAACTTATATAATTAATGGAACTTTGTCTGGGTGGGTGTGTGTGTCTGTGTGTGTGCCCGTTACGTATAGACTCCGAAACAGCTGAACCGATTTTCTTGAAGATTTACACAGTTGTACTATAAGCGTTTGCGAGTGTTCTTAACTGGGTTTTGTGTCGAGGTACCCCCGATAAATATCGAAAATCGATAATAAAAAAATCGGGTTATAGAAGGAGTAGTCCGATTTTAATCCAATTTGATACACTCATAGACAAAGACATAAGAAACGATATTCAGAAGTTTCAAGGTTGCAGTTCTTACAATAGTGCAGAAAATTGATAATATATATATATATGATAGGCAAGATATTTGTGTGTGTGTCTGTTTATCTGCCTGTATTTTTTCAGCCCTTTTATTTTAGTTTTTACTTCGAGTTTGGCTCTAAGTAGGTATAATTGTAGTTCTTAGTCTCAGCCATGATACCATTTACTCAGAGGACTTATTTAGCCTTCAAAATTCAGTTTACAACGAAAAAACTTATTTGATATCGATACCAGGAAATCAAAATTTGACTTGCGTCCATTCATTTTTCTTTCAGTCTACGGTAATGGTTCAACTGGAAACAATTATTGCTTTTTAGTTTTTGATGCCAACGTCCAAAGAGTCTGAGCTCCAAGACCATGGATTAGTTTTAAAGCTTTCATTACACCCGAGAAACGCCGGGCTATACTGCTAGTAGATTAATAAACCCATCATCTAAAGATTAACAAAAATTTTACACAAGTTTTTTTTTTATTTTTAAACATTATTATTTTTTTCAATCAATTTAATTCAGTTATTAATAGCACTAATCGAACAATTTTTTAATAACATATCCTTCGGGCGTAGATACTTACGGTTCCCTGTAAATTTCCATGGATGCTTGACCTTCATTTATTATCAAGAATGTGAATGAAGCGTGTTTTTTTTTTTACTAGAATAGCGACAATTCAAGGCTAGAGAGACAAGTCTGATCTGGTATCTAACACTCGGCTAGGGGTGGGTACAATCCCGTTTTTTTCCGACTGTTTTAAATTCAGTGTAGTTCTTCTTTTAGGATGTGCGTTATAGTGCAATGGATATCGACTCAGAACGACAATCCGGAGTGCCGAGTTTGAATTCCAGTTGAATTCCTTGCATTCACTTATGCACAAATACCCTTGGAAAAGGTATTAATCCATCTCTTCACTCCAGTTATGGGTTAAATAATAGGACAGATTGGGTTCTATAGCCTTGGCTGGCAACCAGTCTACCGCCGAAAGTAATGGCAACCTACTGTGGGATAATCTATTGCCCAGTCAGTCATGTCTCTTTCGAGACATGATCACCCAAGCATATATCACGTATGGCACCTAACTGACTGACTTCTTTTAGACTGGTTGTCACGAATGTTTAGAGAGGCCAGCCAACATAAATATTTAACTATAAGTATCGAGATGAAAAATTAACATCCTGAATTCTCTACGATTGAAATTGAATTAAAGTCTAATGATAATTTTGAAAAAGTATGTAAGTGCTTGGTAGCTTTGCAAAATGTTTTGAATGTCTAAAAGAACTGAATGCATGAGAGTATGCAGTTCAAATGTGTCTTTTTAAAGATAAATTTAGACAAAGTAAAAGCTCGAGAAATTTTGTTTGTTTAAGCCTTATGGGTCATTTACTGCCGAAATTTTTTAGGGGAGCGAGGATAATTTTTTGTTGTTTTACAAAATCTATTTCTGGTAATTTTCTTTTTACATAAATGTTTTGCTGATATTATAAGAATGTATTGTTGATAAACTAGTTTACTATGAAAATTTGTTGCTGATATTTTTTTATTATGAAAATATAATTTTTTACTTTCACAATGTTTTGATCCCAGTTTTGGGGTTCACTGTTTTCCCATAGTTGGGATCCTAACAGGTTCTACCACTCCTGATCAGGGTGTACTTGAAAAATAGCAATTAAGAGGTGGTTACATACTCATAAAAACCTCCCGATCAAAGACATTGCTGTCGGATGTATTTTATCGTCATACACAAAACAGGGGACAGAGAGTTAATTAAAACATACGGTTTGAGTTTTCATTTTGAGTTTTTCTTAATGGTATATCAACCTCTATGGGGTATTTAATGCCAAAAAGGTGTGGTTTTAAGGTATTTTTTTTAATGTTCAGTTATAATGAGAAGGTTGATTTAATCAAATTTTGATGAAAACAATTTTATTTTTATTTTTTTGTATTTTAGAAAGCTGAAGATATCTTCTAGTTTTGTATTCAAAAATGTAATTCTGGTAATATTTTTTTTCTTTCAAAAATGAATTATGGCAATAATTCTGTTTCTTTCACAAATGTATATTTTTCTATAAAGTCTATTTTCACAAACAGATTTCTATAAAAGTATATTTTAATACTTTCATGGTGTTTTGACCCTAGTTTGGATGATTAACTATTTGCACATAGCTGGGACTCAAACTGGTGCTATCACCCCGGGCCAGGGTGAACCTGGAAATAACAGCAATTAAGAGGTGGCTCCATGCTTCTCACAACCTGCCAATCAGAGGCTTTGCTGCCGGATGCAGTTTACCGTTGTACCCAGAACCCTCAAAATATATCGTTATGATTGTAATAGAAATGATGAATGAGTTTTGTGATATGAATAAATTTTTTTTAAATCATATCGCCCCAAGCGCAAGGTAGTCTATTGCCACTGGTGCGCAGGGAGTTACATAGGAAGAAAGTTATGAGAAAGAGTGACAGGTTACAGGGTATGCCAGGAAGTGGTTAAGAGAAGATTTAAGATACCCAGAGTGGAGTGGACGGAGAAAGGAGCATAAGAGAGAGAACGCAAGTTAGCAAAATGACTATTAACCTTACACTTAAACTCCTGGAGATGGTAGCTACCAGGGAAGCAATTAAACGGAAAGAAATTTCACAGGAAGTGCGAGAAATGAAGCTGATGGGGTAGAATTTTCGTTTACATTTTATTGGTTTCACAGTAAAAGGGTGGGACCTAGTGACTAATCTTGTGGCTCGGTAATAGTAGGAAGTGGGGATAAGGTGAAAAGAAAGAAGATAGATAACGATCGATCATTTTCTTAAGGAGGACAAGTTTGAAGTGTTCAGGAAAGCACCCACGCAGGAGCTTATTTAAAAAGATGCACTTATTCTTAGAAAAAATCTCCCTGCGTGGAACTTGCTTTTTTCCTGGATATAAAGGTCTGAAATGGTGGAACTAAACATTGGAATCATGAAAATAGTGATAGCGTAACAACAGGCTTTCAATGTTTGCCACTGTAGGGAAAAAGTTTCAGAGTAAAAAAAAAAAAATACATTATTTTCAAAGTCTCGTAAACGAGTTTGAACTCTATCGAGTTAAAGATTGTAAAGCTTCAGCCCAAATATGGCAACAATATTCCAGTTTTTATCTAAATTAACTCTTGTAAAAAAAAGAGAAAAACAAAAAAAAACATAGTAAAAGAAGTAAGATATTGCTCATATCGATATAGAAATAATATTTTCTTTATCAATCAATCGTATATATGATTTCCACTTGAAGTCTGAGGTTAATTTGAGACTGTCTTCATCAACCTGATCAACAGTAATGTTGACCATTTCCTTATAAGAAAACATTCGATATTCATAGACGAAGCAGCCGGTTGAAATTTATGAAATCTTCTTGAAACAAATTCTTAGGAAAATAGGTTTCTCAAGTTCAGTAGCTGCTGTAGCTCTTTCTTTGATGAGAATTTGCTTAACCTTTTATTTAAAGCGGGGAGAAATATCAGCATCGTTATTGTATCATTATTTTCTCTTCCAGTTACATGTGATATCCATTTTAGCTGCTGCTAGTTCTTAGGTGATGTAGTTACTGTCAGTTTGTACAATTATTTGTGATTCTGTAGAGTCAGTTAACAAATTTCCACGAAAGCAATAAGAATTGGTAGTATTCTTAATATCCACGCATGACCAAGTCAATCTGCTGACACAAACATGCGTGCGTTATTTGGATCTCAAAATAAACAAAGAGAAAGAATGTCTTGTCATCAGATATGGTAGTAGACAACATCTTACACCTGCCAGAAAGACTGATCGACGCAGATGTAGTTGTGCATGGCTTTCAGGGGGGACATTAGTTTATTCTTTGTGCATTTATAAGCACAGTTGTAAAGGAATGGGTCTAGAACATTTAAATACACCGTACATATATTCCAAATTAATCTATTGTTAGATAACAACAAGCCGATACGTCAGCAGACCCTATAGGTCTGCGCTACCAGTTCTCAAATGAAACCGTTTCTCAAATGACACTTGAATGTTTCCAATTGCAACAACGACAGAAATGAATAGCACCTGGAACTAGAAGGAGAAATAATGATATAATATAGCCGTTAACGTGCCAAACAACCAAAACAACAAAAAATCTTGTAAGGAAACTCTTATCAATAAGCGAGTATGTGTGGGTGGTATAATAGATAGCGTGTCGGAGAGAGAAATCGGAGCAGCCGAGTTTGAATTCCAGTTAGTTTAACTGCATGCATTGCCTTACCCGCAAATATTTAAGAAAGAGTTTAATCTCTCTTCACGTCCTAGTTGTGGGTTAAATAATAAGACTTGCATCTGGAAAAATCATTGCTATCTTTAAAATAGAATTATTCATGCAATATTCACTCGCAATAAAAAATTAAAAAATAAAGCATTATGCTTGCAAACTATTTTTCGGCTTTAATTGACCCCCCAAAAGATTGATAAACCGTAAAAAATTAAAAAAATCAAGACATCAATAGAATAACTTACAACAGTGGACATAAGTTTTTAAAAAATGATTTTCGAAATTTCAACCAGATTAACATTTACTAAATACCAGATGTTTCCTGTATGGAAACGTCTATTTTCAACTTATCAATTGTTTTTAAAACAGACTAGTCAACTCTCCCTCAAATAAAGAGAGAAACTATAAGATATGATACAGTATGCACATTAATTATTAATTTTCTTTGTGAAATTGCTTTTGTGTTTAATAGCCGAATAGAAATATTGTTCGAAAAAAGGAAGCAAATGATTAATTTCGTCATGTTTCTGAAGAAGGAAAAATCGACAAAAGCCATTAACCAATAACATTGTATTTGGGTAGAGTTTTGGCGGGTTTAAATATTATTACCCCTAAACTAGTGCATCCCAGGATTACCTCACGAGTTTTCTCTGCTTTGCTGTACAGACCAACATACTCATCCTCGTTCTTATACTCACAACATTCCGGCCGTTGTAACCTCTCGGTCTTTTTCAGATGTCCGTCTTTGTATTCGCTAAGCTATTGTCAAAAACGTTAGAAGTATAATAACCAAGAAGATGTAGCTCCAAATAAACTTTTTTCTTTTATGTGCCGTGTCTCTTTAGGACATTGGTGATCATGACCATCCAATTCTTCCTCTCCCTATTAGCGCTTAATATTTTTCATTTGGCTTTTCCTCTTAAACCCTGCACTGCAATCCATTTGCGTATGTCATGCATTACTTTCCCCTGCCTTTTTTTCCCTCTATCCGCCCTGTGAGTATCAGATTCTCCAAGCCCTCCTTCCGCATTACGTGTTCCAGAAAATTCAGCTGTCTTTTTCTGATATTAATTTTTTGTCATTTCTATTCTCTCCAAAACCTCGTGGTTGCTCACATGTTCGGTTCATGGTATCCTCAGCATCCTTCTGTAGAACCAAATTTATGCTGATTCGAGTCTCTCCTTCATCTTTGACGAGATTGTCCAGCATTCGCTGCCATATCGAAGGACAGATATCACGTAACAGTCCAGTATTTTTCTATCTTTCCAACGAAATTTTCCTGTCTCTCAATACTTTACTCAGTTTTTGGAATGCGTCCTTGGCTTTCTCAATATGTCTTCGGATCCCAGTGTCGCACTTTCCGTCCTCTGTTTGAACACTTACCAGGTATTTAAATTTCTGTACCTGCTGAATCTTATTATCCCTGACCGGTAATTGTCATTACTGTTTAATAATAATTCGTCAAAAAATGTTGATAAAATTGTATGTGCGTTGTGGTGCAGTGGATATCGACTCGGAATGACAAACCGGGGTGCTGAGTTCGAATTCCAGTTGAATTCTCTTCATTCACTTACGCACGTATACCCTTGGAAAAGGTATTAATCCGTCTCTTCACTCCAGTTATGGGTTAAATAATAGAACGAATTGGGTTCTGTAGCCTTGGCTGGCAACCAGTCTACCGTAGAAATGGCAACCTACTGTGAGATAATCTTTTGCTCAGTCAGTCATGTCTATTTCGAGACATGATCACCCAAAGCGTGTATCATGTATGGCACTTAACTGACTGACATTACCTTTTTTCTCATGCTGAAATTCTAAAATTATTCAGATATGCATAAATCGAGTGATAACGGGTCTGCAGTCTGTTGTTAACTGGGGCAAGAAATGGCATTTTAGCGCCTCCAAATATTAAACTGCTATTTAATTGTCTAAGAGACCCTTATTTAGTTTCCATCACCATGGCTGATGCTAACCTCCAGGAGAGTGACCGATTGTGGTTTTTCGCAATAAGTTTTTTTTTCTGACAAAGGGAATTGTTGAATCAATTATTAGGTCTACTGTTAGAAAATTTGGTTCCCTTGGACGTGCTAAGCAACTTTTTCTGCCAGACTCTTTCTTACATATTTATAATTCTACTATTAATCCTCGCGTTGAATATTGCTGATAAATCTGTTCCTGTGCTTCTTATATATAAAAGAGATTTTAGATAAAATCCAAAGAAGAATCTGCAATCTTATTCGTTCTGACATAGTATGTAGGCTTCAGTTACTTCCGCCCTGCGTAATATAGCTTCCTTGTGTCTTTTTTATGAATACTTTAATAATTTCTCTGTGGCATTTAAACTTTATGAATTTAAGTGAAGTGCTTGTTTTGCAGCATCGTTTTACAGTTGAAATTACTAGATGTAGCTGTAAGTTCTATGCTAACAGTTTCTTCTCACTTGTTGAAATCACTTCCGGCTTCTTGGTTTTCCCAATCAATCTTCAAAAATTTAAATGCAACGTCAATCGTATTCTTCAGTCGTAATTATTGTTCTTGTATTGTCCTTTCTCCTTAATAGAGTTTTTCCTCATATCCTGTAACAGTGTTTGACCCCTTGCAGTATTTATTGCCTTGCTTGAGGTGAGGAAAGTACTTATATAATAAAAAATATATTCGTTTTAAAGCAATGTTAATGAGATAGCAGGCAGATTAAAACAGCCAAAAATTATTGGAAAGTTAGAAAAAAAAATGGATATGAAATAAGTAATTGTCTTGGACCCGGTTAAGAGTCCAGCAATTTTTCCTATGTCTTCGGATCCCATTGTCGCACTTTCCGTCCTCTGTTTGAACACTTACCAGGTATTTAAATTTCTGTACCAGCAAGAAATGTCAAAATAGGAAATAACCATATATATATATTAAACACAGCAAATATAAATACGTGGAACTCTGTTAGAAGATCAATAAATACGGGTTAGGTAGTAATACAATAATTAGGACTAGCAAAAGTCATACGGTAGCAGTCTTGGCTATTTCTGCCTATCGCTCTCCGCTGATCTGCTTATGCTGATCTCCTGCGGATCTCTCACTCTGATCTCCGATGTCCTCTTGTGAGGGGAAGTATATGTAGTTGTAGGAAAAAGTTCAATCCGTTGAATGGGTGATGCCACCATGAGAGTAACTATTGTGAGAAATGATACAAAATATTTGGAGCGTTACTACGGGACTCTGGGATATATTGTGGTTTTCGAACCTGGAGGATTGACATGTTTTTGACCAAAATCTGCTGCACAGTCAATGTCACTGAGAGATCTGTGGTGTGCTCACACAAGCACACTCTACACATTATTTCCAAGAACTGCTATAAACAGCAGAAGTGTAAGCGACAGAGTTAAATGTAAATCAGTGAAGCGTCTTCACTCTACCTTCTTTAGCTCTTTTGCCATCGTAACAGTCTCGATTCTTTTTTAACAAACCTTGTATTTATCTCTCTCTCTCTCTCTCTCTCTCTCTCTCTCTCTCTAATATTGTTTTTTCTTTTCATATTTTTTCACATTCATTAACCCTTACGTCTTAGAAGATTTATTGCCTTGGTCATTGTGAAATTATTTATAACGCCCTACTGGCGTAATTCTAATTAGTTAATACCACAATGTACAGAATATCTGAACAAAGAGGAAGTTTTAATGAAAATGGTCAGAAAAATCACATATATTTACGATCAAAAAGAGATTTCTGAGACGCATAATGAGGATAGCTGACATGAACTGAAAAAATTATATTCAATCCTTTGCTAGGCCAGCTTCTAAGAAAGTTGATTCACTGGGTCGCGGTAGACAATTTTTTCTCACCAGAATCTATCTTACATATCTATAAGTCTATAATTCGTCCATGATTAGTATTTTACTGATACATGTGTCCTTTTATTCCTGCTATATATCTGAAAGTTTCTTCAAAAAATCCAAAGATGAATCAGCAATATTATTGGTCCTGATGTGACATCTCAGTTTCAGTCACTTTCTTACCGTCGTAATGTTGCCTCCCTGTGTTTTTTTTTATAATTACTTCCATGGTAATTGTCCGGATGAGTCCTTCGTTATGGTATCTACCTTTTTTAAAATTTAAGCAGGATATTACACTGGCGTCAAGTTCTCATCATTTTACAGTTAAAAATGCTAAATGTACCCGCAAGTTCTATGCTAACGGTTTCTTCTCGCTTGTTGGACTCTCTTCCGGTTGCACGCTAACTTTAATATTCAAAAATATAAATTCTATATTAATCGCTATCTACTGACCTTCTGATTACTCTTTTTTTGGTCTCGCTACTTAGTAATGTTTCTAATTTCCAATTTTTCCACACCCACACCTTTCTAATTTCCAATTTTTCCACACCCACACCTAGTGACTTTACTACTATGCTTGTGGATGAACTCGATCAGAAAAAAAAAGAAAAATATCTGCTAGATGCAACTTATTTCTGCTAACGTTTATTAGTCTAGTCGATATTTTCCTTAATTTCACATGGTTTATTGGAGGAAAGCTAGAGGTAAATAGTGGGTCTCCTGCTTGACAAGCTTGTGAAGGGATGGTGGGAGAGTGGTGGAGCTTTGGCGAAACGCTGCTAAGGGCCACGAGAGATAGAACCTTGTGGAGAGCCTTGATCACCTATGTCCTGAAAAGACACGACACATAGAATAAGTCTTTATCAACCTTGCTATAATCTCCCAATGTTAATGTAAGGAGAAAAATTAGCATCATTAAGAGAACGTCTATTTAAATTACTATAACTATAGAATATCTCATTACTATATGATGAGAACTGATTACTTATATATTGCTTTTTTTATTTGGATATTATTCTGGTTTGAGATTTAAGAAAACACAGTTCATTCTTATATGCGACAATACTGCATTTTTTTAATCATTTCACCCCAAGCAAGGCATTCCACTGCCACTATTGCGCAGGGGGGTTACATAGAGGAAAGTGATAAGAAAGAGTGGTTAGGGGGTTACATAAGGGAAAGTGAGTGGTTAGATATAGGAAATGTCAGAAGGAGGGTGAGAGACGGGTAGGAATACCGAGGATGAGGGTTGGGTAGATGGGAAGAGTGTTTGAGAGAATGGATGCGAGTTAGTGCGTTAGGAGGTGTCTATTGAACTTACATTTAAACTCCTGGTATGAATAACAAAATTTTCAAATTACTTTTAAGTATCTTCTTGGTTACTGCTCTGACGAGTTTCTTTCCCTCGTTCCCCGATCATATGTATTTACGCGTGCTACTTAATTGGCATCCAGGTCCCACCCTTTTTACCTACGATATTGTTAAATGTAATCGTCTCTTCTACCCTGAGAGTTTCTATTCTCGCACTTCCCGCTTGTGGAACTCGCTTCCGTTTGCATGGCGCCTGGTAGCTATAATCTCCAAAAATTTAAATTCCCATCCTTCTCTTATCATTTTTTCGACATCCCCTGTACCTTGTTTTTGTCACTCACTGTAAGCCTTTGCGCACCAGTGGTGGTTCTACCTTGCTTGGGATGAAATTATTATAAAAAAGAATATATATATATATATATTATGTTTTAGAACATATACATAATTTCTTCTATATATGTCCTCTTCTCTACAATCATATGGCTGTTTCAATGTTTGGACTCAAACACATCATCGGGAGAAATAAAGGTTTCGAGTCATTCTCTGTTTATATTTGGTTCGTTGTATATATATATATATATATATATATATATATATATATATATATTGATGCCAATTCCGTAAACGAAAAGGATAATTTAAAAAGTATATTTAATATAAAATATTAAGAGTTAGATTTGTATCTAACTCTAATAATTAGTGCTGCTATATTGTAATTAAGTATATATATATATATATATATATATATTAATGCTGCTATATTGTAATTAAGTATATATATATATATATATATATATATATATATATATATATATATACATATATACTTAATTACAATATAGCAGCACTAATTATTTTAGACTAAATGTCCGAAAAACCAATGCTAACCTATCAGTAACTTAAATCGTCAAATAACCCAAAGAGGACTACCTCGTAGGTTAATTAAAGGGGAAGAAAAAAAAAGAAACAAACCAAACACAAGAACAATGCGTCAAGGGCTTGTTTGAAAGAAAAAAAACCAAGACGAAACCTTAACAGTAAAGTGCTCTATACAAAAGTCCGAAAGTAGACCAAAAAATACAGTACACTAAATCTAAAAATGAGCCAACACCGACCGCGGTTTCATACAACCGATGTTCAGGGCGAGGGTAACAATTTAGATAAAAACCGGCAAATATATAGAGCTCAAAAGAAGAAACCAAATTAAATCAGGGTAAAACAACCTTTATTACAAACCAACAACGCAAGACTGCCGACAGTAACCATTGATGGGGCAGTTACTGTCGGCAGTCTTGTGTTGTGTATGGAGTTAGAGTCTACGCTGATGAAAATGATCCTAATCCTAAAACTTATATTGGATCAACTCATGAGTCTTTTACACGTAGATTTTATAATCATAAGAGTTTGTTTAAATACCAAAAATATAGCCATAGTACCGAGTTAGCTACTTATGTATGGAACCTTAAAAATATTATTAAAAAAGACCCCATTCTTAAATGGGAAATAATTAAAAAATGCTCAAACTATAAAGTAGGTTGCAAGTTCTGCCCGATATGTGGTGAGGAAAAATTAGCCATGGCGCTGTTTGAACCTACGCAGAACTTACTTAATTCTAAAACCGAAATCCTTAAGATATGTCAACACATAAAAAATTCCTTACTAAAATAGGTGTTTTGCTTTTATTTATTTATTTATTTTTGTTGGTTTGTAATAATGGTTGTTTTAAACTGATTTAATTTGGCTTCTTCTTTTGAGCTCTATATATTTGCCGTTTTATATCTAAATTGTTAGCCTTGCCCCCGGCCTTCGGACAAGGGTCCAGAATGACCCCAAAAGACCGGTTATGACCAGTTTAGACCGGTTTTGAACCTATCCACTGCGGTGGATAGGTAATATTTGACTAGTACGTGTCACATCTCTCTCAAGTGGGGGAGAAGAGTAAATAATGCCTGGCCCTGACGATCCGTTGTGTGAAACCGCGGTCGGTGTTGGTTCATTTTTAGATGTCGTGTACTATATATATATATATATATATATATATATATATATATATATCCAGAGCAATAGGTGATATCGTGGTCTGAAGAGAAGTGTATACTTGCCCATCGAAAGTAATTATAGTGTATAATCATTTTAGATGGTGTGCAGCTTTCACAGAGACTCCTCTTGGTTAAACTACGGGGAAGGCCCTTCAACATAGTTATTATAGTAGTTTATGCGCCTACAACTCAAAGTTCGAAGGACGAAATAGAAACATTCTATTCAATACTGGACAGTGCCAAGGCTCAGTGCAAAAGCCAAGAAATTAGGATTATACTGGGGGACTTGAATGCCAAGGTAGGTAAAGAGAGGGAAGGAGACACGACCGGCAACTTTGGACTAGGGGATCGCAACGCACGAGGAGAAAAATGGGTCCAATGGTGCTCAGCCAGTGACCAGGTAATTACTAATACCTGTTTTCAAGAACACTCACGACGTCTATGGACATGGAGAAGCCCAGGAGGCGACACGAAGAACCAAATAGACTATATAACTATAAACAACAGATTCAGGAATGCAGTGGCCCAATGCAAAATATTTCCAGGTGCAGACTACGGAAGTAGCCACGTCCCAGTTATCTGCAAACTAAGGGTGAAACTCCGGAGACTGAAGAAGCCCAGCACATCACCAAGGCTGCAATACGACACTCTTGTGAATGACCTCACCCTTCAGAAAGAATACAATAACAGCGTGAGAAAGAAAGATGAAGAACAAATTGGAAAAGGGCACTCAAAATGGGACTCACTAAAGGAAGCGATGGTGACCTCAGCGAACAACATTGCCCCAAAGGAAATCAGACGTAGAAGAAAAAACGAGTGGATGACTGAAGAGATTCTCCACATGATGCAAAGGAGACAAAAAATAACGCCAAGACATGAAATAGAGTACAAGAAACCTCACAGGGAGATAAGGAAAAAATGCAGACAAGCTAAAGAGGAATGGCTCAACAACAAATGCGCGGAAGTAGAGACTGAGCAGGACCAATAAAGCAGAGATGCATAAAGAGATAAGAGAACTGACAGGATAAAAAACATGCTCCTCAACAGGATGCATAAAATCCAAAGATAGAACAATCATATTGGAGAAAGAGGAAATACTCCAGCGATGGGAAGAGTATATAAAGGATCTTTTTGCGAGTACAACCGAGAATACACAAGGAAGTGGATGGACCGGAAATACTAAAAACCGAAGTGGAAGCTGCAATAGCCAAGCTGAACAGAAACAAAGCAGCTGGTCCAGACGGCATAGTGATAGAGCTGCTGATAGCCTTGGAAGAATATGGCATAGAAAAAACTGTCGACATAATAAACGAAATTTATAGCAGTGGAATAATACCAGACGACCTATGCAACTCGACATTTATAGCACTACCGAATAAACCAGGTGCAAACGAGTGTGAACTACACAGAACTATCAGCTTAATGAGTCACATTACCAAACTGATTGTCAGAATCCTGATGAATAGAGCGAGAAGCAAAATCAGGCCAGTGATAGGGCAGGAACAGTGCGGGTTCGTCAAAGACACAGGAACAAGGAACGCCATATTCATGATTAGGATGCTCTCCGAAATGGCAATACAAATGAAGAAAGATTTGTACCTATGTTTTATTGACTATGCAAAGGCATTCGACAAGATACGACACAAAGAATGACTGGAGATGCTCGGCAGCCTTGACATTTTTGGGAAAGACATAAGAGTAATCAAGAATCTCTACTGGCAGCAAACGGCCTGCATACTGACAGGTAACGATTTCAATAGATTTACAAAGATAGAAAGAGGCGTAAGACAAGGATGTGTCTTTTCACCAGATTTGTTCAACTTGTACAGCGATAATATTTTGAGGACCCTAGATGACACGCCAGGATTTGTTATTAGAGGCCACAACTTGAAAAACATAAGGTATGCAGATAATACAGTGCTGATTGCAGACACAGAAAAGAAACTACAAGACCTCCTACAGAAGGTAGCGGTGGAGAGTGACAAAAAAGGACTACAAATAAACTTCAAGAAAACTGAATGCATAGTCATCAGCAAAAGGTGCAACCCAAAATACCAAATACAGGTGGGGGACACCAGAATCAAGCAAGTACAAAAATTTAAATACTTAAGAAGTTTTCTAACAGGAGATAGTCAGTGCGACAGATCCGAAGGCGAATTGGCATGGCAAAGGACGCGTTCCAGAAGCTGAGTAAAGTACTAACACATAGGAAAATTTCACTAGAAACAAAGAAAAGAGTGCTGGATTGCTATGTGATCTCAGTTCTTCAATAGGCAGTGAATGCTGGACAATATAATCGAAAATGAGGTCAAAGTGGAAGCAGCGGAAATGTGCTTCTACAGAAGGATGCTGCGGATATCGTGAAGTGAGTATGCAAGCAACGATTAGGTGTTGGAAAGAATGGCAACAAAAAGGAAATTAATACTGAGCATCAGGAAAAGACAACTGAAGTTTCTGGGACACGCAATGAGGAAGGAGAGCTTGGAGAACCTGATACTGACTGGCCAGATAGAAGGAACGGTAGACAGAGGAAGGCAGCGGATAACATATTTGCAGGGCCTGATCAGGTAGATGACGGAACGGGGGTTGCCAGGAGTAACAGGAGCAAACATACTAAGAGCCACAAGGGATAGGGAGACACGGAGAACCATGATTGCCTACGCCCTGAAGGGACAGGGCACATAGAAGAAGAAGAAGAAGAAGAAGAAGAAGAAGAAGAAGAAGAAGTTGAGCTTACTTTTATATATATATACGAGTGAATACAAAAATAAAAAAAAATAAAAAAATAAAAATTATGTACATGTTCTAAAATATAATTTATAATATATATATATATATATATATATATATATATATATATATATATATATAAAGGTAAACTCAACACACCATCTATATATATTATAAGAAGTTTATCAATTTCACATTGTTACATTTTCCGGACAAGCAATTTATTTTTTTTAAAATCTTTATGCAGTTCATTTTTATTGTTGTGAACCCCTTAATTCTTCGTCATTAGCCACGCTCAGTGAAATATGACCACAATTTTTGACAAGATTTTATAATTCAATTTCGGGCGCATATCACTTTTGTTATTTGCATAAAATCGAAACAAATCTCCAACTCCAGTTCGAAACAAAGAACGACACGTGCCTTGCCATTTCAGTTTAATCTGTGAAACCGGTAAAGTTAATATTCTTACAAACTCCAATTGCTTTTTAAATTTCTGTTTCTCTCCTTATTACGGAAATTAACGGAGATTAACGAAATGGTTATAAACAAATTGACAATTTGAAATTATTTGTTTGAACATTATTTTTATCGATACTCGTATTAAGTAGATATTCTGTTTATAATCAAACAGTATATATATATCTTTTTTATTCATAAATTATAACATGGATATGTTACAATATCACTACAAAAGTAGCCATTTTGTTTCGACACTTTTGTGTCTTGTCAAGTGATGTGATAATATATATATATATATATATATATATATATATATATATATATATTTTTTTTTTAATTCAGATACTTCAATCCAAGAGAAAAAAGCAGGAAGGTAAATTCCAAAAAACCCGATCCTAATTAATATTAAAAGTTTATTTTAATATTAAAAAATGATACAGGAAGAGAGCTCCATGTAATAAAATATTACAGAGCAAATATATATTAAAAAATATATATTAAAAAATATATATTAAAAAATATATATTAAAAAATATATTTCGACCGGCAGGATTATTTACGATATATTTTTTGTTACGAAAATGTATGCTGAATAACACACATTTTCGTAACAAAAAAAATATCGTATATAATCAGGCTGGTAGAAATATATGTTGTTTGATTATAAACAGAATATCTACTTAAATACGTGTATTGAACAAAAATCATTTTCAAACAAATTATTTCATATATATATATATATATATATATATATATATCTTTGCTGAAGATGTAAAGATTTTAATATTTTTTGTTCCCTTAATTTGTTTCTTTTTATTTTTTTTTTCAAAAATGTCCTTGTGCCCCACTAAACAAATTTTAATCGCCCTTGTTTATTTTTAACAGGTCACTTTTCAAACATCTCCAACATGGAGCACTGCGAGAGTTGCATTTCAGTGTTTGGTCTAGGCTGGTGTTCAAACCCTGCGCAGACAAGCTGCCAACCACTCCCACAGAACTATTTAGCATGGAACGAATCTCTTTCCACTAGTCTGCTAACAATATCAGGCATCTTTTCCCTTTTGAACCTAATCACTTTGTTACTCTTTATTAAGTTCCGTAACAGTTACGTTATCAAAGGCTCCAACCGTAAATTAACATACGTTCTCTTTGGAATACTTTTCTCTTGCTTCTTGTCTCCCTTTTTTTATATTGGACACCCAAACCAGGTGATGTGCGTTATACAGCCCACTTATATCACCCTCGTACTGACCTCTCTAATGCTCGTCATCTTATTAAAAACCTACCGCATTTTGGTTATCTTCGAGTTACCACCCACTACTTTGGTTAATATTCACGCCGACCGGAAGCTCCGCGATCGACGCCATTTTTTTTGTCTCTTGGCTGTTGAGGTTTTCGTGTTCGGCGTCATGTGCGTCACAACTTACATCATCACGCCGCGTGTCACCTTTCATTATTCTGACGGCGATGCTGTATTCATCGACTGCGGACATAACTGGGAATATCTGAACTACGTTGCCGTGTCCATTTTCGGTACACTGACCATTGTCAGCGTTTACATGGCTTACAGAGTCAGAAAGTTACCAGAGAACTTCAACGAGGCTCACCAGATCAGTTCGGCTGTCTTTATTCTTTTTCTCGTCTGGCTCGTGACTCTGATTGCAATTTTGGCACCGCAAGCACAGAAAAAGACCGTTTATTTCTGCATATCCATTCAGTTGCAAGCCCTTGTTGTTTTGCTATTCATGATTTTACCAAAATTGAAGGTGGTCTTGTGCAACCCGGATAAAGACACGTCGGAAGCGATCAGACTGCAAACAATCACCTACGTCATGAAGGAACACTCGAAACCAAGGAAAGATAGTACTTCTACGATATCGACAATCAGCAATCTGAATTTGTAACTAAGCCAATCTAATTGGAGTAGATAGACTAAACTATCGCCCGATTCACACTCCACCCACGTCTACTAAACAGGTGTAGAGGCTCACGCCTTGTTCCCTGTTTAGGATGTGGTTTCCGGCTTTCTCTTTTCCAATCTTTTCACTTTTCTTTTCTTTTTTTTTCAATTGGAGTAGATAGACTAAACTATCGCACGATTCACACTCCACCCACATCTATTGAACAGGTGAAGAGGCTCATCCCTTGTTCCCTGTTTAGGATGTGGTTTCCGGCTTTTTCTTTTCCAATCTTTTCACTCTTACGTAGTCCCCTGCACATCAGTGGCGTTACCGCCTTGCTCGGGGTGATATGATTAAAAAAAATAAAAATAAAAAATAAATAAAGAAAATGTAGCACCAGGATATTCAAGATTTAGGAAGTACTGCCTACAAAATATTTTTTAAATGTTATTAAGTTTTATTATGACTTTCAAAACCTAAGAATAGTACTCAGAAACAGTAAAATTAGAAACTAAGAAAATAGTACTCAAATTTTACGTAATGTGAGTCCTCCTATTAAGCAGTAAATGCTGGAAAATCTTGTCAAAGATAAAAAAGAGACTTGAAGCAACAGAAATGTGGCTCTACAGAAGGATAATGAGAATAACATAAACCGAAAACTTGAGCAATGATGAAGCTTTAGACAACATGGAAACTAAAACTCACACTTAACTTAATTGACAATTGAAATTTCTACGGCACTTAATGAAGAAAAATAGTTTGGACAATTTGCTAAGCACAGATGAGGTTGAAGACAAGAGCAACAGAGAAAATCATATCAGAATGTAGTTGGAGCAGAACAAGGGGTTAAGAGAAATAACTAGAAAACAAAATTCATTAATAGCAAAAAAGGACTTGGAATTGTGGAGGATCATGATCGCTAACGTCCTGAAGAGACACTTTATATACGAGATGAAAATTTACACTTTTAATTCTAATTCCCGTTGCATCCGTAAACGATTAAGTTTTGCCCAGATTTTATCCTTTATTCACTATTTATTCTAATTATTTATTGTCGCAGACTGACGGCTTAATGTTTCAGTTGCAAAAAACAAAAAAACTTTCGAAATGTAGATGAAATAAATGTTGGTAAAAATTAAAATTTGTTGCATATTGTTAATTTGTTAAATATTTGTTACATATTTATTACATAGTGTTAATTTGTTACATATTTGTTATATATTCTTAATTTGTTACATATTTGTTACATATTGTTAATTTGTTACATATTCGTTACATATTTGCTACATATTGTTAATTTAAAAAGTAGTTGTTAAATAGTTGTTACATATTGTGAATTTGTTACATTTTATCATATATTTGTTAATTTGTTGCATATTTGTTACATATTGTTAATTTGTTACATATTTATTACATATTTGTTACACACTGTTACTTTGTTACATGTTTGTTATACACTGTTACTTTGTTACATATTTGTTATATATTGTTAATTTGTTACATAGCTATTATATATTTGTTACATATTGTTAATTTGTTACATATTTATTATATATTTGTTAATTTGTTGCATATTTGTTACATATTGTTAATTTGTTACATATTTATTACATATTTGTTACACACTGTTACTTTGTTACATGTTTGTTATACACTGTTACTTTGTTACATATTTGTTATATATTGTTAATTTGTGACATAGCTATTATATATTTGTTACATATTGTTAATTTGTTACATATTTATTATATATTTGTTACATATTGTTAATTTTTTACATATTTATTACATATTTGTTACATATTGTTAATTTGTTACATATTTGTTACATACTTGTTACATATTGTAACGCTTTATCTGACAAAAATTTCAAATATTTCACTGGAAATATTTAGCAAATCTACTTTAAAAAATGATAAGAATATAAATTGCTAAGTTTCATTTTATATGGAGACGAAGTCATTTCTTTATCTTTTTTTATGCTTATCACAATCTTTGGCTCTCCGGTTTCCTTCAAATGAGTGTCGATTCGGGTAACCTTTAAGTATATTTTTAACTGAACACCTTCTTTAATCTGTAGGGTTAGGTGGCTTGCATTTTACTCTCTAGGATATATAGTCTTCTGTTTATATTTCTGAGATGAGGTATTGTAGCTATTTACCCATTTCGAGTTCTTGTACTCATCTTTATTGCCATATTCAAAACGTTTCGACTACTGTACTCTCCAATATTCTTCAGGCAATATCCATTGAAATTTCGAGCTGAACGCATTATTTAATCCACAGAGTTAGACTGACATTCTCAAGAATATGCAACACAGAGAAATGCTTGTTTTAATTTTTATGAATGAAACGTTTAATGTTTAACATGAAAACTATTTAATTTCATTCGCCTGGGATTTGTAGTTACTCAGATATTTACATTTTAAAATATGTCAATTTTTCATACCATGAATTTGTGTGTGAGTGTGTATGTGTGTGTGTGTATTTGTGTGTAAATTTCAGAGAATTAAAATATATCTGTGAAAGAACAAATTGAATAAAGACTAAAAGAAAACTTATCTTAGCCAAAGTTTTTTGTCAAATGTGGATAAATGTAGACAAATGTGAGGATTTCAGATTTATAAACAAAAGTAAAAAAAATCATATTTCTGAGATGAGGTATTCTAACTATTTACACTATTTAAATCATTCGGACTGTTGTCCTCATCTTTATTGCAATATTCTTTACATTTCGAATATTTGGATATATTGGTAGATTAAGATGCTCACAAACATTCAAGCACAGTGATATAGCACCAATTCTTGTGCCACCCTTGGTACGAGTAACATTCTGTATTATCTACTTTGCTAGATAAGCTAAAGTTACGTCATAAGAACTTCATAATTCCTGAGATGAGGTATTGTAACGATTTAAACTATTTGTTTGCATTCGTCCTCTTTTTTATTGTCATATTCACGGCCATTTTCAGCGGACAAAAGCGTTGGTTGAAGTTATCCAAAACGTTGTGAATTCAATACATTGAATTCAATACATTGCAACAGCAGAGGGAACAAAAAATTGAAGTGTTGAGTGGCGAAAAGGAATTAACTGAAACAAAAATATAAAAATGGCATGGAACGTGGAATTAAAAAAAAATCTACTCTCGTGGAGTAAATAAAAGATTTGGTACAAAATTCTAACGTATATCACCTGAAGAAGGCCGAAGCGTACAACGACCTAAAAATCGTGAATATGCTAATAAAATGTAGACAAAGTCCGAACTATGTAAACATATCGTCTTGTTCTATTTTAGTATTTCTAGTCCTGTTTCCATGATTGTGCGCGGAATAGGAAGTGGAGTGGTATCCCGTTGCCTTCTCCACTGTGATTTATTGAGACACCACCTCTAGTTAGCTTACCGTTGACTCTTTAAGAGTTCTTCAGCTCTTTGTAGGTTTAATTTTTATCCTACCGGGTTGCTAACAGCCCGTCAAAAAAAGAAGAACGGGTGAGAATTGGGTGGGTGTTAGAAGAATAAATAATAAGTATGTACTTAGTATAAGTCAGGTAGATGAAGATAATGTCAATTCCTTAGAGAAGCATTTCGTTACCAGTAGAAACAGCTTGAAATTTTCTTTGAATTTTCGTAATTTTTCAAAGACAAACCTTCACTGACTTTGGATAACTTCACCGGTCACTCTTTAGTTTAAGAACACAGACCAAGAGAAAGAGAGAAACAGAGCAACAATTGAGTTGGAGGGGTTCTGGAAACAAAAAGGAAATTAATATTTAGCATCAGGAAGAGACAACTAAAGTTCCTGGGACATGCAATGAGGAAGGAGGGCCTGGAGATACTAACAAGCCAGATAGAAGGAAAAATAGACGAAAGCAGTGGATGACGTATTTGAAGGGCCTGAGCAGGTGGATGTCAGAACAGGGGTTGCGTGATGTTACAAGAGAAAGCGTGCTGACACCAGGGATAGGGAAAAGTGGAAGGCCATGGTCGCCTACATCCTGAAAAGACAAGGCACATAGAAGAAGAAGAAGAAGAAGAAGAAGAAGAAGAAGAAGAAGAAGAAGAAGAAGAAGAAGAAGAAGAAGAAGCCGTGTTTCCATTGAGTCGAATTCTTTACAGCCCGCCCCAGGTATTGTACACACAATTACTATATCAATACAATGACTAACGTTTTAAACATTTTGTCTATTGTTTCGTTGGACAATTTTGATTCTAACATTTAGAATCTTTACCCACGTAGAAAAAATAAATAGTTCAGTTCGAAATTTACTGAAGGTGAACAACGTTAAGAGACACCTAAAGAAAGCCAGAGATTGGGTGATAATAAGACATTTTTTTTTTATAATCGTATCACCCCCAGCAAGGCGGTAACGTCACTGATATGCAGGGGGCTACGTAATAGTGAAAAGATCGGAAAAGAGAAAGCCGGAAACCACATCCTAAACAGGGAACAAGGGATGAGCCTCTTAACCTGTTCAATAGACATGGGTGGAGTGTGAACCGGGTGATAGATAGATCTATCTACTCCAATTGAAAAAAAAAAGTGAGAAGATTGGAAAAGAGAAAGCCGGAAACCACATCCTAAACAGGGAACAAGGGATGAGCCTCTTAACCTGTTCAATAGACGTGGGTGGAGTGTGAATCGGGCGATAGTTTAGTCTATCTACTCCAATTAGATTGGCTTAGTTACAAATTCAGATTGCTGATTGTCGATATCGTAGAAGTACTATCTTTCCTTGGTTTCAAGTGTTCCTTCATGACGTAGGTGATTGTTTGCAGTCTGATCGCTTCCGACGTGTCTTTATCCGGGTTGCACAAGACCACCTTCAATTTTGGTAAAATCATGAATAGATAGATCTATCTACTCCAATTGAAAAAAAAAACAAAGTGAGAAGATTGAAAAAGAGAAAGCCGGAAACCACATCCTAAACAGGGAACAAGGGATGAGCCTCATTTATTTGTGATAAAGGCATTAGTTCGACTTTATATAATGTAAATAATGATAAATCTTCATTCAAAAGATTAAGATTGGGAAATTATAAAAAAATAAAAATAAAATAATTTGCTAATATCATTAATGTTTGCTAGTATGTTTCTTTTTTTCATTCTAATATTAGTTGCATTATTGAAAAGTGATGATTTGAAATGAGTCTTGCACGGATCCTATTCTTTATACCCAATCTGTATTGATGATTAATAGTCGTAGAATGATATTTGGACGAATTGTCGCGAAAATCAACTGAAATTAAAATGACAGAAACACAAGTTAAAGGTTAACTGTAGTTTAAAACGTGTCAACTGGTAAAAGTTGAAAATATTACGGTTCAAATAGACTAGGTAAAAATAAAAAAGTAAAAAAATAACTTGATATGCAGTCGAATTAATGATGTTAATCAGCAAAGGAATTGACTACACTATTGTCATGAAATGAAAAAAAAAACGCTTGAATCCTTTACACTATTGTACACTATTATGACGGCGCTAAAATTTGTCTTTACCGACGGAGATTAAATATCACGCTCCATTCGATATTCCTTGAAGTTTTTTTTTAATCGTTATACATTCGAGGAATATCCAAAACGATATAAGGTGATACAAGATAATATTCGAATGTAAATAATAAAATAAGAATCAGCCAGTCAGTTAAGTGCCATACATGATACACGCTTGGGCGATCATGTCTCATAAGAGACGTGACTGATTTGGCAGAAGATTATCCCGCACTAAGTTTTCATTATTTTCTGCGGTAGACTGGTTGCCAACCAAGGTTATAGAACCCAATCTGTCCTGTTATTTAACCCATAGCTGGAGGGAAGAAACGAATTAATGTAACTAATTCAACTGAAATTGGAACTTGGCTCCCCGATTTCTCGTTCCAAGCCGATATTACCAGAAATAAAATGTTTCGCTTATCGTACGGTACACACCCTCCCCGGTCTTTTAATCAGGAGTTGTACTTTATCCATTGTTTCTTCTTTAGGATTGGGTTTCTCGTTCCTTACAAAGTTTTTTTTATTACTATTATCATTCTTTTTCCTTCTCAGTAACGCCTTTGTACCTTAGTGGCATTATCGCCTTAACTGGAGCGATCTGATAAAATATAATCGAACTACCAGAAAGTCAGATAACTTTTTTCCAGCAGATGCCAAAATTAAACATTTCTGAAAAAATGTTTCTTTAACTAAGCATGCTCACTAATAGTGAAGGTTTCGTGGTTACAGTAAAGTGTCGACTATGTACCATAAGCTCTGAAATAAGTGTTCAAACCTTGGATCAAACCTTGGATCATTTTTAGGAGGATGGGGTCCTGATTTCACGCCACTGACTTTAAAAGTGAGACTATAAATCGACTAAGAAAAACTTGATGAAAAGCAACAAAGAGAGGAAAATTTGTTCAAAATTAATGATAATCCTTTAGATTGAACGAGACAATGTAAGTATACTTGCACTGTCGAAATAAATCTTGATGTATAACCTTTTAAATATGGGTTGAGTTTTCCTCTCAATATTTTATATATATATATATATATATATATAAATGTGTGTGTGTGTGTGTGTGTGTGTGTGTGTGTGTGTGTGTAAAAATATACTCAGGTATGATATGAAATTAAGAACAGGATGCTTAAATAAAAAAGACAAGAGGAAAACTGTATTTAACTCGCCTACACGTTTCGTCCTGTAATGGGCCTTTTCAAGGCAAAAAGGACGAAAAGCGTAGGCGAGTTAAATACAGTTTTCCTCTTGTCTTCTTTTTATTTAACCATATATATATATATATATATATATATATATATATATATATATATATG
Source organism: Ascarosepion bandense (assembly GCA_037127315.1). Classification (NCBI taxonomy): domain Eukaryota; kingdom Metazoa; phylum Mollusca; class Cephalopoda; order Sepiida; family Sepiidae; genus Ascarosepion; species Ascarosepion bandense. Next base: position 52,352 of record JBBBDQ010028635.1, on the reverse strand, counting down.
TTTAAATTTAAAAAATATATATGCACACACACACACACACACACACACACACACACACATATATATATATATAATATATATATATATAAACCTCAGAAAAACCTTGAGTCCTCTTCACTTGGAATTATATATATATATAAATATATATATATATAATTGTGTGTGTATGTGTATATTTTTTTTATATAATCATATCACCCCAAACAAGGCATTTTTCTCCCACTGTTTTGCAGAGGGTTACATAGAAGGAAAGTTATGAGAAAGAGTGACAGGTTATAGGGGTGTCAGGAAGTGAATAAGAGAAGGATGAGAATACTGATGAAAGTGAAATGGACGGAGAAAGGAGCATGAGAGGAGGGATGCAGGTTAGTGAGATGGAAGATGACTATTGACTTTACATTTAAATTCTTGGACATTATAGCTGTTGGGAAAACAAGTAAATGGAAGGGAATTCCACAGGCGTGAAGTGCGAGAAAAGAAGCTGAGGGAGTAGAATTTGCGTTTATAATTTATTGGTTTCCCAGTAAAAGGGTGGGACCTAGTTGCTAATCTTGTTGCTCGAGTAAATTTATATATAGGGGGAACCAGTGAGCTAAGTTCATCGGAGCAGAAGACGTGAAAGTATATATATAAGCTGAAATGCCACATTTTTAAAAAAGCAGCACGTAGGGCAGTTTTACTCTCATTCGCTCATGTGTAAATTAATAGGTTAAGTATTAGGGCATCTATAACAGTGATCTGTGGCATTTATGGAACGTAGACTGGATTTTTGACGGTGTTGTTATGGAATTATTGTTAGGAGTATCACCGGGGTAGAGACTGTTCTTACGTTTCTCTCGGGTAACAAAAGAAAAAAAAATGTAAAATCTGGGAATAATTTAACGTCGCATAAGAATTTCAGGTACATATTGATGGGCGCTCCACAGAATCGCCAACGCATCACTAGTAAACACCTACTGAACAGGGATATTGCATCAGATGATATTGAAATTTAGTGCCGGCACTATTTGAACAAATGGGTTTACTATAAAAAAAAATATTTCGGGAGAATTAGTTATTTTTAGAGAGGTATTATTTAGACCTACCTGGGTTATGTACTGTGGTGTAATGGATATCGGCTCAGAATTAGAAAGACCCGAGTTCAAATTCCAGTTGAATTTGTTATATTTACTTACGTGTAAGGTAAGGAAAGGCATGAACCCATCTTTTCTCCTTTGAGCTACGAACTAAATAACAGGTCCGAGTGGGTTTTATAGCCTTGGTTGGCAACCAGGAAGAAATAACAACCTACTGCTGGAAAATCATCTTCCTCGTCAGTCATGAAAAAAAAAAAAGAAACGTGTATCACATATGGTACTTCACGGACTGACTGATTATTTAGACCTTTCTCAGGCCGTGAAATTTACCAGAATAGGAAGAAATTTAATTTTTTTACTGATTTAGAAGTGGTGGTCCTTGATTACAATATCGATATTGATTTAAATCAATCCCGGCAAAGTTTAAGAAATGACTTGTTAATAAAGAAGAAAGAATCAACTTTTTTGATTTCTACAATTAGAAGAAATAAAGTTAGTGTGAATATTTACAATGATATATAAAATACAATTATTCTAATATTCTGCGCATGTTCAAAATAATTTTCGAAAACCCATGTAAATGCATGTTCAACAAAGTGTGTTTATTTTCTAAGTTATGGGAAAAATGCATAGCATTCCGAAGATCTCAATAAGAAATTGACTAATGCTCAATGATGAGATTGATAAGAAATTTTCTAACACTAACAATGCAGGCCAATGCAGGTTCCTAAGGTTCCCATCCGGTTCCAACGGTCGTTGGGCTTTACGTTAATGATCGCGTATACACCTATCTTTTGTGCATATCTGTGCAGATGATAAATCAGTCGATGGGTGAACTTTCAAAATTCTAGTCGACCAGAGCATGGCAGCTAATCTCTGCTCTGACCAATCTCAAACAATTCAGTGGCGATTAAGCAGACTGGTCACACTGGATATCTCAAAAATCAAACTAGTAACGTTCAATTAACCCAGATTTGAAGAGAATATGAACTGAATATATATATATATATATATATATAAACTTATTTATAAATGGAAATTTGTCTGTGTGTGTGTGTGTGTGTGTGTGTCTGTATGGGTGTGTTCGTTACCTATAGACTCCGAAACGGCTGAACCGATTTTCTTGAAAATTTACACAGTTGTACTATAAGCGTCTGCGAGTGTTCTTAGCTAGGGTTTGTGTCAAGGTACCCCCGATAAATATCGGAAATCGATAATCGAAAAAATCGGGTTATAGAAGGAGTGGTCCGATTTTAATCAAATTTGATACACTCATAGACAAAGACATAAGAAACGATATTCAGACGTTTCAATGTTGCAGTCCTTTTAATAGTGCAGAAAATCGATAATATATATATATAAGGCAAGATGTTTGTGTGTGTGTCTGTTTATCTGCCTGTATGTCTGTATTTTTTCAGCCCTTTTATTTTAGTTTTTGCTTCAGGTTTGGCTCTCAGTAGGTATAATTGTAGTTCTTAGTCTCAGCCATGATACTATTTACTCAGAGGACTTATCTAACCTTCAAAATTCATTTTACGACGAAAAACTTATTTGATATCGATACCAGGAAATCAAAATTTGATTTAATCCATTCATTTTTCTTTCAGTCTACGGTCTACGGTTTAACTGGAAGCAACTATTGCTTTTTAGTCTTTCGTGCCAACATCCAAAAAGTCTGAGCTCCAGGACCATGGAATAGTTTTAAAGCTTTCATTTCACCCGAGCAACGCCTGGCTTTACTGCTATAGTATATAAACGATGGAAACATTGAGTATATATATATATATATATATATATATATACTCAATGTGTCCATCGTTTTTAGAATATAAAACACTCCTAAAACTTAACATACATACACAAAACAATTTATATATTCAATTAAAAGTAAAATAAGATTCATCCTTGATAATGGCTAAAAGTACAGCCGAAAGCGCATGGAAAAATAGCACATATAGAAAAGTATTATATAATTTATCGATTGCAAAAATCACATGAAATGTTCTATAAACTTATATTAACTTATCTGTCTTTTTTAACGAAATTTTCATAAAAGAGGGATTGCTTTCAAAATACAATATGTGTGTGTGTGTGCGTGTGTGTGTTTCTGTGTGTGTGTGTGTGTGTGTGTGTGTGTGAGAGAGAGAGAGAGAGAGAGAAAGAGAAAGAGATAGAGAATGGTAGACCCTTTAAATCGGAGAGGATAATCCGAAAGATTGTACCATATTAATATCACTTATTAATTAGATATAAATAGAGAGCTCAATGTTTATTCTCCGGAGCATTATAAAATATTGAGAGGAAAACTTAATGCATATTTAGACAGTTATAAATCAAGATTTATTATTTCAACAGTGTACATTGTTTTGTTCTACCGTTTTTTAACGGTCTGAACGAGAGAATATAACTATATTTGCACTGTCGAAATAAATCTTCATTTATAACCGTTTAAATATGGGTTGAGTTTTCCTCTCAATATTATATATATATATATATATATATATGTGTGTGTGTGTGTGTGTGTGTGTGTGTGTGTGTGTGTGTAAAAATATACTGTTATGATCTGAGATTAAGAACAGGATGCTTAAATAAAAAAAGACAAGAGGAAAACTGTATTTAACTCGCCTACGCGTTTCGTCCTGTGATGGACTTTTTAAGGCAAAAAGGATGAAACGCGTCAGTCAGTCAGTTGAGTGCCATACGTGATACACGTTTGGGTGATCATGTCTCGAAAGAGACATGACTGACTGGGCAGAAGATTATCCCACAGTAGGTTGCCATTGCTTTCTTCGGTAGACTGTTTGTTAGCCAAGGCTATAGAACCCAATCTGTCCTGCTATTTAACCCATAACTGGAAGGAAGAGACGGATTAATACCTTTCCCAAGGGAAAGTGAATACAATGGATACAACTGGAATTCGAAATCGGCTCCCAGGTTTCTCGTTCCGAGCCGATATCCACTGTACCACAACAATCTAGTACTGCGCTTAAATTAATAAAGTTTGGGTATCATAGCGAAGAGTTCATCCGAACAATTAAAATGAATGTATTTATAGAAAAAGCACGCAGAAACTGCATTATGGTGGTGTGAAAGTAATTGAAGCCGGAACCAGATTAGGACCAGTAATATTGCTGATTATTCATTGAATTTTGCCAATAATCTCTAAATATAGCGCATGAACATCGGACCATATGTGACAACAAAAATACATCTCACAAAGTAATATACAAAGCAGAAAACCCACGAAGCTAAGTTTAATGTGAATGATTTTATCTGGCTCCGAATGAAGTATTTTTTCATGTCAATGTAGACAATAAAATTTTGGAAGTAAGAACTATAAATAGATAACCAAATAAAATAAAATTTTGGTATCAAATACCACCTATCCGGAAGTTAGAATGTTGAGATCGGAAGCTTGTAGTAACCCAGTTAGAAAGGTCAAGCTATTTCCGAGAAGGTAGTTTCGAGCTACACAAGGACGAGATGACTAGATTGTTAACAAGCTTTCATCAGTCTACGTTGAATTGGCCAGATGTAAACGTTGATTCTATGCTAACATTTTCTTTTATTGCGCTTCACGTTTGTGGAACTCTGTTCCGGTTCCATACTATCCAGCCAAATTTGATCTTCAAAGTCTTAAATACACTGTCAATCATTACTTTCTCCTTGATTATTCTTCTCGCTCCTTAATGTTTCTCTTTTTACTTACTTTTTCACATTCAGTAACTTTTAGTGTCTTAATTGCTTTACTGCCTTAAATGGGTGATATGATTAAAAGTAAAAACTGTTGAATATTTTTCATGTCTGTAAATAAGATATTGCAAATGATGAAAAATATATATACTACAGATGAAAAATGCGACTAAAATCCAAAGAAGTATTGGAATAGTAAAATGTGACTCCCAAAAGGTAAACAACCTATTAAAAGAGGAAAATTTTATTTTGAAAAAATATCGAAAAGATTGCATAGTCGCTATATAGAATCAATGGGATGAAAGTTGGACTATTATTTCATTGAGGTGCCATAGATGTAATTTTACAGAAAGATGGTAAGAAGAACTAATGTAACACTGTCGGCCGGTCCTTGGGTCTAACCCTAACCCGGGAACCTGTCGTGATAATGATGACCGGAAACTGAATCAGGGTTGAGGCTGTTGAACACGTCACCAATTATGACGACGCTCTCAGGCCGCTAGTCGTGACAGTAGTTGGTCTTCAAGACGTCTATTACAACGGTGGACTTTCCTACTCACGCTGTGTATTTTGATCTCAGGAAAGACACGTTGAAAACCCGGTAGCCGTTTCTCTACCACCTCAAACCAGACCGGACACACGTGTACACTTGTGTTGATAAATAAACACGGCACACAAAAAAAAAAAAAAGAAAAATAATAAAAATAAATAAATAAATAAATAAATGAATAAGTTTGAAAACGCCTGGATGATTTGCGGAAAAAAATGTTTATATATATATATATAACAAAAATAATTAACAACAAAAGCAGAATGTACAATCGTCGAATTCAATTTTCACAACGGAGCGAAAGCTTGGTTTAGAATAATCAGAGCTTTCAATTTTTCCAATTACTTTTAAAAACAAAAAGTTATTTCAGGGCTCTTTATCAAAGCTTTAGGGAAGTAGCCGAAGTGGAGCGGAAGAGGGTGTGTGGCGACGACGGTAGTGGGCTCGTTTGGTCGCTTTCGCTCTAAAACTTAACATGGGTCTTTCTGTTTCTATATATCTTCAGCTAGGACTCTATCGAAGGTGCATTATTCGACTTGAACACTTTTAAGTTGATCAGCGGCAGGTTTTTCTAAGTTTCTTTATATCTTCAGCCATGAGTTCTATGGAAGGCGACGGTCACTGTATCTACGGCTGGCACCCAATTGGCATGGTTTCCGGTTGGGAACTCTTTTCCCTCAGTCGTTACATCTCGACTTCAACTTAATAATCTGCAACAACAACTCATTTTGCTACTCGGGGTCCCGATTTTTTATACTAGTCACAAATTCTCTTGGGGGATGCAGAGAGACCTGGGGTATCTTATGCAAATCAATTCTTTGACCAATGAGATTACGTCCCCCTCAAGGTGGCGGTTTGGTTCAACCAATGAACAGCAATATTCCCTCTGACGTAATCTCTCTTCATCCTTTTCTTAATTCAACTGATTACGTCAGCAAATCACGTCTTTTTAGCTTCGAAACTTTAACTCCAGTGAGATTTATAATTCATTTTTATTCTCATAGTTAAAGTCCTGACCTTCTTAACCTCATCAAAAGTTTTTGACAATTTTTTTTGCCTATCGCCATTTCTCACTTCCACTGGCCGAAAATTCGCTTCTAAATAACAATGAAAAAAAAAAATTTCCTTTCTTCCCAATTTTCAGCTAGTTTTTCTATTTTCCAGATTTTACAAGCATTCAGGAATTAAATATTTCTAATCAGAGCTCATATCGCGATTTCCGATAAACTGTAAAATCAACAATACCACTAATAATAATTTCTTGCGCTCCGTTGTATTAAACTAAGAATTACATTTTTCTCATTTGTAGAAAAAGGGTTACACTCATGACCAACGTTCTGAATGAAAAATCACATAAAAGACATTTAAGCCGCTGAGAATTTTCCTAAGCCTGTATCTATTCACAAGTCTAACAACACGAATTTGGATTAAAAGTTATTTTTAAAAATAAACTCATGATTAGTAATTGTGTTGAATTGAAAAGCAAAATGATATACATTGAAATTTCTACTGTAAATTAATTTTTCTCCAAAGTTTTTTTTAGACACAAACTTAGTCTTCGGTGTATGGTTTTAACCTCAACATATACATTGGGTCATCTTGATAAGTTAATTTCTTTTTTTAATTTTAATTCGAAACCGAGAGTTCTCACCAGTATGCATTTCTCTGTTCTTTTCATGATCGGTGAGGGTCAGAAAACTACTTACTGCATTTTCAAAAATGTTGTATAGTGAATTATAGCGCGTTTTAAGCATAGTGTTGTCGAAAATGTTGTGGCCTAGTAGATATCGACTCGGAACGACAAATCGGGGTGCCGAGTTCGAATTCCAGTTGAATTCCTTGCAATCACTTACGCACAAGTACCCTTGAGGAAGGTATTAATACCTCTCTTCTATCCAGTTATTGGTTAAATAATAGGGCAGATTGAGTTCTATAGCCTTGGCTAGCAACCAGTCTACTGTGGAAAGTAGTGGCAACCTACTGCGGGATAATCTTCTGCCCAGTAAGTCATGTTCCTTTCGAGATATGATAGCCCAAAGCGTGTATCACGTATGGCACTTAACTGATTGACTGAGGTAGAAAAAAGTTCATACAAAAATACTAGACAACAAGCAAAAATTTCACCTTTCAGCCCTTAAGTTAAAAAGGAATTATTTATTTCGCAAAAATGTATCTTCATTGTTGCAGAAAGTACAAAATGTTAATGTATGTTGCTAGTAATTAGCACCGCTGCTTTTGAAGTGAATAACGACCGCAATTCGAAGTGGCATTGAATAGAACAATGTCCAGATCTCATTTAGATTTTTTCCCCAATTCTTTTTGACAGTAATCTCAAAGTTCTCAGAGATGGAATGGTTTTCGTTAGAGTACTTGTTTCTTCAGTTACAATAATTTTATTATATTGAGATCAAAACCTTATGTTGGTAAGTCTTTCAGAAGTTGAACATCTTCATCCCCAAGAAAAAATTTTGATTGCACGTGATGTTCTGTCAGCAGCATTGTCATGGTGAAGAATTCCTCCATTTTCCTAGTCTGGCAGAAAATTCGACCGTCGTAAATTAATAGAGCTTTTTGCTTTTTTGGTTGCCATTGACATTTAACAATTTTCTTCGGTCATCGCTTTTGACGTAACCTCACACATTTAAGTGTCCACCACCAAATTTTACGTCAGTGTGGTGCATCTTGCATTGTTTCTTTTCCCCATTGGTCTACTTAAATATTCTTTTGCATTAGAATGTAACTCTTTTTCGCATTCGTCACTAAAATTTACTGTTGTGGATTCCGAGTGAGAAACCACAAAAAATAATGAATAACAAAAACAGATATGAAGATAGAAAATGTAAGTTATATTGAACAAAAATATACAAACTGGAACACGGGTTAGTCAATTCAGAAATACTATTAGTAGAAATAATTATATACAGTCTTGAAGTGAAATAGTATGTCCGGGTAATGAGTCTATATCCAAACAACTCCAACTAACTCTGCACCAACTTACTGACCAACTAAGCAACAGCTTTACAATTCTACAACTGCGTTGCAACTACTAAAATTATATTTAGTTGTCCCTCCCAGTAAGGACAACATGTGACACATGGTCAGTTATAAGTGGGATTTCCGGGCTATATGACCTGGCCAAAAAAAGTCTGTCTATTTTTGCCCAGTCGTGCTTTTACCCTTCGGCGGAACCACGACTGGGTTATTGCTCTCTGCTCGGAAGCAGAGAGCGCCCTCTACCCGAAGGCAGAGTGCTGACAGTGTGATAGTAGCAGAGGCAACTCGACAACTATATTTAGTTGTCCCTCCCAGTAAGGGCAACATGTGACACATGGTCAGTTATGACTGGGATTTCCGAGCTATATGGCTTGGCCAAAAAATGTATGTCTATTTTTGCCCAGTCGTGATTCTACCCTTCGGCGGAACCACGACTGGGTTATTGCTCTCTGCTCGGAAGCAGAGAGCGCCCTCTACCCGAAGGCAGAGTGCTGACAGTGTGATAGTAGCAGAGACAACTCGACAACTACTGTTCTCTATATAGACAGGATTATATCTACACATCAGGCGAGTCCATTCTTGTATACTAAAAGGGGAGATCCCCAATAATTACATTATTGCCATTTTCCAGTATCCCATGTTGGATGTTCTTTTGGCCAATTCAGTCTTTTTTTTCTAATATTCTTGTTTATTATGCGATTTTTTTATTTTTTATTTTTGCTAGTTCCTTTTCCTTAATACCCTTCATATAGTATCAGCTGTAACATCACTGTTAAATTTGTATTCTCTTCTCACTTGTCGGGCTGTTAATTTTGGATTGGTTACTGAGACTCACTAAGTTTCTTTTATTTACAGTAAGTTTCACCTTTTACAAAACCCGGGGTGGGTACTCGATGTAGAGGGTTAGGGTTAGGAGACCGTTTGTGTGGACAGAAATGGAAGATAAAGTTTAACTCTAGCCTTGAAGACGTTAAGATTATAGTGATCCGGTAAAGATCCTTTTGGGAGTCGATTCTCCAGAGCAATTCCACTGGTAGCAAGCGTCTTTCGAATGGTTTGAATACTGCTTTTGGAAATTCTCATCTTTGTTTCACCATACATATTAGCCACAATTCTATTGTATTAAAACAATTATCAAGACACATTACACTCATATTAATTATATGAAACAATTCTGACTTAGAAACATTACATGCCTTTATCATCTCAGATGTTTCTTTGACCCCATAGTTTTGCATGATCTTTTTTTTATTTTAACTTGAAGCCGTTTAAAGCTGTGAATCTTCTGTTACACGGGACTCTACAACTTATTTTCCAATACTCGACTAATAAAAGACAGGACTAATAAAAACATACTGCTAACCATTCTTATTTTCTTAATAAAATTGATGATGTATAATCATTTTATGTGATTGGCTCTAAGCCTCTGAATGCTAATGTGCAAATGTGTACGGGTAGCATTTTCTATATTTTGTCTACGTAGTGGCTTTAGAAAACATGTTCTTTTGTAATTACAAAGGATCAAGTTTTTGAATGAAAAAAGAACACAAAAAAAACAGACAAAGAAAGAAAGAAACAAACAAACAAACAAAAAACAAACAACGTTATTGATGGTGTGGGCAAAAATAGCCAACAAGTCGTTTTTTTAATGATTCCAAAGATTGTGATCAACATGCTCACAATTGTCTTGAAATTAGGGAAACAAAAAGGAAAAAAAAAATCATTTGCTCCGAAATAAATCTGCAAAGGTAAGAAAAATCTTTTGAAAAGAAAAAAAAAATTAAGGACTGTGTAGCAATAAGTAAACTCATTTTCCCTTTCATTTATTTTCTCCCTTTTTATGATTAAATGTATAATAATAATAATAATAATAATAATAATAATAATAAAAACAAAATGCTTGATGTAACATTTCCAATATTTCAACACTTAGAGAAAAGTGTTATTCAAGGAAAGAAACGAATGCTTAACAATCTTCAAAAATATTTCACTTGGATGTTCTTCATACTTCCCGCGTTTTATACGTTCTGACGCGTTGATTAGCAGTACAACTTTTTTGTCAAGACAAATGACGTTCGTAAGTGTTGTCAGTTTTTGTAAATATTTCGTAATTTTTATACTTGTAGGCAATATGACTTGAATAAGACAGATACACTATGGAAATATTATAGAACATTTTTAAACACCGCATCTTCTCTATTTCTTTTCTTAAATAATAAAATAATAACAAACGGGAAATCCAACTACAATCGGTATTATTCAAGTTTTCATGTGCTACATTTTTCAAGATCCTTGTATTTTAATAGATTTTTTTAAGGATCTTCAAAGATAAAGTACATTCAACAGGAACTACCATGTCAATAATAAAGTAGATTCTTTTTCTGTAGTCTTTGGTTACTATGCCCGGTTTCTGGAGTAACCACATTTCCTTTCGTGTCCCAACCAGAGATTTAAGCTCAGAAATGGCTTCATGACATTCTCCACTGATATTTTTTGTAAAATAAAAAAACATAAGATTACACACATTTTACATAGATAAAGCTCTTCATAATGTGTGAGCTATACTTTTCAGAACAATGTTTTTATATTTCTTTAATAGGCTACCAGGAATCGCTTCAATTAGTATATTGGAACCTTTTCCAATCAATACGAGGACTCCAACTCCAACTAGAATTATGAATTATTTGATATATATTTTTTAATGATTTTCAAAGATATATTACAATCTGCAGGGACTGCCATGTCAATAAGAAAGCAAATTCTGCTTTTGTGGTCTTTTATCAAGATATCTGGGAGATTATCTCTGACTGTTCCGTGTACTATAAAATTACATAAAATTGTTACAGGCCCTATCTCTGTAACCAGGACTGGGTGTTGCTGATACTAGTTTCTTGCAGTTTCATTTCCGTAAATGTTGCATATTTTCAAGTGGATATATTGACTATCATGACGACTTTTACATTCAGTGGGTCCTAACTTTTTGCAACCTCATGCAAGATGGTCAATTGTTTCTGGATATTTATCACAGAATCTGCATTTTGTATGAGCAAAATTTATTAGTATGTGTGCTTGGTAATTTCTACTTAGCAACTTTTGGTCTTGTGCATTATTATTATTATTATTATTATTATTATTATTATTATTGTTGTTGTTGTTGTTGTTGTTGTTACCCACAAAATAAGGCTAGGATACAAATTTATACTCGTTATACATGAGGCACTGGTTAGAAATGTCCCACTATTCGGTTATAGGGAGAAAATACTCAAAGACTTGCATTTAATCAATTTGAAGTATAAGAAAACAGCTCCATTCAAACAATGTGCATAACTCCGACTCCATCCGAAATCATTAAGGGTTTGGAGATTTAAGGAAGCAATGCTGATAGCGCATTCGAATCAAATATTAGAAAAAACAAAGATGATTTTCCCTTCCCCATAATTTAGGCAAACTTAAAGAAAATAACAGAAAAATGAAAGTAGAAACGATTAATAAGTCGTGTATTTAACGTAGCGAATTAATTTTCATTGTTGTCATTTGGCAGATTAACATGTCGGCCCAAGGAACCTGATATTGTTAATGTATAAAAATATTCAGAATATTCGCACATGTGTCCATCTAATCATCGTCCATTCTTATTCTTTATATATATATATATATATATATATATATATACATATATATATACATATATATATATATATATATATATATATCACTTATTTTTAAGCGTTGTATATATATATATGTGTGTGTGGTTTTTTGCGTGTGTGTGTGTGTGTGTGTGTGCGTGTGTGTGTGTGTGTCTGTCTGTCTGTCTGTCTGTCGATCTGTGTGTACATTTATTTGTAAAGAAAGTGATGGATTTTTATTTAATAATCCAATAGATTGTTATCACCTAAACGTTATTTTTGGTGGATACTCGTATTTGCATAGACGCTCCGTTCATTTACTGAAGAGTATATTTATTGAATTTCATCTATGAGTCTAAGAGCAAATATTTTTGTCTAACAAGATTTCTCGAATATTCAGGCCGGAAGACAAAAATAAATAAATCTACAGTTTAATAAATAAACGGAACGTCTACTTAAAAACGAGTAACCATTAAAAGTAACATTTAAGTAATACACATATATATACAGATAGATATTTCATTGGTGACTGCTTTATATATATATATATATATATATATATATATATATATATATATATATATATATATATATATATATATATATATATATATATAATACATTTAGGCAGAAAGTATTCATTAAAACAAAACGTCGCGCACATTACTCAACGCCTTATGGAAAAATTGTAAAAATACAATAAAAAATTAAACAAACAGTCCTTGTCACAGAACGCCTGTGTACGTGTGTATGTGTGTCTGTGTGTGTATGAACCAAATCAAATGAAGGGTTAAAAAAATATAATATGATTATATACATGTGTGTGTGCGTGTATATATATATATATATATATATATATATATATATTGTGTATTTGGATAACAATTTCTCTTTTACACAGGTTTCATTAAAGATGACAGACAAGTTATTGCCCTTAAAAATTTTATATAATTTTTCATGTGTTCGTATCATTTTTTTTTCGGAACTCAAATGATATAAAAATTGTCCAAAGGTTTTGTACTTTCGAGCGTTTTCGGCTGTACTTTCTTAAAATTTGAGTTCCGAAAGAAAAAAAAGATTGTACGAACGCATAAAAAATTACAGAAAAATTTAATGATAATACCTTGTCTGTCATCTTTAATGAAACATATATATATATATATGAGTATGTGTGTGTGTGTGTATTTTATGTCTGTGAAGATCACATAATTTGTTAGGTATAATACCGTATAAGCCGGCGTAGAAGATGATATCCCCATGTACACATTTTATAAAAAAAAACTCTCAGTTATATGAAGTGAAGTAATCTACAGAAAATAAGGTTACTGATAACATGTCAGAGGTCGGTATAAAGAACACAAGTGACACGACTACCCAACACTTACTCGTCCTAACTGTAATGTCATATCCACCATGGCATTTTAACAGAGCACAGCAACGTGGTGTTATATTCTCTAACTATCGGCTGAAAAATGTTCTGAAGTTATGTTTGGACTGTGTCGTTGATGAAGATGTTGGTCGTAATCTGTATCGTCCTAACAGGTTATAAATTTTATTTAGTTTATATTTGCTTGTAAAAATGATGCTGCCTTACGTCATTGGCAGAGGTGTTCTGTCAAAATTCTTTTTTTTTTTATTTTTTAATCATTTCGCGCCACACAAAGCGAGACTGCCATTAGTCCGCAGAGGGTTAAAAAAAAAAAAAAGCCTGAGTACTAGATGTGTGTTTGGTGTAACATATTTCGGCTCGAAACGAGAAATCTGAGAATCGAGTTCAAATTCAAGTTGAATTGCGTTCACTTACGCGCAATTATCCTCGCGAAAATTATTAATCCGTCTCTTCCCTCCAGTTATGTGTTAAATAAGAGGATAGATTTGGTTCTATAGCCTTGGTCTGCATCCAGTCTCCCACAGAAAGTAATGGCAATATACTACGGTATAATCTTCTGCCAAATCAGTCATGTCTCTTTCGAGACATGATCGCCCAAACGTATATCACGTATGGCAGTTAACTGACTGACTGTGGGTGGTAAAGAAATAATGAATGATGGACGGGATTCAATGAGATGGAAGATAGCTATTGACGTTGCATTTAAATGTTTGGAGATTGTAGTTGTCAAGGAAGCAAGCAAATGGGAGGGAATTCCACAGATGGGAAGAGCGAGAAAAGAAACTATTGGAGTAGAAGAGGCGTTTACAGTTAACTATTTCAACGGTAAAATGCCAATCTAGTAAGACACATAAATTCACGTGGCCGGGAACTAGGGGAAAAAACTTATCTGAGAAATACTGAGTAACTGTGGACAACAATTCAAAGGAATAGTAAATATATAAGGAAAATTCGAAAACATTTTTGACATGTGTCGACGATGAACCGGGGACATCAGAAAAATAATTTAATTTTAACAAATTAAAAATTATCCAAGCAAACTGTGATTTACTTTATGCATAAGTCAGTCAGTTAAGTACCATACGTGAAACACGCTTGGGCGATCATGTCTCGAAAGAGACATGACTGACTGGGCAGAAGATTATCCCGCATTAGGTTGCCATTGATTTCTGCGGTAGACTGGTTGCCAGCCAAGGCTATAGAACCCAGTCTGTCCTGTTATTTAACCCATAACTGGAAGGAAGAAGCGGATCAATATCTTTCCCAAGGGTATTTGCGCGTAAGTGAATGCAATGAATACAACTGGAATTTGAACTCGGCTCCTGGATTTCTCGTTCCGAGCCGATATCCACTGGACCACAACGCACATCCTTTATGCATACGAAAGCTTTATTGTTACTTTAATTGTATCATTACAGAAATTGCGTGATAACTAATTACAATTCAGTTTTATTTATTAATATTTTGTTCATGTTAATTTCTTTTAAGGTTTTCTTATCCCATATTACTTCTGTACTCTCTAACATCTTTAATCCGGCATTTTATTTTAATCCGGCATTTAATTTTCGGTTAATTTTTATGGGATTAGTTAATTAGTTAATTGCTGTTAGTTTGTTATGAGACTACGAACGCAACGTTACGGTTGTTTGCAAACTATCGCCCGGTTCAAACTCCACCCACGTCAATTAAACAAGTGTAGAGGCTCATCCCTTGTTCCCTGTTTAGGATGTGGTTTCCGGCTTTCTCTCTTCTAATCTTTTCACTCTTACGTAGCCCCCTGCACATCAGTATTTAGGTGATAAAGCCATACTCGCCTACATTTTTGAGATTAGATAGTATTTACAGTATTTACATTATTCGGACTATCATCCTCATTTTTGTTGCCCTTTGGACGACATTTCGGCCGTTGTACGCCCTGGCCTTCTTCGGGTGCTAGGAATTTCGGACCGAGCTTTTTATTACAATCACTAGGGTATATGATCTTTATTCCTTGCGTAGTAGTGCCTCTTTTGGTAGTGATGAGTTATCTCTCTTTAACCCTGTAAGTTACTTGTTCACCAATGCTGTAGCTTAGAATTGAACTCACAACTCACTGGGTAAAGTCACAGAAACCAACGTCGATATCCACTGGGCCATGTGTCTTCAATATCAGGCTACAGTAGTGGTGAACAAATAACTCACAGGGTTAAAGGGAAATAACTCATGACAATCAAAAAAGGAACTAATACGCAAGGAATTATCATATACCCAAGTGATTGTAATAAATGGTTCGGTTCGAAATTCCTAGCACATGAAGATGACCGGAGAGTACAGCAACCGAAACGTCGTACAAATGGCAACAAAATCTGTAAAGCCATACTCTTTTATAATATAATATACAAGTGACGGCAAAATATATACAAATAAAACACAACGGTCTTTAATATAGTAACGAGGATAAATGTATATATATATATATATATATATATATATATATATATATATATATATATATATACACTTTACTACTGGAAAATATTATAAGGCACTATTAAAGAGCAAACAAGCGGCAAAGTTTGGTAGTAAAGTTTAATCAATGCTGGTAAAGAAAATAAACTGACCTGACGTTTCCTCGTTATTGTTTGTTTATCTATGAGCGTGACAGGAGCGATATCTAAACTTATTTATAAATGGAACTTCGTCTGTGTGTGTGTGCATATGTCAGTGTGTGTGTGTCCGTTACCTATAGACTCCGAAACGGCTGAACCGATTTTCTTGAAAATTTACACAGTTGTACTATAAGCGTCTGCGAGTGTTCTTACCTAGATTTTGTGTCGAGGTACACCTGATAAATATCGAAAATCGATAATCGAAAAAATCGGGTTATAGAAGGAGTGGTCCGATTTTAATCAAATTTGATACACTCAGACAAAGACATAAGAAACTATATTAAAAAGTTTCAAGGTTGCAGTTCTTACAATAGTGCAGAAAATCGATAACATATATGTATATATAAGGCAAGATGTGTGTGTGTGTGTGTGTGTGTGTGTGTGTGTGTGTGTTTATCTTTCTGTATGTCCTTTATACAAATCGACAATTTTCATCCGCTTCTCACCAAACTTCACACAAATATTCTTTAGGTTGAGTCTGAGCTCCAGGACCATGAATTAGTTTTAAAGCTTTCATTACAACCGAGCAACGCCGAGCTATACTGCTAGTATATATATATATATATATATATATATATATATATATATATATATATATATATAAACGTCTTTATTATAAAAGAGGGGATAACTGCATATTTTCCAATTCAAAAATGGGTTCATATATATATATATATATATATATATAATAACCATGTTTGTAAGCATTACTAATTGTTTTATTTACTATTTTAAGCATTGTTCTACTTTTGAAAAAAGTTTAATGTATTTTTGGAATGAGTTGATAAGGATGTGCATTGTGGTGCATTGGATATCGGCTCAGAAGGAGAATTCGGGGAGCCGAGTTCGAATTCCAGCTGAATTCATTGCATTCACTTACGCGCAAATACCCTTGGAAAAGGTATTAATCGGCCTATTCCCTCCAGTTATGGGTTAACTAAAAGGACAGATTGGGTTCTATAGCCTTGATCGGCAACCAGTCTCCCACAGAAAGCAATGGTAACCTACTGCGGGATAATCTTCTGCCCAGTCAGTCATGTCTTTTTCGAGACATGATCGCCTAAGCGTGTATCATGTATGGCACTGAACTGACTGATTAATAAGCCTATGTATATATAGGGATTTTAATGACTATTCATCTTATCCGGCATTTCTGTGGCCCAGCCTAGCGGTGGCCTGGCCACTAGGATGCTCGATTAAAGAGGTGGAACTTATAAATTTGTATAGACTGAAATAACGCAGCCGTTTATTAATGAAAAGGGATTCGTCCTTCATAGCAATTTCAATGAATCTTAAATAAGTTATATTTAATAGCAATACTCGTGAAAACTTCGTGTTTTTCCTTTTTTTAATTTTTCTGAAGAATCGTGATTCTAAAATTAATGACTGCATAAGTGCCTTGCGAGTTCCCCGATTGTATCAGTTTTTTTTTTTAATCATATCACCCCGAGCAAGGCGGTAACGCCACTGAAGCGCAGGTGGCAACGTAAGAGTGAAAAGATTGGAAAAGAGAAAGCCGGAAACCACATCCTAAACAGGGAACAAGGGATGAGCCTCTTCACCTGTTCAATAGACGTGGGTGGAGTGTGAACCTCGCGATATTTTAGTCTATCTACTCCAATTGAAAAAAAAAAGAGTGAAAAGATTGAAAAAGAGAAAGCCGGAAACCACATCCTAAACAGGGAACAAGGGATAAGCCTCTTCACCTGTTCAATAGACGTGGGTGGAGAGTGAACCGGGCGATAGTTTAGTCTATCTACTGCAACTGAAAAGAAAAAGAGTGAAAAGATTGGAAAAGAGAAAGCCGGAAACCACATCCTGAACAGGGAACAAGGGATGAGCCTCTTCACCTGTTCAATAGACGAGGGTGGAGTGACTGAAAATTCCTTTAATGCATCGTTAAATATCTGAGCTTAACAACTTTATGAAGACTTTCCAATAAATGACATTGTTATAAATGGAGGTTATTATTTAATCAAACAAAAAAGTGCAACAAAAATATTTTTGAAAATCTACAATGTTTTCTATTTCAAGGAAGGAGACGTTAAACTAATGAGGAGGTTATCGACTCCTATATTACCCATTTTCTGATAAATATTTTTCTGTCTTTTATAGCAATGAAAATGTAACGGTCTGTTATCTTTTTGGGACAAAAGAAGGGCGTAGCGCATACGCGAACCAACTAGGTAACTAACAGAGGCGCATACAGAATTACAATCTGATTTGTTTACTCATTTTTTTTTATTAAAGCCCATTTTCCAAGCCAAAGTTTTGAACACGAAGATTCCGCTTTGACAAATGGAAATTGAATGATTTGTTAAATTATACGTAAACCTTAAAATAAGTAAAGAATTAAGAACTGCGTTTTAATTAGATGAAATGTCATTTCTGTATCCAAAAAATTGAAAAACTAAACAGTTTTTTAACGTGATACACATTAAGAGACAGAAAAAGTTTTGTTGCAATTATTTTTTTTAATTATGTCGTCGGTTCATTGGCAACACATGACAAACTAAATGTTTGCAAAATCGTCGTACATATTTACGATTTGATTTAAAATGTAAATTAATACCTCAGTCACTTGGGCTTCTACTTCTACGCCACGTTGACTTATACAATAGCACATACGGTAATTTGCTTTCTTTTTCGTTATTAATATATATATTTATATAACTTTGATTTTTGTTTGTTTATTTGTTTATCTTGTTTTGCATATTTTTAAAAGGAATATTATCATTGGTGCCTCGGAGACTCTTTCTTGCATTCTGGATAAACACGAGACGCACCAATAGCTTTTAACTGAAGTATGTCTGTTACGGGTATCCCCCCACTGGGTGAAGAACACGGTCGTCCAAGATCATGGAGTCCAGTTACTTCATTATGTACAGATACCGGAACAGCCCTAGGTGGAGTGGGCGCATAAATCAAAGAGTCAATCATATTTGGATGTATTTGCTGCTGCTGCTGTTGGTGATGGTGGTGTTGTTGGTGTAATGAATGTTGTTGCGGCTGGTGTTGTGGTTGTTGTTGTTGCTGCTGTGGTGGTTGGAGTTGCGTGGTCGTAGGCTGGGATGAGCTGTGCACAGTCGGGTGGGTCATTTGGGACATAAGCGGAGAATGCCGGATACTACCAAAACTTGCCAATCCTCCACTACTGGCAGATCCAGATCCTATTCCGACTCCACCAACAATAAAACCACTTCCAGAACTAACTCCGTTTCCCGCTGTTGAAATCATTGACGTGGAATTGGTAGGCGTCAGCGAAAGCATCATGTGCGGCAAAGGCATTGAAGATGGTGTGCTAGGGCTGCTACCGTGGTGTCCCTGGAGAGCGGCCAACACAGTCGGGTTCTGCGCTGAGTAACTGGAATAAGATGTCGACGCTGGCTTGCTTTCTGAAAAATGGACGTGAACGTGTCATTGGAAATTAAATTAACTGTGTAATGATTCTCTAAAACGAAAAAAAAAACATTTGACATGAGGATGACAACAAATCTGTAGTATGTCAACAATAATAAAACTTTTGGGGTTATCTCAAGATATACCACCATATTATATATATATATATATATATATATACATATATATATATATATATATATATATATATATACAATTTTGAGTCCCCTGTCATTTATATTTTTATAAACAGTGCTCAATACAATAAATATTGTTGAACTTAATATAATCATATAATTATAAATTAAATGTACATTGCGACACGGAAATTCCTGTTTCGAGATAGAATCTCGTCATCAGGCAAGTTGGATATTGACCAATTCATAATTATATATATATATATATATATATATATATATATATATATATATATATATATTCATTGTTTAATACTTAGTTTTTGGTCCTAATAGGGTTAGACCAGTACACATTCGTATTAAAAATTGTTCTACGCAATTATATTGTAGAACTTTTGAATATTTTAAACGGGTAGCGAAATAACTCGCTTAAAAATGGAATATATATATATATATATATATATATATATATATATATATATATATATATATATATGGAGAAGCTTGTCACTTAGCTGAGCAGTGCTATTTTAGTCATGCCAACTTCGAATATTATGAGGACATTATTGTAATGTTTTCACTCTTTAGGGTCATTTGCATTTCCAGTAGTGTCCTTACAAAACTAATATATATATATATGAATAAAGACAAAAGCAAAACTTATGCTTAGACGATGTGTTTCATCATCTGATCGACTTTTCGGTTTTTGTTTTTTGTTTTTGTTTTTGTTTTTTTTTGTTGTTTTTTTGTTTTAATCCTTTCACCCCAAGCATTTAATTAAAGTTTTTTGTCTTAGACATAAATAAATAAATTTGACAGATTTGTTCTTATTGCAAGTATGTCTACGTGCAATCGGATATATTTATTTTTCAATATATTCTCATAAGGATTATTATAAATAATACAGCTCAGCTTCTTGGCCATGTTGATTCGTTTTCGGATCTCAGTGTTGCATTTCCCGACTTCTGTTAGAACAATTCACAGGTACTTAAATTTCTGTACCTGCTTGATTTTATTATCTGTCGCCTGTAGTTGGCATTTAACAACTGTATCTATATCACTTCTCAGTTGACTGATGATGTGCTGGTGGTGTAATAGATAACGGTCCGGAAGGAAATACCGGAGAGTACGAATGCTAGTCGGGTTTATTATATTCACGTACGGGCAAATAGGATGGGGAAAGGTATGAATCCATTTCATATTCCATCTCTGGATTAAATAACAAAATTTCTTTAAAAGCTTTATTATTCTCAAAAAGTTTCCAATGCAATATTCACTCGCAAAAAAAAAACATTCTTGCGAAGTAAAATATGTTTTTGTCTTTAAATAACTCACAAAATGTTGGTAAGTCTTTAAAAACGTCAATAAATTAATCCATAGTTGACAAAATATTTTACGTTCTGGGTAGGGCGATAATCTACATCCAGGAGCATGGCGTGTTATTAGTGGATTGCATGTTTTCAGGAGTGTGGAACCACCTAACTGCGATTGTTCCATAGTTCACCCTTTTAGGATCCCATGCATGGGCGAATAGCGGAACCCCAATCAAAAATCTATGGTACAATCTAATCTAAACTTATTTATAAATGGAACTTTGTCTTCTGTGCGTGTATGTGTGTGTTTGTGTGTGTGTGTGCGTGTGTGTGTGTGTTACCTATAGACTCCGAAACGGCTGAAACAATTTTCTTGAAAATTTACACAGTTGTACTATAAGTGTCTGCGAGTGTTCTTAGCTAGGTTTTGTGTCGAGGTACACCCGATAAATATCGAAAATCGATAATCGAAAAAATCGGGTTATAGAATGAGAGGTCCAATTTTAATCAAATTTGATACACTCATAGACAAAGACATAAGAAACGATATTCAGAAGTTTCAAGATTGCAGTTACTTCAATAATAAAGAAAATCGATAATATATATATATATATATATATATATATATATATATATATATATATATATAAGGCAAGATGTTTGTGTGTGTATCTGTTTATCTGTCTGTATGTCCTTTATACAAATCCGCAACTTTTATCCGATTCTCACCATACTTCACACAAATATTCTTTAGGCTGAGTCTGAGCTCCAGGATTATGGATTAGTTTTAAAGCTTTCATTACACCCGAGCAACGCCGGGCTATACCGCTAGTTTTTTAATAAAATGACAAACAATACAACACTAAAAAAAATCTGAAAAATTATATTTTTATAGTAACACTACCAATAACTCTTGTCATGAAATTACGCACAATATATATATTAAAATTACCAATACATTTTGTTATTTACAAACAATATACCTAAAAAAAGCATATGTTTCTGAATACATAAAATTATGTACTAAATATATGTATACAATACTTACCTTGTCCTTTATTACCCTATTCACGACGTTTCTGACGTTGTACACTTCAGCATTCTTCAGGTGATTTTAGTTGGAATTTTGAACCTAACTCATTATTTAGTCCACAGGAGTAGATTGTTCTAAATTTACGTGCCGTGCATTTGAATAACTCAGTTTCTGTTAATTTCTCTTTGTTACTAACTCATCAAGTTTTTGTTCCCTCTACTGTCGTCAGGTATTGAACTCACAACACTTTGGGTCGAGTTTCTTTTAAGATCACTCAATCCAAACTTTAAACACTCCGAACAATTTAAGTAGCGTAATCTCAGAAATATAGACAAAATATCTGTAGTAGAAAGCATAAAGTTACGTCCAAAATATTTCAATTTCCGCATAGACGTTGATATGCCGCTAAACAAAATCAACCAACCAACCAAGCAAATATATTTTCATCAGCTGCTCTTAGTTAAGCACGACCTAAAGCCTTATGCAAACTTACCATAGTTGACGCTTGTGTCATTGTGAATGTCCTTGGATGAAGAAGATCGCGGTTTATTTGAATTTTTCTGTTTCCGCTTCCTTGTCTGAATGCCGTCTTTCTTCATCGAAAGTGGACGATTTACCTGTAGAAGTAAATGAAAAAAGTTATTTTTAAGTAAAATCTTGCTAACTGCAAGCGCTAGACATAGATATTTTAAAATGCACTCTTAGTTTTCTTTTATGCACTGAATTCATTATCGATATACGCACATAGGATCCCCAACGGTGGAAAAAGCGGATGAGGATTACAACAGATCTGAACGGCTGAACAAACGGATGAAGAGGGCTACGCATGACGGACATGCTACAGTAGGCGCCATTCGAATTATAACAGAGCGTTAGTTCATTGTAATTTTATAAACTGGTTTCGGCATATCTCATTCCATATGTCACGCAGAGCAAGGTCATGAAATCAAGTCTGTTTCCAATTGAGGTCTACCTTAAACACATTCATGTCATTGACGTTTTCTTCCACTCTGATTTTATTTAATCTCCAAACAATACTGGCAAACCCAAATGGCGATAGGCAATGAATGATGGGAGCAGACTTTGATGAAACTGGAAGCTTATAGTCCGGAATCTGCAATTTGGCGGGGAATCTAGTCATCAGCACCGTCATCATGAAAAATGATCAGTAAAGAACAATTTAAATTCTTGGATATGAGATACCCGTAATAAAGATGTCCGCATGCATATATACATACATGAATATATAATGGCCAACTCTCGTTTTCCGTACTCACACGTCAGCTAGACAGCATTGAGTTTTTTGGAGATTAACAAAGATGGCCGACCAAGAAGCATGCTCCAGAATGAAACAGAGGTGAGTTATCAAGTTTTTTGTTGCTGAAGGGTGTAAACCATTTGGAATTCATAGGAGAATGTCAACTGTGTATGGTGCCACATGTTTCAGCCAAAAAATGTCTATAAGTGGGCTAAATTGTTCCAAGAAAATTGAAAGTGACGATGAAGTCAAAAATGCTGTGAGCGATTGGCTGAGACATCAGTCCAAAGATTTTTACGCTGAAGGAATACGGAAGATTGTGAACAGATGGGAAAAGTGTGTGACACTTCTGGAAAACTACGTTGAAAATTAAATATAAAAAAAAGTAAGCTTCTATCTGTATTAGAAAAATTCACCTTAGAAAAATTCACGTGCACATACACATTCACCCTTGTGCAAATTAACTGAAACAACTGCTTTAGTTTCCTTTCTTTCGCCATACGGTAAGTTTTAGACCCACTGGAGTTACAGGGTGTACTCGACGTCTATTTTTTCATCTGATTAGGTTATCTGAAGTAGTGCGCAGTAATATGAAACTATTTTCAGGGTGTATGATGAAATTTGTTTGGCCTTGAAAAATATTGCGTCATCCGTGATTGCATCAGATTTTTATCACACCCAGACACTATTGTCTTGACTGTTGATTAGTTGTCCTGCAGCCAAGAAAAAGTACGAAATTTGTAACGCTGCACGAACACACTGGCAAGCCTTACAGAGAGACCGCCGATGTTGTTGGTGTCAGCCTTTCAATTGTCAATTGTTTTATCAAGGCGAAGAAAACACCGAATCTATCAGTCAGAAAAGAAAATTGCGGTCGGAAGAGAAAGACAACACCAAGAGATTACGTAAAAGTGATCAGGGAAAGTGTGAAAGATCCTAGGAAGATATTATTCGTTTTGTTTCAGTTAATTTGCCCAAGGCTGTATATAGAGATAAACGCACATATGCAGGTACATGTGCACAGGTACATGTGTTTTGTTATTATTAAATTAATGTTTAAACAGTATTTTTTTCTTTTGTTAAGTCATTATTTATGACTGTTTGTGCTTACAGAATGCTTTCTTTGTTATATATATATATATATATATATATATATATATATATTAATCATTTCACCCCAATTAAGGCGGGACCGCCACTAGTGCGCACGTGGTTATAGTGTGAGAAAAGTTTGAGTATATGTATATGAGTATATTGAAAAAAGGATAAAAGATTAATGGTATTCAAAAAGACAGAAGATGGCCATTGATGTTGCCTTTAAATTTTTGAAGATTTTGTCTATCAAAGAAGCGAGTAAACGGAATGGAGTTTCACAGATAAGAACTGTGAGAAAAGAAATTGTCAACGGCGGTAGAAGCGGAAGTCGCATTTCACTATTTATTGAATGACCCTCGTAAATATGGTTAATATTACTTGCAGAATAGTTCTAAAAAAAAAAAAAACAATGGGAAACGACAACAATTCCTACCTGGTGTAATTTGTAATAAAGGCCGCACGCATTGCACACAGGATCTCCTTCGGTATTCCGCCGCCACAATGTTGTGGTTCTCGTCTGACAATTGGCGCAAGAAAGCCCATTCCGTCTTGTTCCCTGTTGAAAAAGAAAATATAAACCCCGTTTACATTTCGCTAGAAACAAAGAAGAGATTACTTGATTGCTATGTGTTGTCAGTTCTTCAATATAGCAGTGAATGTTGGACAATATCATCAGAGATGAAGGAAAAACTGAAATGTGATTTTACAGAAGGATACTGCGAATATCATGGATCGAGCATGTGAGCAATGATGAGGTCTTAGAAATGATGGAAACAAAAAGGAAATTAATACTGAGCATCAGGAAGAGACAGCTGAAGTTCCTGGGACATGCAATGAGGAAGGAGCGCTTGAAGAACTTGTTACTAACAGGCCAGATAAAGGGAAAAACAGACAGAGGAAATAACGGATAACATATTTGAAGGACCTAATCAGGTGGATGATGGAACGAGGGCTGCATGGTGTAACAGGAGAAGGCGTGCTAAGAGCCACCAGGGATAGGGAGACGTAGAAAGCCATGATCACCTACGTCCTGAAAGGACAGGGCACATAGAAGAAGAAGAAGAAGAAGAAGAAGAAGAAGAAGAAAAAGAAAACAAGTAAAAAAATAAATATCTGGGAACACTGACACCCGAAGGCGCTTTTTCATGGCGAAAAATGCATTGCAAACATTATGAAACTCAATACGAAAAAGAAATATTTCGTTAGAAACAAAGAAAAACGTACTGAACGTTTATGTAATATCAGTCTTCCTACGTGGCAACGAGTAACGGACAATCTCTTCAGAGTTAAAGAAAAGACCCGAAGCAACAAAAATGACGTTCCACAGAAGAATGCTTATAATACTATAGACATAACATGAGAGCAATGACGAAATTTTAGAGGAAATGAAAAAAAAAACTAGTTATACTTGACACCAGTACACTTGAAATTACTAGCTCACATAGTGAGCAAAGGGGGCTCGGAAAGTTTGATGCTCACAGAAATGTTTGAATGCAAGTGTGACAGAGGAAAACAACGGAAAGCCTACCTAGCGACTTGTAAAATGAATGTCGGAACAAATTTTAGGATACATAACGAAATGACGAAATTTATTAAGAGTTAAAAGGGGCAGGAAATTGTGGAGAACCATTATAACCAACGTCCTGAAATGATATTTCACATAAAAGAAGAACAAGTATTTGGATAAAAATAAGCCAGCTGTTGAATACATAACGAACAGAAGGATAATGTTAGTCATTTTAATGAAGAAAAATATATATTTTTTCCATTTGTTTATACATTCACTCATTGGGTAACACAATTTTTTTCAATTAATAAACGGAAAGAGTTGTTAAATGATTATTATCTCTGTATTGTATCTGGTCACATTTGTATGTTTGTTTGCTTCTTCTTTTTTTTTTTTTTTTTTGTCCATGGTCAAGATACCCGCTGGATGGATTCGGATGAAACTTTCAGGCATAACTGTCCTCATGACTGGCATGAACTAATTCCATTCTGGGTTCGATACGCTACAGAATAAATTTTTTGGCTTATTTTTCCGGTTTTATTAATAAAAATTATTTTTTTCTTTCAAATACCGAATGCTGACTTACATTCTCTGGTTTATTTAAGATACTGAATTACCCACCCTGTTTCAATTTAAGCGTGCATTTAATTTCGAGAGTGGCCAAGTTCATTTTCTTTTTTTTTATATATATATATAATTTCACTCTTGAGAGCGGCTAAGTTCATTGCAGTTATTCTTTCTCATTTTAATAATCATCTCTTGCTAATCACTGAGATGATGTAGTGAACAAAATAAACTCTAAATTTAAAATTCAAATCTGACTCATATTTTGTTAGAAAAAAACCCAATTTTATCGAATTTACAAACTTTGCTTAGTACAGACAAAAATCGGTAAATTTCTCACCTCGATGCGAAATGCTTTTCGGCCAATAGAATACTAGAAAAAATATTTTTAAAAATTCAAATAATCTTTAACTATAGAAAAAACAAAAAAAAAAACAAATTCCTTTTACGGACCCGTTTCGCGAGCTGACGCGAAGTTTGTTTGTCGTCCAATGGAAAACCCAGAATTACACCCAGGAGTGAATTCTCAAATGACCCGTTCGAAGCCCGAGAAAACGAAATAAAAAGACGAAACAAGAAAACGGTCGCAGTGAGAAAAATACGAGCGTAATTAAGACGTCCCTCGACAAACGTCAAGCGATCGTTGTTATTATTGTCTCTCTCTTTCTCTCTCATCTTTCACCTCCTTTTTCTTCATCGTTGACATCGATAAACACACAGAACCCTTGAAGACTGAGCGAATATTTCAAAGACACAGCTACCCATCAAACGGTTATACATACTTACATACACACATACATTCTTGCCTACGTACACATAAACTCACTCTTGCAAGGACTACTACGAACATTTTAACATCCTTGTACCAACGAAAAGACATTTTTTTAATCATGTCACCCCAAGCAAGGCATTCCACTGCCACTATAGCGCAGGGGGTTACATAGAGCGATAGACGAGTTAGGATGTACATAGGGGGAGAGTTGGAGAGAATGGGATGGTTAGTGTGTTAGGAGGTGTCTATTGACCTAACATTTAAACTCATGGAGGTTATACCCGTCGGAGAAGCAAGCATGCGGAAGGGAATTCTACAGGCGGGAAGTGCGAGAAAAGAAGCTATTGGAGTAGAAATTGCGGTTACATTTCATCGGTTTCACTGTAAAAGGGTGGGACCTAGTTGCCAATCTAGTATCTCGTGCAAACTCACACCTAGGAGGCACCAGTGATTTAAGTTCATTAGAGCAGAAGCCATGAAATTATTTATAGAAGGGGCACGTCACGCCGGTGAGAGAGTGACTGCAGGCGGTCCATTACTTTAATTGTAAAAAACCTTATATGTATATAAAATTGTTGTTTCTATAAACAACTTGATTTTCTTGTTTTGTACCCCTCTTATAATGGGCTATCTTACTAACGAGACCAAATCAAACTAACCTGTTTCAACACACATACACTTCACTATAACGGATAAATCACTATAAATGATGTCGGTATTGTCTTACAAAGCTTTATGACTATTCCTTCCAATAATTATTATTATTTTGTTCTTTTTTGTCGGTTTTCCGTTTTCAACTGAAGAGCGTTCATTATTGGTGGCTTCATCACATAAAACGAACAAATAAAACTTTTGTAAGAACATCTGCAGTACAAAGCAAAGCAGACATGAGATTCTCGATGCACGAAAATTCAGGGTACGCTTAGTGGTAACGAAACGAGAAAAGTTTAGTTTTGTGGCAAACCAATTTTCCCGACAATGAACGTCTAGGTTAAAGGAAAATCCAGTTGCCAGATTCTGGTCATGTAGAATTTTAAAGGTACTATCATATACAGGTGTTTCTACTGTACAACTGAAATTCCTGACAAAATTTAAAAAAAGATCCCTATGTGCGTTGTGGTACAGCGGATATCAGCTCGGAACGAGAAATTGGGAAACCGAGTTCAAATTCCAGTTGAATCTATTGTATTCACTTACGCGCAAATACCCTTGGGAAAGGTATTAATCCGTCTCTTCCTTCCAGTTATGGGTTAAATAATAGAACAGATTGGGTTCGATAGCCTTGGTCGGCAACCAGTCTACCGCAGAAAGCAATGGCAACCTACTGCGGGATAATCTTCTGCCCAGTCAGTCATGTCTCTTTCGAGACATGATCGCCCAAGCGTGTATCACGTATGGCACATAACTGACTGAATATAATCGATCCTGAGCAGATATCTCATCTCCAGTCACTTTCTTACCTGCGTGATGTGGCTTCCTTCTGTCTTTTCTACAAATATTTTTATGGCAACTGCTCTGACGAGCGTTTATCCTTCGTACCTCGAAGCGTGCTGCTACATTAGCCACTTCCTACCATCCATCTACTGCTGAAATGCAACCGCCACTTTTATCTCAACAGATTTTTTCTCGCGTTTTCTACCTGTGGAAACCCCTTCCGTTTTCTTGCTCCCTTGCCAATTTCTACTTCTTTTATGTGCCGTGTGCCTTCCGGACGTAGACGAATATGACCTTCAGCATCTCCTTATTCCTTGTATCTCTTACTACGCTTGCTCTTGTAACTACACCCAAACCCTACTCCGCCATCCATTTTCTCAAACTCATCAAGTATGTCATGTCTCTCTGTCCCTCTGTTTATCCTGTGAGTATCAGATTCTCCAAGCCCTTCTTCATCATTGCATGTCCCAGAAATCTCAGCTGTATTTTCATGATGTTATCAGTTTCCTTTTTGTTTCTATCATCGCTAAAACTTCGTCGTTGCTCACATATTCGTTTCATGGTATCCTCAGCATCCTTCTGTATAACTATATTTTGGTTACTTAATGCTTTCCTTCAACTTTGATGAGATTGTCCAGAATTTGCTGTCATATTGAAGGACAGACATTACACAACAATCTAGTGCTTTCTTATTTGTTTCTAGTGAAATTTTCCTGTCTCTCAATACTCTACTCAGCTTCTGAAATAGATCTTTGGCCATGCCAATTCGTCTTCGGATCTCAGTACCGCTTTTTCCGTCCTCTATTAGAAAACTTACCAGGTATTTACATTTTTGTACTTGTTTGATTTTAGTATCTCAGGTCTGTAATTTGCGTTTTGGTTTCCTCTTTTTACTGATGATTATGCATTCAGTTTTCTTGTAGTTTATATGTAGTTCTTTCTTTCCTCTTTCTTTAGCTACCTTCTGTGGAAAATCTTGTAGATTCCTTTCCGTGTCTGTTATCAGCACTGTATCATCTGCATATCCTATATTGTTCAGATTGTGGCCGTCCATGATGAATCCTGACAGAACTTCTAGAGCTCTTAGAATTGTTTCCTTGTATAGGTTGAATAGATCTGGTGATAAGATATATCCTTGTCTTACACCTCTTTCTATTTTTGTATATCTGCTGAACTCGTTTCCTGTCCGTATGCAGGCAGTTTCTTGCATGTCTAAGTTGCCAAGCATCTCTGTGGCTTAGTTTTTCGAATACTTTTGCAAAGTCTATAAAGCAGATGCACACGTCCTTCTGCGTCTGTATTTTTCTCTCTCTCTCTCTCTTTCTCTCTCTCTCTCTCTCTCTCTTTCTCTCTCTGATAGCATCCTAAGCATAAATATAACATTCCTTGTTCCAGTGGCCTTGACGAAACGGAATTATTTTTGTCCTACCTCTGGCCTGATTTTGCTGCACGCTCTATTCATTAGAATTCGGATGATGAGTTTTTTTTTATGTGACTCATTAAACTGATTGTTCGATGGAGGGAGTTCACATTCCTCTGCGCCTGGCTCCTTAGGCAGTGCTATGAAAGTTGATCTGCTTAAGCCTTTCGGTATATCGGAACTGTTGTAGATTTCATTTAATATTTGTGTAATTTTGTCTACGCCGAAATCTTCCAAGGTTCTCAGCATCTCTATTACAATGCTGTCTAGTCCTTCTGCATTGTTTCTATTCAGTTTCGTCAGTACAGCCTACACTTCGGATCTTAATATTACTGGTCCGTCAGTATTTCTGTGTGTTATCGGTTGCTCTCTCTTGTCGTGGAAAGGGATTTCCTTTATATACTTCCAACTGCTGACGTATTTTATCTTTCTCTAATATGAGTGTCCCATCCATGGATGTTTTTACATTTTGTTGAACCCTTTAACCTCCATTCCTTGCGTTAAACCTCCAATCGAGGCTTAACGCAAGGAATGGAATTCATATACCCCAGTAATTTTAATAAAGGGTTCGGTTTGAAATTCCTAGCACCTGAAAAAGGCCGGGGCGTACAACGGCCGAAACGTCGTACAAATGGCAACAAAAATGAGAACAATAGTCCGAATAATGTAAATATTGTTGTGTTGTAGAAGCTTTGTAAGTAGAGTGCGTCCGGGAAACTTTAACATCTGAATTCTCAATGTGGCTATTTACTAGGACCCGAACGGTTACCTCTTGTGTTCATGTGACGATCCCTTGTTAGCTTTTTTTTTTTTTTTCATTTTCATCTCTTATCATTCTGAGCGCGTGTTTGGCTCGTGGGAGAACGCGCGCATGCGTGAGTAAGCATAGGCACTTTTAAATAAGTGTTCCTTGGTATAAGGGGTGAACTTTCTAACACATATGTAAAAAAAAGGAAGATTACACACCCCAGCCATTTTCGCGATGTAAACGAATGCTGAAGAGAAAATAAATAAATAATTTCTAGATTTCTTATCGTTATTTTTTTCTTTATTCACTTTGCAAACGTTGGCGAAAAACTAATTGAAATATGAGACGTGCGCTGGGGATAAAAAAAAAGAAAGAATGAATATCGTGTCGTTCTCACAAACAGAGACAGGAACGGAGGACAGATGAAGTAAAGATTTTTTTAAAATGTAAAGGAATAGAAGAAAGAAAAGAAGGCAGAAGACAATGGCAAAAGAAAGAAAGAAAGAAAGAAAGAAAGAAAGAAAGAAAGAAAGAAGCTTCAGTACTTATGTGGGAAAAGATAAAGAAACAAAAGAGAAAAAATGAATGTCGTTATATTATCACGTTCTGGTTTTATTTCTTGAAGAATGAAAAGAGAGAATTAAAAGAAAGAATGAAAAGAAAGTAAAAAAGAATGAATGAAAAGAAAGAAAGAAAGAAAGGAACGAATGTAAAGAAAGAAAGAAAAGAAAGAATGAAAAGAAAGAATAAAAAGAAAGAAAAGAAAGAATGAAAAGAAAGAATAAAAAGAAAGAAAAGAAAGAATGAAAAGAAAGAAAGAAAAGAATGAAAAGAAAGGATGAAAAGAAAGAAAGAAAGAAAGAAAGAAAGAAAAGAATGAAAAGAAAGAATGAAAAGAAAGGAAGAAAGAAAGAAAAGAATGAAAAGAAAGAAAGAAAGAAAATTAAAAAAGAGAAAATCAAGAATCAGTAAAAGGCGGAATGCAAAGTTGGATGACGTAGGAACGAAACGATAAATGACTGAAACTGACTGAACGGAGGAAAGCAGAAAGAACAGAAAAAAAAATTAAAATAAGAATAGAAAAACAGCAAAATGAAAAGAGCAGGGAAAAATTTCAAAAACTAAAAGAGGTATCAAGCAAGAATAAAATGAATAAAAAAAACTCATGATGAATGAAAGCAAAAATAGAAGGAAAACAGAACGAAAATTAAAAAGAACGACAAGAAGGAACACAAGAGAAATCAAGAAAACAGGAAGGATCAAGTGTATGCTTTTATTGTCCTTTACGACTGGTCATAAATAAACAGAGAGAAATAACAAACAAAAATGCCATGTGACGAGATGCTATCGAAGATTCTGGTCAATATCCTAAAAACTAGTCTCAGTGAGGATTTAATGAAAAATAGGTTAGTTAACTAAACGGATGAAATAAGGAAGAAAAAGCTAAACTCAACAAAAAAAAAAAGAAAAGAAAGTCACGTATTTGTACAGGAGGCGTAACAGTTATCAATACTGCAAATGGAAACAGCATGCCTAGTTCAAATTCCAGCCTCACGTTTGAGTTCAGTTCAAACTAATATCCTTCAGAAATGCATCAATCCCTCTCTTCTTCCTCCCGACAAACTATAGGTTAAATAATAGGGTAGACTTGTCTCTCTAGCTTTATATGACAGTCAAGATAGAAGGAAGAGTACTATGAATTCAAAACCGTGTATATAGCAACTGGTAAGCACGTCACTATCTTTCGCAACATTTCATAGCAATTCACAGACAATAAAGAAAGAACCTACGATTGTCTATTTTCTGAAGGGACATGTCATCAGAAAATAATCGATTATTCTTATATATTTCGTGTCCCTTCAGGACATGGCCGATTATGGCCCTCCACAATTGTGTGCGATTTTCTGTTCTCTTAGCACTGTTTGCTGTCTCGCCATTACAAGCAATCTCTATTCTGCTATCCATTCATACACAAGTTCGTAGTGTAATGGTAAACAAGCTTATCTCTCTAAATCAATGCCAACTGAGTAGTTATTTTGATCCTCACTGGGTGCCCCTAACTTTCTGCCTTGTTCTACATCTAAACTACGTTTTAGAAAGTTGGCATGTGGTGTAACGGTTAGCAAGCTTGTCTTACTAGAACTGTGTAGAAGATTCCATACTCACTAAGAGCCCCTAACTTTTGGCCTTGTGTCACTACTAAGCTACATTTTGTAAATCACTATACACAAGTTCGTTAGGTATGTAGTGATTAATTTCATTATTAACTTTTTTGTTTTTTATTTTTTTTACGAACATAGAAATAGTAACTAAAAGCGTTTAACTTTTGTAGTCGATTCCGTTATCTGGTGCAATAAATAGAGACCTTGTCTTGTAGGAATCAGTTACCATTTAGCAGGGGGTTCGATCCTCACTGAAATCTCCATATTTTCGCCCTTGTGCTACATCTAAACTGCGCTTAGAAAATCGCTCTTCTTCTATCTGTTTATCACCTCAACATAGTGTAACGGTTAGCTTGCTTGTTTCGATAAAATCATAACAACTGAGTGGTGAGTTCGATCCTCACTAGGGGCCTAATACTTTTGGCCTTGTGCTGCGTCTAAACTGCGCTTAAGAAATCTCTGTCATTTATTTTTCAACCAGAATTGTTTCTTCGAACAAAATCTAAAACTATTACAGTTAATTTATTCATTTACCTTCTTATTTACGGAATTTATATATTATGCTATAACACGCATCGTAGGGAATCTAGCTAGATACTCAGGAAGATATGTCCAAAGGTGTAATGGTAGGCTAAAGTGAGTTCTCAAACAGCCAGTGAGGTAATAACACAGCATCGCTTGGCAGAAGGCTTCCAAGACTGAAGACAACAGTCAGGTTGGAGGGTTCTTCCTGATTAAGCTAATCACAAATGTGGCCGTGATCAAGACAGACCTTGAAGTTGAAGGATACTAGCTGTAGAGAGTCATGGTCACCTGCATCCTGGAGGGATTTTAAAAAAGGAAGCTGTTGGGAGTAATGATAAGCAGGAAGCATACCGACTATCGACGGCAAATGTGAAACCAGCGGGCTGGTTTCAAATTCCGTTCAAAACTGTTGCTTTTACTTTTCCATATATGCCTTTTGGAAAAGCATGCATTCCTCACTAGCATTATATGCGATTTAGTCTAAAGTCGAATTCTTTGCATTCACTTACGCACAAATACCCTAGGGAAAGGTAATCATCCGTCTCTTCCATCCAGCTATGGGTTAAATAATAGGACAGATTGGGTTCTATAGCCTTGGCAACCAGTCTACCACAGAAAGCAATGGCAACCTACTGCGGGCTAACCTTCTGCCCAGTCAGGGATGTCTCTTTCGAGACATGATCGCCCAAAGCGTGTATCACTTAAGTGACTGAGTCTAAAGGAAATTCTGCTATGCATTTAAAATAAAACTAAGGCTCCAGTAAATCATGCTAATCCCTAGTTATAAAAGTAAAGGGATCTGTGGAGATGCATGATCGCCTTAGTTCACAAGGAACATCGAATTAAAAAAAAACAGAGAAAACATCATAGAAAATCTAAACTTATTTATAAATGGAACTGTGTCTGTATGTGTGTATGTGTCTGTGTGTGTGTGTCCGTTACCTATAGACTCCGAAACGGCTTAACCGATTTTCTTGAAAATTTACACAGCTCTACTATAAGCGTCTGCGAGTGTTCTTAGTTAGGTTTTGTGTCGAGGTACCCCAGATTAATATTGAAAATCGATAATCGAAAAAATCGGGTTATAGAAGGCGTGGTCCGATTTTAATCAAATTTGATACACTCATAGACAAAGACATCAGAAACGATATTCAGACGTTTCAAGGTTGCAGTTCTTACAATAGTGCAGAAAATCGATAATATATATATATATATATATATATATATATATATATATATAAGGCAAGATGTTTGTGTGTTTGTCTGTTTATCTACTTGTATGTTTGTATTTTTTTTTCAGCCCTTTTATTTTAGTTTTTGCTTCGGGTTTGGCTCTAAGTAGATATAATTTTAGTTCTTACTCTCAGCCATGATACCATTTACCCAGAGTACTTCTTTAGTCTTCAAAATTCAGTTTACGACGAAAAAAACTTTGATATCGATACCAGGAAATCAAAATTTTACTTACATACATTCATTTTTCTTTCAGTCTACGGTTTCGCTTTAACTGGAAACAACTATTGCTTTTTAGTCTTTCGTGCCAACATCCAAAGAGTCTGAGCTCCAGGACCATGGAATAGTTTTAAAGCTTTCATTACACCCCAGCAACGCCGGGCTATACTGCTAGTGCAGCCATAAAGATGAGGACAACAGTCCAAATGATGTCAATAGTGTAAACAGTTGAAATAGCTCAACGGATAAATTTTAAAATAACTATATATATATATATATATATATATATATATATATATATATAACTGGTCACGTTACGAATTCGCCTTGACTGTATCCAATATGTAGCAATTTAGTCGGTGTACAAATAGAGCTTTAAAATTTAACAGACAAATTGACAATCGATAAAAGCTAAATTTTATAATTTGTGTATGTGTATATACGTGGGTATATTAATCTGTATATGTGTTTGTGAATATACTCGTCTATTTTTTGATGTGTGGATGTTTGTAGGTTTATTTATGTATGTGTTCTTTCTCTTCCTAGTTTAATATATGAATAACTTTCTAAATCTTCTAAATTGTTAATCTTTTTTTTAATTTCGCAACAATAATAAAGTAGATCTAATAGTTAATTAATAATGCTGATCTCAATTTAATCAAATATTAATGCTAATGCCCCCAAAATTATTTTTTAATCTGCTCACATATTCTTCAAATTAGAAGTTGCTTTACTCTGATTGGTCCACATTATACATACACCAATTCCTCCCTGATTAAAGGGGTTTTGCTTGTTTTAACCCTTTAAAACCATTCAATTTGAAATAAACCACATCACTTGACAAGACACAAGAAGTGTCGAAAGGAAATAGCTACTTTTGTAGTGATATTATAACATATCCATGTTATAATTTCTGAAATAATTATATATATATATATATATATATATATATATATATATATACAGCACTTATATACATATAGTGTATTTATCTTCGTCTCTCTCTCTCTCTCTATATATATATATATATATATATAATACCATACAGTAAGAGCTGGTGCTTGTAAGTGCACGATATCAAATAACAGAAGTAAAGTTAACATTAAGAATAAACACTGATTAAAAAATTAATGGTTTTAAATATCAAATATTTTAAAAATTAAAAATTAAAAAGAAATCTTGCCTGATAATTGCTATTTCTAATTGTGTTAAGCACTGAAAAACAAATGTATATTTACTCGTTTATATAAATAATTTCACCCAAGATTAGGCGATAATGTCACTAGAAATCGATGGCTTACGGGAAATGAAGAGTGTAAGTAGACTTTAGTGAGGAAAAGGAACAGGATTTAGAAAGACTGAATCAGCGTTGCATTTAAATTTTTGAAGATTGTAGAAGGCAGTGAAGCAAGAAGCCGAAAAGGAGTTCCACGTGTGAGCAATGTGAGAGAATTCACTATTGCAATAGAACGTACGGTTGGATCTTGCAGATTCAGCAGTAAAACGAAGAAGATTATGAGCTACCAATCTTCTAAGTGTATATAATATTCCATTAAAAGAGAACAGTGGAAAACCTAATTCGAGCATTGCAAGCACCAACCCCTGACATGGAATAGTTAATAAACATTTACTAAGTTTCGTTTTAAATACACTTGTCATTCCAAATTAATTGCCACGTGCCAGGCATGAATGTAATTAATTATAGAATCGTGCTCTTGCCTTTAACAACAATGATACGAAGATCTTAGTCTGGTTCAAGGATATTGTTGAGAACTGATTAAGGAAATAATTTGTCGGTCATGTGCAGCACATGTACATTCACACGAATAATCTCACTACACTCGTAACTCAGTTTGGGATACTAGCTTTTTGTTGTGGAGTAGTTTTCGCACTGAAGGTTATAATCGTGCTATGTAGGTTATTAACTGACTTAAATGTTAGGAACTTGGTAATATTCCACTGAAAGATGATTCCTTAGTACTCGGCTAACTGCCGACTAATATCAACTGCCTAGTAGTTCTTCTTCTTCTTCTATGTGCCCTGTCCCTTCAGGACGTAGGCGATCATGGATCTCCACGTCTCCCTATCCCTTGTGGCTCTTAGTATGTTTGCTCCTGTTGCTCCTGGCAACCCCCGTTCCGTCATCCACCTGATCAGGCCCTGCAAATATGTTATCCGCTGCCTTCCTCTGTCTCTCCTTCCTTCTATCTGACCAGTCAGTATCAGGTTCTCCAGGCTTTCCTTCCTCATTGCATGTCCCAGGAACTTCAGTTGTCTCTTCCTGATGTTCAGCATCAATTTCCTTTTTGTTGCCATTCTTTCTAACACTTCGTCGTTGCTTGTATGCTCAGTCCACGATATCCGTAGCATCCTTCTGTAGAACCACATTTCGGCCGCTTCCAGTTTTGTCCTCATTTTCGATGATATTGTCCAGCATTCACAGCCGTACTGAAGAACTGACATCACGTAGCAGTCTAGCACTCTTTTCTTCGTTTCTATTGAGATCTTCCTGTGTGTTAGTATTTTGCTCATCTTCTGGAACGCGTCCTTTGTCATGCCAATTCGCCTTCGGATCTCCGTGTCGCACTTTCCATCTAGTAGTTCTACTGAACTCAAATAGAAGTCTACTGAACTCAAATAGAAGTCTACAGAACTCCTATCAACTTCTAAGAACGCCCTGTTAACTCTTATTATTATTAGGAGGGAGAGTCCATTATCTGTGGAATAGGTGTGTTTCACCATAACACTTTTTAAACAATCGTCTATGGTATGAAGTCTACTGATGTATTTATGTATATGAGAGAGAGAGAGAGAGAGAGAGAGCATTTTCTTTTCGGGGACTTTTTCTCTTGAATAAAATTTGAAAGTTAATTTTCTCAAACATCCAAGAAAATCTCGTACAATACAGACGACTACACTTCAAGTAGCATTTGTGCATGTCTCTATCAACTTCCGTCTCTGGTTTTGTCTGATTATCTTATTTCTCTCTCTCTCTCTCTCTCTCTCTCTCTCTCTATATATATATATATATATATATATATATATATATCTCATTCTCTTCCTCTCTTTGTTTTCGTGTTCAGTTTTCAAATGTTTGGTAGGACTTCTTCTCGGCTATCAGCCCACCGTAACTTAATACTAACCACAATCCATAAATAAGCTTATCTCCTTTGTCCGGCTTGGAGGGAACGGAAGGATTATTATTATTATTATTATTATTATTATTATTGTTGTTGTTGTTGTTGTTGTTGTTGTTGTTGCAAATTTCTTGTTTGCTGTTTGATGCAATTCTTTACCAAGGCTTTTAGCTGAGTCAGTCAGTTAAGTGCCATACGTGATACACAGTTAGGGCGATAGTGTCTCTTTCGAGACATGACTGACTGAGAAAGAAAATTATCCCACAATAGGT
This sequence comes from Ascarosepion bandense, assembly GCA_037127315.1. Taxonomy (NCBI): domain Eukaryota; kingdom Metazoa; phylum Mollusca; class Cephalopoda; order Sepiida; family Sepiidae; genus Ascarosepion; species Ascarosepion bandense. The sequence goes on along the minus strand of JBBBDQ010028635.1, from coordinate 14,144 downwards.
TGCCATTGCTATCTGCGGTAGATTGGTTGCCAGCCAAGGCTATAGAACCCAATCTGTCCTATTATTTAACCAATAACTGGATGGAAGAGACGGATTAATACCTTTTCGAAGGGTATTTGCGCGTAAGTGAATGGACGGAATTCAACTAGAATTCGAACTCGGCTCCCCGATTTTTCGTTTCAAGTCGATATCCACTGCACCACAACGCACATGAGACCTGATTTAAAAGAAGGTGTTTCAGTAAAAGTTATTAATCATATAGAGAGAGCTTATCTGAGTATGTGTGCGATACACAGGAGTATAGTCTTTTGTATTTCAAATAGTTATGGCGTTTCCTTAAAATGTCTTAATGTGTGTATTAGTATTCTTTTTAAGCATTCTTATTACTCTTTCTTCTTCTTCTTCTTCTTCTTCTTATTATTATTATTATTATTATTACTATAGTGTCATACGTGATAAATGCTAGGTAGATCATGTCTCGAAAGAGACATGACTTACCGGGCAGGACACATTTTTTTATAATTGTTCTTTACTTATTCTATATATATATACGTGTGTGTGTGTGTGTGTGTGTGTGTGTGTGTGTGTGTGTGTGTGTGTGTGTGTGTGTGTGTGTAAATAAATACACACATTTAACAAATATTTTTAAAGATACCTCCTTCTCGAATGAAAGTTAGGAAGGGTCTTCCATATTTTGGATGAATAGTAGAAAGGAAAAGAGAGGAAAGAGAGGTATCTACATTGGCTCCCGGAAAAGGACTGGCAGCCGGTGTGGCCTGTCGTCTTACGGAGGTATTTCTTTGTTTCTGCATTATTTTTTGTAATGATATCCGGCGATGCAGATTGCCTACGTGTTTGTGTCTATATTTGGGTGTGAGCTTTACTTTGAACGCATGCAAAGAAACGTTTAATTACATATAAAAGAATTATATATATATATATATATATATATATAAGAAATATATCTTTCTTCATTCAAGCGATTCCTCGCGTATGTTGCGTAGAGAATTTATTATCAACAAAACAATGTTTTTGATGTCTAAAACTCGTCACAATCAAACGCCATAAGAAAGAACACTGTTTTGCAGATTATCTATATATATATAAAAGACAATCTGTGAGTCTGTCTGTGACTGTTCCCTATGCACGCCTACATGTTTTAAGCTACACCATTCAAACTTTCTAGGGACACATATCTACAGAGAAGCCAGGTTGACACATACTTTGTGAGTTTAAGTTCAGCAACTTTTCTCTTTCTCACTTTTTGGTCAATGGTGCAGATTGTTTACAGTAAAACATCTAAGATCTACGATGATTGCTAGATTACGTCACAGAGATCAAATCACACGTGTCAAACGTGACTAAAATATTTTTACTTAAAAAAAAAATGCCTTTATATTTAATTTTTATTCCGACGTTTTAAAAATTCATTAGGTCAACAAAAAAATGTGAATATTTTTCCCCGTAATTTTGAAACAAAAAAAATATTAAAAAATGGAGGCGTTCATAGAGAACAGTCACACACAAACTCACAGATTCCCTTTTATATATATAGATTATATTTTAAGTGTCTTTTAACGTATTTTAAACGTATTTGTTTCATCCGCTGAAGAAATTAAAATGTTCTGAGTTGTACGGACAACGCCGGGCTATAATGCTAGTCTATATATATAAAAGGCAATCTGTGAGTTTGTCTGTGACTGTTCCCTATGCACGCCTACATTTTTTAAGCTACGCCATTCAAACTTTCTAGGGACCAATGTCGATAGGTCGACACATACTTATTGAGTTTAAATTCAGCAATTTTCCCTTTCGCACTTTTTGGCCAATGGACACGATTGTTTACATTTGCTCCGTAAAACATATAAGCTCTCTAAGATGGTTCCTGAATTACGTCACAGAAATCAAATCACACGTGTCATACACGACTAAAATATTTTTTTTATTAAAAAAATGGATAATGAGCTTTTATATTTAATTTTTATTCCGACGTTTTACGTCACAGAAATCAAATCACACGTATCAAACGCGATTAAGATATTATTTATTAAAAAAAGAAAAAAAAAGGCCTTATATGTAATTTTTATTCCGACGTTTTAAAAATTCATTTGGTCAACAAAAAAATGTGAATATTTTTCCCGTTATTTTGAAACAAAAGAAAGATTTTTTTTTTAAAGTGTTTCTTCAAACAAAAACAAATATGTAAAATAAAATGTGGCATCTTCTCCTACTACTAAAATGTTCTGAGTTGCACGGGCAACGCCGGGCTATGATGCTATTATACGGTATTTCATAATGATTTTCAATTGTCGACAACTGTACAAATCTACGATCCCAAAAATATTCAATATCACTTCATATTTTAATATAAGTGCGGATTTTCCCGTTCGTATTTAATTCAACACGCTAGCGCATGATAAAGAGAAATTAACATGCTAGCAATTTGTTCTTTGCCAAGCAACTTTTAACCATTTATCAAATTTAGATGTGCGGGTAGTGTAGAGGGTAGAGGTTCAAAAAGAGTAATGGGCATGCCAGGTTCGGATTCTGTCCGAGTTCGTTACGTTCACTTTGGCAATGAATATCCTTAGGAAGGGTATGAAACCATCTTTTCTCCTTCCCCCAGCTATAGGTTAAACAACATTTTATAGCCATGTATGGCAAACAGTCTAAAGATTAGGAATTAATGAAAAAATCCCTCCTCAAGCAATCTGTATCTTCTTCTTTTATGTGCCCTGTCCCTTCAGGACGTAGACAATCATAGCTTTCCACGTCTCCCTATCCCTGGTGGCTCTTAGGACGCATTATCCTGTTACACCATGCAACCCTTGTTCCATCATCCACCTGATTAGGTCCTTCAAATATGTTATCCCCAGTCTCTTTTTCTCTCTACTAGCCTGTTAGTATCAGGTTCTCTAAGTCTTCCTTCCTCATTACTTATGAAGAAAAACAAACACACACATTAACCCGTCTCTTCTCCCTCCAGCTATGGGTAAAATGGCAAGACAGATTGGGTTCAATATAGCTTTAGTTGACAACCAGTCTACCGCAGAAAGTAATGGTAAAATACTGCAGGAAAATATTCTGCCCAGTTAGTCATGTCTCTTTCTAGACATGATCACCCAAATGTGTATCTCACATGGTACTAAGCTGACCAAAGGAAAGAAAGAAGAAGTACGCTAGCAGAGACTTACCGGGTCAAACTGTTCTTTACCTGTGCAAATTAAATTCCTTGACAATATCGAAAGATCAAAACATCTTTTGTCCGAAATTTACCTGTATTTCTATCTATGGATGCACCTACCAAATATATAAAATTTAATCAAGCATACCCTTGCTTTTGTGGATCGTGGACTGAGCATGCAAGCAACGATGGGGTGTTGGAAAGAATGGCAACGAAAAGGAAATTAATAGTGAGCATCAGGAAGAGACAACTGAAGTTCCTGGGACATGCAATGAGGAAGAAGGGCTTGGAAAACCTGATACTGACAGTCCAGATAGAAGGAAAAAGTAGCAAAGAAAGGTAGCGGATAACATATTTGCAGAGCCTGATCAGGTGGATGACGGAACGGGGGTTGCGAGGTGTAACAGGAGAAAACATACTAAGAGCCACCAGGGATAAGGAGACATGGAGAACCATGATCGTCTATGTCCCGAAGGGACAGGGTGCATAAAATAAGAAGACTCTTGCTTTATCGAAAAAAAAAAAATAATACTCACCTGTGAAAAGTTTGCTGAAGCAATACCCTGTCTTGAATTAGGTGAGCAGAGGACACTACTTTGATTGGCTCTTTGGCTGGTGATGGCCGGCGACTTGTCCCGCGTAGACGGCAAATCGATGCTGTGTGAGGTTGGTGACCGCGGCAGAGCACTGGTTGCGCATCGGTTACAGAGGTAATGCATCGTGTCACTCTGCAAAATAACCATATCCCCTGATCCACAATTGGCACATTCATGAACTTCCATTGATTCTATGAGTCTCGTATCTGAAAAGTAGAAGGAAATATATTAACAATTGAAATAAAACATTTCACCTTCATAAGTCGAAATGCAAGTAAACTTTTTCTTACTTCTACTTGTTCGTTCCATTCTCCTGTAAAAAATAGTGTCACATCAGCACCACGTTGCTGCTGTGTCTTCTCTA